>JAFBJW010000226.1:677875-1017767 GCA_016785235.1 Pseudorhombus dupliciocellatus
TTGATGTTAATTCAGTCACTTGTTAAAAACGACGTCAACCCAAACACTGTTTTTGGCCCCAGTCAGTGTTGATCCATCTGGGATGTGCTGAGATGCTGTATGCCACTGGTTACATGAACACTGGACTTGCTAATGGAGACACATTCAAAGGTTAGAGGTTAACCAGAGTCATGAGGATTCATTGTCCGGACTCCACAGTGTGTTCCAAATTGAATACGTTTATCAAAGGAAAAAACACCAAAGTCTGAGAGCTGAACTCAGTCAGGACCGTGAGTGTCTGTGTTCAGTTTAATGGCAACACAACTGATAGTTGGGGACATTTTTCAGTCTGCAGCAAAATGGTGGAGTGACCATGCTATGCTACTCGCTAGGCTATAAAATATGCACAGGACATAAAAATCCATACTGTTGAACTTCAGGGTCCTGCTGAAGCACATTAGCTCAAGAGAGCTACTGTAAATACACAATGCTTTGCCAGGATCAGGTTGGCATTCAAACAAATCTCAGAAATCCTCAGTGCAGGGGAAATCTACTCTTTGCAGCAGCATTGTCTCCTGAACATATTTACACTGCTGCAGCCATTTCAGGCCCAACGTGAAAAAAAATAATTGGATGTCACCTTCTGTGTTGTGCTATGAAATCATAATGGCTATTGTTCTTAGTATTGGCATCATCGAACCACAAGGGTTTTTATCTGTGACGTTGCCAATAAGACTCAAATCCTGTATTATTTTTATTCTCTGTCATTTTCAATGTCCTCACTCAACAGAGGCTTGTGTGTTGGCCCAAAAGCCCCGAGCTCATTTTCTTAAAAGGAACATTCATGTGGTGCAAATTTCTTCTTGCCACAAAGAAAGTTTTCATCTGTTTTAACTTGAGTTAATGACACGCAATGTCCCAAAGTTCAAGTATCAGAGCAGTGCTTTACGACTATGTAACTCGATAAATGCAAAACATTGTTTTTATCAATCTTTTTTTATATAATCAAAGCTGCTGCAGCTGCTTGTCGACGTCCTTGTGTCAAATACTGGTGACATAAGAGATGGATAAAAATGAATTGGTTCAAGAGACAACCGCAGTTAAAAAGATGCTGCCTAATGGAGGATGAGAGAAAAATACTCATCCTCATTACGAGTCGTCTTTTCTCGCTCATCTGTGTTTTCGCAACGAGCTCACAGAGCAGGCAAACGCAACACAATGGCCTCAACACAGAGGGAGCCACTTTACTTTGCTCCCTCCCCTTGTGTCCTGCCCTTATTTGCCTCTGCTGTCCCTCTTTCCCTGTCCCCATCCCGATGCCTCTCCTTCTCCCTGAGCTCTCGCTCCCCTCTGCTCTCCTCCTTGGTTCCGGGTCGCCATGGTGACTCAGCTTCTCCCGAGCCAGCGACCAGAATCTCAATCAGACTCGCTGCCCTCGCTAACGCACGCACGCACGCACAGCACCAGCGTGGCGGTGCCAGAGGACTGATGAGAGTAATGAGAGATTAACGAGTGTCTACCGGCCATGGCTGACCTGTCCTTGGGCAGCTCATAAACAACTCATCCCTCTCCCCATCCGTCTGTCCCTTTCTTCCTTTCTTGTCCTTTGCTTTTCCCTCGTGTTTTGTCTTTCTGGATTTCCTTGTCCCCACTTCCTTTGCTTTCTCTACTCATTTGTAATTGGCTCCGTACAATAGGTTTGAGCGCAGCTGCTGGAAGTGATATTTCACTGGTCTGGGTCTCGCTCACCTCAGGCTTCCCGTCCACATCTTACGATGCTATGAGGCACTTAAGATAAAGAGTGGCCTGCGGATGACTTTCTACGGGTGTTGGATTGTGAAAGATTATGCTATATTCCAAATCGGTGAGGATTTTGTTGCCGCTGTGGCACTGAAATCAGACTCTGACGTGACTGAGGTGTTGGTGCCGATACGTTGATTCTTTTTCTACCGGACACTTAAATAATGAGGACAGGCCTTATCTCTTTTCACTGGATATTTCTGTTGGAAGCACGACCACAACAGTGCAGCAGACTGGAGAGCATCAGGAAGCTGAACTAAGGTGCAGTCCAACAACAACAGATGAATTTAATGATGAATATTAATTGTCACTTAACTCATGTTGTTTTCCACTTGACATTTAAACACCCTTTACTTTATCTGATGGTTGCAGCTCGGGAAACCGTTATTTTCATAAAAATAACAATAATACAAGTTTGAACATGCATGTTATCGTGAGGGATTGAAGCTGTAAACCAGACCATTACTTGAATCTGTATGCAGAGATTGACGAACATATTTCAAGTGTGTTTCTCTCCTGAGTGCATGAACTGACTTGTGCTGCTTTCAATCTCGCTTTGCTGCCATTTTCAGAGATAAAGCGTTTGCGTTTTATACTGGTAATAACCGATGTCCGTGGTCATTAAACCGTCACTTTCTCACCATGATACACAGTGAAACTGAGATACTACTGCAATCCCTTCTTTAGATTGCTGGGAGCAGGCTGGTGTGGATTTAGGTTCACCACCATGTGTGTTTGAATCAAGCATATGTCAAATTAGCCACTAAAGTGCAGGGTAATCTGAACGAGGATAACTTAAAAACCCTCTGGAAAGCCTGTTTTCATCCTGAAAATCAATGAACTTAAAAAGAGCATTTTATAAGTGCAGACTTTAAAGATAGCTGTTGTCTGTTCTAGTTGAATACAAGCAGGTAAATCCTGTTACATCAGCGTTCTCTAATTTGTTTATGCCTGTAACCATTTCACCACTTTTAGAATACTTTTATATTTTAAATGCAGTTAAGCATACAACGTGCTGAGGTTGAATTTCCAGAGGCAACATTCCAAAGTTCCACATTAAAGACGCTGTCTGAGACAAAAATAACCAATGAACAGCTGCACAGCTCCATTCATGTATTCACCTTAAATCCATGTCCTAACAATGAACTCATCATTCCCCATGGTGCGGATGGGGTGATAATGCATGCAGCAGATATTCAATATAGTGTGCGGTCAGTCCAGACAGTAGAGAGGTCTGGTGACGTTTTGGTCGCACACTACACCTCACTGTTCTCTCTCTTGACACCACACCGTTGTTTGTGTCCCTGTGACTCAGTGCTAGCTCACCACTGGCTGCACCTGCGGCAGCTTTTGTCTTCCCAAAATATCCCGAACATGACTGCAAAGCTGTTCTTCAGATCCAAACAGGAACCTCACACTCAGACGGACTGATGACATGGTTATGCATCATTTATTCATAGTTATAATAATGTAAAAGCTGGATATTGCAGGTTTAAATAATACAAGGTTGCCTCTAGCCAACTCCCCTCCCCTCTTGGATCACAGTTTCTAAGAAGTGGCTTTTTTTTTTTTTTTAGAATATGTACATATAAAGCTATCTGCAGGAAAAGGGGACATTTTCCTCAATAAATGTTTCCCAGCGTGGTAATGGCTTGCGTTTAACGGCTCGTTGGGCAACATCTATGAAATGAATCAATGGTACAAAGGGAATAATGCGAGAAGACGATGACGTTCTGTTGCGGAGCGACTTAAACAGCAACGTTTAGAATTGGGTAATGCACACATGATCAGGTTAAGCAAAAAGAGTCTCACCTCATTGAATTTATTTAAAAGATGTTTTTTATTATCATAGAAATGCAAATATAATGATGTAAAACTGACACGAGGCCCAGTCTGAGTGTCCTTAATGTCTCCTGTTAGTGGGATAAAGATTTAGTCACTGCAGGACTAGACTATGCGCATAGAAAAAAAAAAAAGATGCTCCATTGAATATTATCTTAATCCTCTTGGCACCCTGATATGGGGGACTATGAAGAAAAATGGTCCATTGAATTTCATTATCTGACACTGAGGGGTTCAAGCTTAATGTTATTTGAATAAATCGGAAGGAAAAATTGGTTATTGGCGAAAAAAACGACCTGGATGAATCTCCAGACGTTGTGTGTCGGCTCACTGAGGGAACGGGACCATTCATTCTCACAGGTTGACAGAACATGTCCCGGTGCGCCTGTTTCAGTTTTGACTCAAGCGACCGAAGGCAACAGAGGTTCGGCTGATCTGTCCATTAACTGCGAAGCCTTTGTCAGTCCTCCCACAGTTTTCTTACAGTGCATTTCAAACCGGCGGATCAATACTGCAGATAGACACATGTCATGGAAGCAGACATCAATGCCACTGACTGCGAGACGCTGCTATTATTACTCCTTTGTTCTTCCCTTCACCGTCTTTTGCACTTGCACTTTCTACTCCTCTCTCATAGCGGCTAGAAATAGCTTCTCTGTGTCACCATCTGGCTCCACAAAGGCGGCTCACCTCTGTGTGCGTTAGTCAGTGTGACTGCTGTGAACTATGTCAGGCTGTTGGCTCAGACACTGCATTATAGTGGCCTCTGCAAAATAACAATAGTGGGAAGCCAGCTGGCTGGTGGCACCAAGCTTAGAGTCTGGGTAACCTGCCTCTACTGCAAACTGCTACCATTACAAAAAAACAACCGCAGCTGTCCTGACTGAGAATCGCTGCAGTGCCCTGCAGATATCTTGGAAGTGTTCATTGTTTGTTCTTTTTAATCAGTTGAGAATAGTGGCGTTGATTGAAAAACATAAATATATATAATAAACAAAAAACACCAGAGGAGAGCAGTTAAACCTCCAGCATGACATCCATATTGGGACATTGAAATGTTGCCAAATGACCGACAGGAATGGAGAATCTGTAATGTGAACACATTTACTGCCTCAGGGTACAAACATTAAATTCTGCTTATGTTTGAATACAGCAGTTCAAACTAAGACCTGGACAAAAGCTCTGTCAGCATGAGTGTTTTGGCTCCAAATCAGTTTTATCCCCACCTGAAAGTGTGTATCTGGTGACCACTCATGAATGCTGGTGTGCACGGGCACTGCTCAAATAAAAGCTCATCTTGTTCTCATGTGTTGTTGTGTAGTCAGATGCAGAATCGAAACTGCAAAACGCATGTCAGCAAAGCCAACGGGGTCAGCGAAGCCAGTAGTTCATTATTCATGTTGTGTTCTACTCTGCTTGATTCCTTCTGGAAGGGTTGTCATGTGATAGGTGCCTGACGAATCCGCGAAGGCGAAGTCATGGCCAAAAATACCAAATAAGCAACTGGACTGCCTCAATTTATGTTTTTTGATCTGTAAAATGGGAACAGCAGTGTTTCCAGACTGTTATCGCCTCTACAACTCCGCCGTAGCAGCGTTGAGATAGCTATATATTCTCCTTATGTAGACGGACCCGTGTCGCACAAAGCTGTGAGAAATGATATGATTCAGTGTGTTGGGAGAATTAACATAAACCAGTAAGATCATGTCTGTATTAATAAAGAATATTATGTTGTATAATGACAGAGAGGCTTCATCGGGATTAGCCCTGGCTGCACTGGGACTGAGGTTAGTGTGTCAGAGAATGTGATGAACACAGGATTAGTACATGCACATGCGCACGCATTCACGCACACACAGGCACACAAGTTGGAGCACTGAACAGGCTGTGTGGGTCGACATGAGGATAGAAAAATGGCTGGACCTTTCATTTTCTTTGATCCATCCAATAATTCTCCAGCTCATCCGACCGTGCTGCCCCTTTTCCCCAGCATTTTTATTTTTTTTTTTTATGCAAAATTTATCAGGGGGTGCTCGGGCAATTTCCATGACACTATGCTCAATGAAACTGACTGAGGATTCATGAATAGTCATTTTTCAAACCCAGGTCTAATCCACCCCCCCACCCCCCCCACCACCACCACCACCACCACCCTTTTGATCGCAGTGGTATAAGGATGAACTGCATCGTAAATATGCGTTTAAGGTGGCGAATACGAGATGAAAGCACAAAGGAGAGTTATAGATTTCTCTGTGGCCTCCTTCACACCGCCGACTGTTTTAAAGAAAAGAGGAAGGCTGTGGGCAGAGGGACGTGAAGAGAGCCAGGCTGTGAGACAGCCTGAGAGAGAGAGAAAGGCAGGGAGGCCGAGAGAGGGAGAGAGAGAGAGAGAGAGAGAGAGAGAGAGGAGGGAGGCGAGACAGGAAAAGAAGGTAGCCAGCTGTTTTTGATGATCCCCTGTCTCGCCACGCGGTCACAGATGCTCACAAATGGCATTTACCACTGCTGGATTACACGTGCAGTTGCAATATAAGTAAAGTTGCACAGGCGATATTGGGATGACCAGGGAGCAGCAGTCAGGCTGACGATTTGTAGTGTGTGTAAAACAGAAACTCTCTTTGGACACAAAATGTGTGTGTGCATGTCTTGGCTGCGACCCACAGCCTCCCTGCATGTGTTGTCTTGTCTCCGTCTGTCTGTTTTTTTTTTTCCCTGTCTCCCACCCTTTCATTTACTTTGCATTATTCTCTGCACTCTCGGCGGCGTGCGTGCTCTCAAGGAAAGAGACGGTTATGGCGAAAGCCTGGAGAAAGATCTAATTTTTGTCGGTTCTGCTCTATTTCTCTGTATCTCTGTGGTGTTTTATGCCTCTGCTCCTGCGGGCCTGACAGGAAGGAGTAGCAGCCTAAATTTTCAGTGCACACACACTTTACCACTTAAGGTTGAGATCTAAAATGGGTCATGGGCCTCTCCCTCGTGGTTCCCCACATGACAAGGGGAGCAACATGCTTTAATGAGCCTTGTTTGCAAAGCAAAGAGACCAAACTTTCTAATTGGACTCACAACTCATAAGGCATACACAGTATTGCTAACATGAAACAGATATTTCTAACAAAACATGAGCAACGTGAAAGCAGCCACTTCAGTTTCACCTCTGTGTTCAAACAAGAGTTTCCTGAAACCCATCAGTAGCAGCATGGGGGAGTTGTTGACTGCAGTCGCCATCTCACTCAGTAGCTTCCAGTGAATCAGGTACCAAGTGCGACCCCGTTGTATCTGCTAAACCATCTGAGCCATAGATCCAACGGTGGAGTTTTCAAAGGACCTTTTGTTCCCTGACTCAATAGTGTCAGGTTGTTCTTTAAAAGCCTCTGACAGCACAATGACACCGTGATATGCCACTCCATACCATCCCGGTGCGGTTCTGTTGCCCTGAGACGCAGGGAATCAGCGGTGTCACGACACCGCAAATCACATCTACCAGTGCTCGTCCCTAAATCTGCGCACGTGGTGAGCTGAGCTACAAGCAACTTTTAGTCGCGATCCAGTGAACAATGGGATGCTGTGCTCGTTCAGATCGGCTGCTCGTGTCACAGTGTGCTCAGTGTTAGAACAATGAAATAAAGCGAGACACATTTCAATTCATTAGATCCACTTTGATGGGAGGAGCTGCTCCCTGTTGCAAACACTCATCTGTCATTCCCGAAAGTTTTATCGTCAAGATCCATGAGTTATTCTCTCTGAAAACAACAAAAACATCCTATCACACTATTTTAAATGCATTTTATGGATTCTTCACTGTCCCATCCTTGCTGCAAGGCAACACATCCATCATCTTCACGATGTTTGTTATAATATTGCTTGCAGACCAACCAGCAAACAGACAGGTGGGACAACGTGACCTCCCTGGACACTGAAAATAAATTTCTTCAGGCATAATGAAGCTGTTTGCTCATGCTGGCCCTGCCACTTGGAAATAGCTGTTTTGCTGCATTGTGTTTGAGCCTATATTCATATGCTGGTGGTCAGCCTCTGCTCTTGCACTGCAGATGAACTTGCTCACATATATATGAATATACAACATTCAGGAAACTGTGCACACTGCAGTGGATGCATATCCCACAAGAGCTGATTGGTGTGCTGGCACCAGCCCCCACTCAGAGTGGTTCAAGATGCCCACTGTAATATTCAGCTGAACAGTGACTGTACCTTGTGACCCTGTCTGCATGCTTAACTTATGTTTTATTTATAGATATGCTCGTCATTGTCTCGAGATGCCTGCGCCTGCCTTCATAAAGAGTTGTTCCTGATAAAGTCAAAGCAGTGCTGAGTGCAGGAAGAAGAGCCTCCTGACTGATTGCCGCGGCGAAACGTTAAACCTGACGATGCAAACGCAGGCTAAAATCCATAAACTCATCATTTGTAGAAACACTGTGAATGTAGGGAGCAGCACTGTACCGACAGGGGCTGCATAATTCATGTGTATTTTGTCTGGAATGCTCCTGACTAGAGCTTGTACAATCAAACAAATCAAAACTTTCAAATTGTCAGGCTCCTTTTCCAAAAAGTTTAAATTAATATTTGGCAGGGATTTGGTGTCCTTTTTGTTTGGGTCTTAAAGGTTGGAGTTACACAATGTGTGTAAGCAGACCTATTTTTATGAAACTGAGTCAATGCACACAAACTTGGCACAGTTGTATTTAACACGTTTTTGCACAACCTTGGCACGTTCTGGTGCAACGTATGAGAGAGGCTGAGCGTTTCAGTAACGACAGATTCACACACGTCAATCTGTGAAGCCATTTTTCTGTGTATGTTGTCTATGTACGTTGGGGAACACACACAGCAATATGTGTCCATCCCTCGCTATTGGTTTGGCGATCAATTAGATATAAGGAAAAAGGTGAAATTTGGGAAACAAAAATGGAAAATAAATGTCATCTTGCCATAGTCCCGCAGGCAACCATTTGGTTGCTAGGCAGCGATGGCATTTCCTGCTCCTCAGAGCAGTCTGTTTGAGAGAGAGAGAGAGATGTCACATGTGTCTTTACTCATTGTGGCTGGCAGGGCTGGCACACACACATACTCCAAAATCCCCTGGTGTGTGATGACAGGCTGCAACTGTTCCTCACTCACAATGCCTCAACCTCTCCTCATAGTAGGATCTTTCTCTTTTTACTTCCACCCCTCCCCCAGCACGTCCCCTCTTCTTCTTCATCTTCTGTCTCCTATAGATTGCGTTTCCTTCGCAGCACTAAGGAGGATGGCTCCTCTCATCCCCTCTATCCCGTCCCGTCCTCTCAGTCTGCAAACCTCTCCAGAACGACGGCCGCTGTGAGAGGCTCCGGAACGACTGTTGTTGCAATGAGACTGTTCTGAATTTGACTCCATGTCTGTGGGGAATCGGGTCATTTTATTACCAGCCCTGGCTGTGTTAACATCTGTACCGTGTAAGTTCTCGCGGAGGCTGCTCATTTCTATCACAAATGTAAGCAGGCAGGGAACGGGTGAGACAGCAAGCCTGCATAGACTTGCAGTCATTATGAGTGAGCCTGAAGCTGCTTGTCTGCACGTTGTTTTGAAAATCCAGAGATGTTGAGCATCAGATGATGAGAGGCCTGTTCAGTGTACAGTTGAAACACACACAATCAATTCCCACGGGGGGCCTGGAGTCTCTTTGGATTAAGATCAATACGAATGGCTTTGTGTTAAGTTTTCCCCTCAGAGTGTTGGCGTTGACAGGCGTTGATGCTAAAACTTAACCACAATACTTCAATCGAAAAGCAAATCAAACAGTCATCCATCCATCAGCTGTCCCGCTGGTCTAATCCGACTCGCAGGAATTCTGCAATCGAGTCCGGCACTTGGGGAGAGGCACAACCTGTCACAGACCTGACACACGAGCTGTTTCAGACATGAACTCTCCCAGTCTGACACGCTCACACCAGCAGGGGAACGTGTGGTCCATTCAGACGAGGGCTAACGCCTGCAGGAGGCTATGGATTGTTGATGTCTTCCTGAGATATTTCTCATATTCGGGACTCAATTTTGAATGCGTTGCATGTTTCAAATAACACTGAAGAAGGAGAACCCGTCCAGGCATTGATACTCTACATGAAAACACTTTGCTCGCTCCAAAGTGACAGTCATGCAGCATACAGGTTAAATATTCAGCATCGAACAATTTATGTCAATTTATGGAGGCAGGCTGTAGTCTGTAGTCATTTTTAAAATGGCTAACAGCAAAAACAAGGCACTTTGAAGGGGCATCAATAATGCAAAAGGTTTTCAATATTTTTGAATTGCTGTCTTCATTCAAAATGATTGGTTGCTCTGCATTCTTTGTAAGTGGTATTAAGGCTCAGAAGGAAAGTGGGTCATTATCATGTGATGGCGTCAGAATTACAGGCTGGCATCAAACTGGGGTGAAAGTTCCACCTTTTCAGATTCCAGGGAGCAGCGTCTCTGGAACTGAATCTTAAGCCTCTACATGAGAATCACAGAGATGAAGAGTGTAAGATGGAGGGGAGCTGAGACGTCAGCATGTGTTGCGCACCTCTGGTTAAAGTTCTCACTGTCAGGTGAAAAGAAGCAGCTTGAGATGTGAATCACAGTTGACAGATGTCTGTCAACGTCATCCTCGGGCCAGCAGAGGGAGGCGGCAGAGACATGGGCCGCAGCACACTGGGAATCGGACGGTTCAGATCAGGGAGTAAAGTGATTAAATGGGAAAAAGTTCTGTGTCACAACTCTTCATTTTGAAGGAAGGTTTTGCAGTGTGACATAATCAAGTTTGTAAGAAAATATTAGATAATTATGTAAGTACAATTGTGTAACTACAGTCCAGACTTCGTATTAACTTCTACAGAGGGAAATATTTGTGCTGAAAGAATAAGCAGTCTTGCCAAATATAGATCAAACACATGGAAGAGGTCTGGAGGCTGCAACAGAGGACATGGCACCTGACTGGCCCAGAATGAAGCTCGACCCAGGGTCAGTGAATAATCTTTCTCACACGGCAGAAACACACCCACAACTTTACTTTCACATAATTCACAAGCTGTGTGTGATATGTTCTCCAATCATTGTGAAACAATAGATTATTCATCTCTGACGTCAAAGTGGTTGATTTCAAGTGTCTTTTAGCAGACTGATGAATATAAAATGGCATCATTTCTGACACAAAGATTTTCTTCCAGTTGCTGTATCAAAACATTTCAACACTTAACGCCTCAGGCGCAGTCGCCCTTTCAGAGCCTCACTGAGCTGATCTGACGCTTGACGTTCGCACACTCATTATGCACAGGTGCACGGCTGACACCGTCCAATACAATACCAAAAAAGTACCCCCCAGGCCTGCATATAAAGACACAGCTCACCACGGGCATAAATCAATTAATGCATCATTGTCAGGAGATAATTGAAGTCTCCACACAAACCGTAGTGTCCTCCGTAACACACACACTCTCTCTGTCTCTCTCTCTCTCTCAGTCAAAAAACCTGGAAGACTCTTCTGCCATTATTGTCTGGATATAGATATTTTGGGTTGATAAAAACCTTGTGTGTGTATCCGTGTGTGTTAAATCTGATGAGAACATCAACTTTGAGGATTTGGACCAAAATCAGCTTTTTTGCTGCCACTTAATTGAAGTGACCAACCAAAACTGGATTTAAGTTTAAATGTTTGGACTCATCAGATGACGCCTGTGTGTGTTGTTTTAGACGATAAGTCCATGGAGAACGATGCAGTCAAGCAGCCTCTGGTTGTGGCTCCGTTCTTCCACAAAGCCCTTACCATGATCATTCCTCCATTGTGACCTTTTCTATTCCTCTCTCTTCTCAGAGTGATTTATCCCAAAATGTTATCTTTCAGTACTCAGGCTTTGAATTGCTCCAAACACAAATACAAGCGCAGGAGACACACAAAACACATTTTCTACATCCAGTTGACGCTGCTGTATAAATGTAAGTGGTTTTGTGGAGTAAGAGATCGAGACATAGAGAAAACTTGGACGCTGTTAGGTGATTAGGTAGTAAAGTGGCCTTTTAAGGTATCATTTCCCACTTTTCTCCCTACATGCTCCATTAGTATAATGCTGTTGAATGTTTTATGACAACATAATCAAAGCCCATATAAAATCACATATAGTGTTGTAGCAGTTGTACTACATAATAGGGTTTTGGTGATGCCAACCTAAATGGTGAAACGTCGTCGATGATGAGCCCACTCCGGCCTGATGATGTTGCAGCTCCTCACTTTGCATGCGTGCATCCGGCTGCCTGAGCCAGTGGAAATCGACGTGTGAGAGTGAATTATTAATTGGACGCAGCAAAGAGGGACTCTTGAGTTCAGACACTGAGATTGGAAAGATACACAGCGCTAATAATCAGCGCTCGCTTCTGGTGGTTAAAACCACGCTGCCAGCAAAACGTCACAACAGCTGTCAGTAATTAATGTTAATTCTGTCAGCAACTTGATGACCTTGAGGCCCCAAATTAAATTAGCCTGTTGTTGGTCGCTGGGCTCGCCGTCACTATGTGTTAAATGTCGTTTGGGAGGGGAGAACCTAGCACCGTCGTAAACCATCCATAAAGATGGATGACGTGTCCCCACTTCCTCCCAGGTTCCAAAAATGAAGCTAAGATATTTGAAATTCAAATGCTGCCATCTTGTGAGTGTAAACTCTGTGTGGTAGCGGTCAAACGGCAGTGCCATCGTCTCAGGGTGAGCCGTCAATCACGTTTAATCTAAACCAAACAAAGAAGCCTGTCTGTGCACACTGCAACCCAAGTGTTTGGTTGATTCCAACAAATCACGAGGTCAGACATCATGAAAGTAATTGCGCCATGTTAAGTTGGTCCACTTCAAATCTCGACCCCTGACCAAGTGCGTGTCGGAGCGGGAGCTTCTCATCTGGGGAGGGAAACAATTACAAGTGTCGGGGATGACATTCTCCAACCTGAGCTTTCATTGAAATCACATGAATAATTCACGCTTTGCCTGTAAACTTGATATTCTTGACCTTTAGTTAGTTCTGACCTTTAGTTATCTGATTAAAAAGCCCATAAACACAAGGTGCGTGGGATCAACTAGTCTGCTGCGTTAGTTCAATGTGTGAGACAGACAGGCAATTAAGTCAACATTTGAGTCATACAAATTAAGTATGGGATCGAACTCGCATCGGGCTTGCCATGAGCGATGGCGTCATCCGTTGGCCCAACCCTATCATGTAGCGCACGTCCTGGCAACACACACTCACACACAAATAAAGCTTATACCATTTGATAAACGAGTCACGCGCCTGCTGTAATGGTTACGCTCCACTGAACTTGCACCCCTGCCTGACGAGCCTCCATCCGTCTCATTAATCATATTAAGTCAAATGTGGACAATGCAATTAATGGTGACCTCGCACAAATCATTGTAATATCATTTAGGTTGCGTTATCAGGCTTCAGTTCGGATGTAAACAGCCATAGCCCCCCGGCTAAAGGGTTGATCTCTGCACTTTTTCATTAGTGGTCGTGCCGCCTTCCAATTCCACAACCTAATGCTATGGCAGTGCCTCTTCACAGTAGTTTAAGCTTTTCAATTAGCTTTGGGAGTAGATTGAATTTTTAAACAGCAGCAATATTTGCGAGTTTTAACGATCGACACTGTCCACTGTATTTTAAACAGTTGAAAACATGTCCGGGGTGAAAAGTAGTTTAGTCTTAGTAGAATCTTGCTTTCCCTCTCCATGACATTGTGATCAGCTGAAACAAGGACGGGTCACTGTCCAGCTCCTGAAAGCACCTGCTAGTCAATCGGCTACACTGTCCACTGCAGTTCACTGTTTAGTGAGATGAGATTATGGTCTCAACTTCGTTTCCCATATTTTTTAACGACAGTGCAGAGGAGTCAGAGGGATTTTTTATGAACAGACGCACTTCATTATAAATAATTAAAAACAAAACTAAATGTACGTAAGCGTCAGTGAACATCAGTGAACAGTAAACATGACATTGTGTTCGATTTGATCTGTGTCCGATCACAGTGAGTTTGTGGAGATCTGACTATTATTCATATTCAATAGTCACTTACAAGCTGTTAAGGTGAGCACCTGATGTTTCAATCACAAATAATCCTCCTGCCCTCAGGAGTTCAGAGTTCTCAGTCTCACTTTAATGTGTATTGACGAAGGCATCATCTGTTTCCGGTCTCGATGGTAATTTGAGTCAACCCACCCAGAAAATGACCCAACGTAGTGCACAGTCAGTTCACTGTTTAGGAAAACATTTAGCCTTTCACAAGCAACTGCATCCACGCTCAAGTGGCTGACTGATAAGCAAACATCCGCAAACAGCTCTGAGCTCAACAACAGGCCAGTTTCAGCTTCCTTCTGCAGGGGAACATTTCGCCATGTTAAGTTAGGATTAAGTATGTACTTGACAGATTATGGACAGAAGGGTAAAACGGTCTGCTTGATTGAGTGGCCCATCAGCTGGAGTGTGACCTTGTGCAGTGGGCGCTTAGACATGCAGAGAGGGAGATACAGCTCTCAGCTTATGTAAGTGGTGTCACATTCAGACTTTGCTCTAAAGCTAATGGGACTGGCATGGTCTGGTCCCCTCTGATGGGGATGTAGCCCGTAGCCCCATCTGTGTGTGTCTCTTAGGTCAGTGTGTGGCTTTGAAGCCGCAACTTGTTAAACCACAGAGGTTTAAAATGAGCAATTCTGTATGCAGGACAAGGCAAGGGAGAAAGAGAGAGAGAGAGAGGTGTGTGTTTGTGTGTCTAATTATTAGTTTTGTCTAAGACACATTGGTGTCAGAGCTGCACGCAGACATCGGGCGATAGACCAGGAGAGTGACATTGGCTGGAGAGAGAGAGAGAGAGAGAGAGATCAAGACTTCCACTATGGAATCTGTCCAACACTCTTCATCTGTATGTCCGTAAAATTCGACTGACACAGATGGATCGCAATGTTCTGATGATGTAGCTTTTAGAAAGTGATACCCTCATATTTAACTGATGCTGTCATCCTATCACTTTAATTAATGGATTTCCAGCGTGGAACACTTCATAAACTCTGTTTTTTATCGGCGCTATATAAATTATGAATTATTATCATTACAATAATATAACTAAGTATGCTGTATATGAGCATATGGTATATTAAAGAGGGTATGGTGATCTAGAGCTACATGCTGTATGCAAATGTATTTTATCTTTGAAATACTGCCTGCAGAAACTGAATGTGGTTCTGAAATTAAGAAAAAAGACTTAATCTAACCAATAGTTTGTTAAAGACAGGATCATACAGTAATATAAATGTAAATCAATTTCATTGGGAATTAATTCACACAGAGCCATCTCTTTATCATCTCTTCTCTCTGTCGAAAGACCCTTCTGTCTTCGCTGGTATTCTGCTTGTAATAACCTGACAGTTGCAAGTGTTTGATCATCGCGTGATGGTGATGATCAAACATCAAACCGGTAACATCCAAATGGTCAGAAAGATGCACCTGTCAAAAAATATTAGAGAGACGTGATCTTGATCAATGGAGTTACGATCAAACGCAAATTCCTAAGAAAAACAAGCATCCCTTTTCTCTGTTGAAATGATTAGCTGCCCAAGCTGGTAAAACTAAAAATGTAAAACAAATGACAGAACCAACAGGGCTGTACTCCAAAGGACTCACTCAAACAGCATCTTCTCTGTATTGTGTTTGACCTCTGGGAAAGTAAGACTGCAGAAAGTAAAAGTTAATCATAGTAACAGGTTTTCTGGCAGACATTTTATTCGCAGTCATGGCGATGGAAAACAAAACCCTCCCAATATAAGTCTTATCTTCTGATCAGAGGATGGCATCGCCACATCAAGGACACAATACCTGCGACAACAGCAAGTTGAGACCAACCTGCAGACAAGACAAGGACTGGTGAAATAGTGTTTACAATACTACAATCTGATGTATTTTAAGGTCAGGGAAGGCATGATGCAGCAGCAAGCAAAAAGCAATTTAAATGACTACATCTGCAGCGAGCCCCTGAAGGCCACTGGGGCGGCAGGCAGGGTGGATCAGACGACTTAATATGCCCCCAAATCCTGTTGACTGCCGCATTAGCTCCTGCATACATCTGATATAAGCTCACTGTGAGATACTGTGAAAAACATGTGATATACTATCTGTGAATGTGTGTGCTTTTGATCTGGTTGGATGTGTGTTTGGGACAGCTCTTAATAATTACATTTCCCTTATTCCCCACAGGAAACGTGAGTATAACGACTTCAGCCATTCGTTCTTTTTATGTGAAGAAAAGGATGCAATTTCCTAATTAGACAGGAGCATATTCACATTTTTGCTTACCGGAAAAAAAGATCAAGTGGTTAATTTAATTTCCTACCAACTTGCTTTTATTTATTTATTTTTTTTTTTTTCAATTCTTTCAGTTTTCTGGGATCTCACTGCAATTGTCTGCATGACAGTGATGTAAATAACTATTGCAGGAGACATCCCCAGTCCCTTAGCAACTTTGTTGCTGTCATCTATTTAATAAAATAATGCATTCATTTTAACTCCTCTGCCACCGCGACAACAAAAGTGGTATTTTCTCCGCTCTGTCTTTCACATGGACGTGCTAAATTGAATTTAAATGATTTAATGGATTTTAGACTAGAAAGCTGCTCGTGTCTCCAGAGATATCTCCACATGTGTTTAAAAATGCATGTGGCATAGACTGCTATTTCCAATTATCTCTGTTCCACTGACTGTGTTTTAGACACACACACACACACACACATGCATGCACTTGATTTGGCCCACAACATATATCTTAACGACGTAATTAGCGAATTGCTATTATGACATGGGTTAAGTTAATTTGATTTAGGCCTCAACGTTGAGCTAATTGATAAGAGGAAATAACTGCTTATGGTCTCACTGAGCATTGCCATACTTAAACAATTCACAATTATAACTATCTCTGCCCACTTTAATGTTCAATATGCATATATGGAAACTGCCAGAGCCTTCTTTCTGCACTTTTACGTCATTTTATCTTTATTTGTGCACATCTAATGAAAGCTGACAGAAACGTGCCAAAGAAATGAAACGTTGCAGTGGCTCAAGAAACCATATGGGGCAATGTAGCAAATAAAGGTGGTTGCATGGATGTAGCTAAAATGGGCAACAGTATATCCTGTGCAAACCAAAGAGCATCCATAGTGTTGATAGAACTTAAGAGCAAGCCACTAAAGTCACATGGCAGGGAATCATCGCCTCGTGTAGGTAACAGTTATTTGTAAAGCTCTTCTGTTGGTAGCAACAGGCCTGATTTTGGACCAGTGTCAAGCTCTTGGTCTTGCTTACCCCATTTATCATTCAGGGGACGAACTGATCCTTTTCCAGCAGTCTGTGGGGCTTGGTGCCAGCTTCAGGCAAAGCTAGGCAGCAACAGACCCAGGTGCAAGGATGTTTTGTGGGCCCACTGCCATCCCAACTCCCCCTGCCTGCTCCACACAGGGAGGCCGACTGAGATTTCTCCTGGATGAGGTTCCCTGTCGGGGTCCCCTAGGACCATGCAAACAGGGACAGCTTAACTTTCCTAACAGATATCCATATTGTATCAATGGATGCGGAAAACCAAGGGGGGATAAGGTACAAATCACACAAAGATAGTTAAGCAAAGGGTGATTTAGAGATTACAAGGACAGACTTGTCAACCCTTGGGTGAGCGCTTATGATCCCAGAGCAACTGGAAAATTCATTTCGAAGAGGCTGCACCTCAGCCGGCTGTGGGACCGCACTGAGCAGCTTTTTTTTTCTGTAGCAGGTCTTCATGTGAAATAATAGGATCCACAGAGCTTGTGTAATGGTAGCTTTAAATGGTTTTAAAGATTCTCAGTATCGTTAAGACAGCAAGTTTTGTAGTTTTGTGCAGGAAGACAGCCCAGTATTATAGTTTGACGTTCTCACACACACACGCACACACACACGAGCCTGCTCAATCTCAAATCCATGCAAACACATCCCTGGTACAACATGCAGGTTTCATCAACCTGACAGCGATTGATTCTGTTTGACCAGCAGGAATCCTTGTACACCCCCTCACTCTCACTCTCCCCCCTTTGCTTTCCTCCTCTGTTCATCACTCTCTCCCTTCAACATCCTTTTCCGCACTATTTCATCTTCCTCTCTTTTTTCTTGCCGTCTCCTCATTCCTCACACGCTTAACTTCTCTTCCCTTGATCTTCCTCCTCTTTCCTCGCCTGACAACTGATTTTCTTCCGCTCACATCCTCTCTGAGCTTCCTCACCTCCCTCTCCATTCCTAATTCTATCAAGTATTATTTTCTATGGGAGTTGTTATGTTGCCATATGTCCTGCAATGCAGTGCAATGCAACTTGATAGAATGATTCAAACACGTGTCACACAGCTTGTGCCCCCACCAAATGTCAGTAACAACAAACCTCCAAGTGCTCCATACGCCGTACTATGCTCCCTGTCATATTTTTAAAATAAAGCATCAATTAAGTATGTATGAGAGTATTACGTGTAAGGCTGTCATCTTAGATTGGTCTGTGTACACGGCTTCTTGGCAGTAGGTGTGACAGATTGAGAGCCAATGTGGTCAGAAAGAAGGACTCTCAGAGATCTGTGATAGAGACAGAGAAAAGGCAGAGGTGACAGTGAACATAGATGGGACAGATGGATAAAAGCAGCATCTTGGAGATGAAGCTCTTTGTGATGGACAGGAAAGTCAAATCACTGTAAACTGAGAAATGGAAAACCAAAACATGGGGAGAATGGAAACCTGAGCAAGGAAAGGGATAAAAAAAATCCCTTGAGACAGAAAATGTGGAGCAGGAGGGTTAAAATATTTATGTATATGCAGAGGCCTGTATAAGATCAGCATTAAGAGTGAAACACTACTGATGAACAACTCTTTCTGTAAACACTTTACAGCAGCATATTTTGTACTTCAGGACTTTGTAAGATGCAGCATTGATTTTACTGGCGTTGTTGTGATCAATAGATCTGCTCACAAGGGTGATATAACAAACCTTTTCTTTTAATTTTGACTTAGGTAACATATTTACCCTTGAGGGACTGCAAACAGAGGAGATGAGAGAAATATACTCGATATATATTTGTTGAACTGCCTTTCACTGCCAAGAGTTAGAGCTCCGTGACACACAGGGGGCATGGTGTTTCATGAGAGAGCATGATGTTACAAATAATAGACTGTACATACAGATGGACGACACGCTCCACTTCCTCCCACTATCCTGAAATGAAGCCAACAAATCCTGGATATGAATGGTGACATCATGTATTAAGCCTCAAAACTAGCCACTGGTGGTTGGAGCCGCAGTCTCGAGCTCCTGCTGACACAAACACTCAAACATCTGCACATGGTTTCTAAGACAATCTATATTTAAGAGGTATGTGGTGGATAGGTCAGGTCCATGCCCAAACAATTACATGGAGGATGCAGTGTTTATACTAGATGCGAGCTCTGGGGAGAGAGCAAAATGCTTTGGGTTCACGTTTGAGGAGCTGTCATCCATCTTTATTAGGCCATCTGTTGAATGAACCATGTGGATGTCACATTAGCAAAAAAAAATATATATATAATATAATAATATCATCATGTAGTAGATACCTTGTGCCACCTATGTTAGCCACCTAGTCTCGATTGCAAGCAAATCTTGATCTACTTAATTGATGGTATCTTTACTAAAGTAATACTGAAGCTCGTAAACATTCTGACCACATGATCATCTTCCTCTGATTTCTTCCAGACATTTATCAGCTTTGGGAAACCAAAATATTTAACTGATGTAGCGTGTTTGAAACTGATACTACCCCGAGGGGTTCAGTGCAGCGCTCTCGGAGAATCGTCTATTGTAAACCAGCTTTGTATTTCCCTTCCAGTGAGCTCATGATCTCAGATTAGCCTAAACAGTGCAGGCCATAAATCCCTAAACAGTCACAGTGCAAAAAAGCATTAAACCTAAGTGCACAAACAAATGAGTAAACAGAGACTGGCTCTTAGTGCTCCTCCTGAGCACCTAATAATGATAGCACTGATTAGAAGGTAATAAAAGATATACAGCACAAGGCCTTTACTGGATTTATGTCCCCAAGGATCGCAAAGGGGGGAGACGTGGAGTTGCAGTCAACAGCATAGCGATTATAGTCTATGATATGATTTTTTTTTTTTTTTTTAATAGCAAGGAATCTAAACCAGCTGAGGAGGAGATAAACATAGAAAGTGGAAGGCAGAGGCGCTTGAAAACAGAGAGGAAAGTGGTTCCAGAGGGCAAGCGATGAGCATTGTTCAGTTATAGCAGTAATCGATATCCAGCGGAAACTGATCAGCAAGACCCGGAGATGAGGAATATAAATGAGGAGGTGGAAGGAGGGAGGGTGGGAGGAGGAGAGCTGTGCTGAGGTGGTGCGCTTCTTTCTCTTCTTCTCTTCTCGTCATTGTTTCTCAGTTTAATTCAGTATTAGAGCACTTCATTTTATCCCCTCTCTCTATTTCCTACCTTCCATTTTGTCTGATTCTCCCAGCACCCTGTCTTCTTTGTCCCTCCCCCGTTTCACAGAGCAGTGTGATGGCTTTCATTTTGTCAACAGTAATATGCTTTATAACAATGGTGGCTAAATGGGTGCCCTCCAGCGCCGACGTACAAAAGAGTGGTTGCAAATGGTAGACACCGGAGCTCAGCGTGTATTTGTCCTGAGGTGGCTCTCACACACTACAGCGCTACTCCTTAACTACTACCAGTAATACAAGATACTGCAGCATAACACATGCAAGGCGATTACTGTGGAGGAACATGAAATGCATCATAAACCTTTGCATACGAAGGGAGGCTGCTATACATTAGAAAGGTGGATAAAAAGCTGGGAGAGACTTCCATGTTATAGTGTTGTGGCTGAACAGCAGATGCTATTGTTCCCAATTCAATTTATGTTCAGATTGCTGGCCACAATGTGATGTTTTATAGTATGTGCCCTTGAAGGCTATAATCTGAATCTGACTCTGTAAATTGCGATTCATAATTCAGGGGCACAATCCTGGTATCTGAGGCTAACAGCATATCTGGAAATGCAGACTGCAGACCTCAGATGAGACCAGCAGAGATAAATACAAATGCTTATCCACACAGTATACCCCCGACCACACACACAAATAGGCCCTGTCTCCCCGTAAATGCAAGGAAGTTACTCATGTTGCATGCTGAGTAGGGTCATGAAAAGGTGTGAGTACAAGTGTGGGAAATCTTGGAGCGATAATGGTTATGCGCTCTGTGCATGTGTGTGTGTCTTGCCAATAGCTGCCACTGGTGCTAAGTCATGAGTTATTTCTAGGTCTGACAGCCAATAGATTGCTTTGGTTCTTGTGCTGCTCCCAGATGGAACAAATGTCTGAAGATCTAAACATGACAAAAATGCTCTGATGATCATTTTGAAGCCTTTTTATTCATGTCTCTGCCTCTCTTCTCTTTGTTTCTCTGGCTTGCAAAGTGAAAATCAGGATTACAACATGGCTTCTAATAACCTATTAAACTCCCATTCACTGCAGTGTAATAGCCTGTGCCTCACCGTGTTAATTAGCAGCTGTTTGTTTACACTTTCAAGGCTTTATTTCAATCCGCAGGGACTTTGAGATTTAACAAATATTTATTGACATGTGCACAGAGGAAATTATATGAATGTTACAAGACTGTTGGAGTTTTAGATGATAGATGATGTCATTGCGGAAAGAAGGGGGTTGAGCAGGATGTAGGATAGGAATTTAGATTTTTGATCATCCATTTAGAAACACCGGCAACCAGCTGATTAATAAGCGTAGCACAAGTCAAATAACTGAGATTGAGTGAATGGGGACAAGTATTCCTGATTGAATTTAGGCTGAGCTTCATTACACTACCAACACATTGGCGGAGTTTGGTTCATCCAGGTTCCTATTCCATTCACCTAGTGAATATAAATAGCTCATTTTTACTCAAGACCAAATTTAATTAAAGTACATTTAATGAAACGTAAAATGTTCTCAAGTATGTAGGAAGGGTTGGGCCTCTCTTTTACAACTGAGGGTCTGTCCGCAAATTCATCTACTGAGATTATGCTGAATCCTGCCGGAGTGCCGAGAACAGTAAAATCTTAATGGTTGTTTTAATGGGCCATCCTGTGGGCCGGATCACTCGGGATGCTGCCAATGATCAGCCTGCGACTGTGACAGACGGTCAATGTGATAGTGTATGCCAGAGGGGAGGAGGGAGAGTGAGGACCAGAGCCAGTGAGTGTGACAGTAAGGGAGGTGCGCTGCATACACCTCTCCATTGAACAAATTGGTCAGAACACTGACTTAGATCCTTTATATGTTATGTAAATAATTCATCTACCAGTAAAGGATTTCAATTTAAAATGACAAAAAATGTTGTAATTGCGTAATTCTTCCTCCTTCCATTCTCTTACGCCTTCAGTGTCTAACAATGTCACATCTGTTTCAGCATGCCCTTGCATTTCATGAACTTTCTCATCACGTTGAAGACTTTGTAATATTCTACACTTTATATGATGTTGGAAACTTTAGATTTCTTTTCTTGCATTTTGCTGCATTCTCATTTCCTGGCCATTATTACACACCCTGTGTCTGAATAAGCTATGTCCTTCACCATGGAAGCAAGAGCTGGTGGTTTGAGGCAATATTAGTTGATATTAATATTGTTAATCACAGCTGAAAGATAAAAATGAATATAATAGTTACAAGGGTTTGGGGGCAAAGCATGATAGACACTATGAAATTAAAAATGTCTCTTTCTGAATATATTAGACAGTTGTGGATCATTGTGGAAATCAAAGGCATTAAGGGGTGTTTATATAATTTTTACCTCAACCTGTTAATGAACTCATTGAGTAATTTAGCCAGTCTTTTTGTCTTCATCATTACTGTGCCCTTTTCTCATTCCCCTGCCTTGTGGTATTAGCATCAGTCAGCACATCAGCACGCTCACCTTTGTTTTTGCTGCCGCTGCAATTCACCATTGGCTTCACTACCTCGGGGGTGGAGCGGAAACAGTGCTTGCAGTGAACCCTCGCAGCAGCACATTCTCTGAAGAGAAACCCTGTCAATGGTGTTTACTTTCTGGCCTTTTAAAAGTGTGTGTCTTCAGTGCTCGGATTGCTTTGCTTGCATATTTTTACTCCTCTCACAGCGGGTGCCGTGGCAGGGAAAAGGAGCTTAGTCAGGTGGCAGACTGGCACTGCTGCCGCAGAAGCGGAGAGGGGGGAACTCAAGTGGTGGGGGCGGCTCTGACTCAAGATTGAAATAATGTTACTGTAACCAGAGATGGTGTGTTTGTCAATAATTATTATTTCTTTTCTACTGCTAAAGATTATACTCATATGACTTGATAGTCATCTTATTGAATGGATGGGCTGGACTGTGTGTGTAAGTGATGGCGATGAACAGAGGAACGAGGGAAGAGGGAACCACCGGGATGGGGGGGGGTGGAAGGAGAGATAAAGTATTTACATGTTTACTCTGCGACTGAGTCTAAACCTGACATACTCAGCATGTTGGCATAATCCCACTTGAAATGTCAAAAGACAACGGCAACGATATTTTGGCAACAAATCCAAAGCTTATGTCTTATCTCCCACTAAGTGGAGGCAGATGGAGCAGAAGACAACTTTTTTGTTATAAATCCATTGGCTACACAGAGCATTAACCACAACAAACAGTAATTTGACTCATATCCATTGAATGAATTCTTGGAAGATGTAAGCGTGGCTGAGCGGAGACATATTAAACGCATTGCATGCATGGCGTGCTGTGTGCATCACCGTGTCAGTGTACGTGTGGGGGCTGGATCACGAAAATATCATGTAAAGCACATCTATTATTTAAGGGGTGCGGTGATGCTGTGTGTTTTCTGAGAAGAGAGGAAGATGAAGCCAGTCGTGCAGGGCGGCTTCGTCTCACACATGCAGCTGTGTACACCCACAGAAACACACTCAGGAACACACACACACTCAGGAGTAGCTGTGGAGGCTCAGCTGGAGTGCTGATAGCTCGACGGTTGAACTAATGATTTTTCCCCTGCTTCCTAACCTATCATATTTCCTCCCTGTCTCTCTCTCTCTCCCTCCCTCTTGGCCCGTTACGGACTGGCGACACAATGATGCTCCGGATCAATCAGCTGTTTGCCATGCTCAGGGTAAAGCTGATCCTGTTAAGCTGTTAACGTGCACCTGAAAAACCTGACAATGGATATTACTGCGACAGAACCTGTGAACATTTTTGAGAGCATTTAATGGGATTTTTTTTTAACCTCTGAATCAGCCAAACAATCTGAGACTTTCCCTCTGGAAAAGAATATTCTGTGATATATATGGTAAGCCCGTTGGAAGAGTCCAGAGCCACTGACACAGGCCAGGTTTCCTATGTTTGTAATGATCTTGAAATTTACATGTGACTCTTGTGATAATGTGTACTGCACTCTATAGTGCAACCATGATATGACAATTCAAACGCAAAGAACTAGGACACAGGCCAAGAGGGAAAAAGGAAAATTTCACAAGGCTTATTCAAATCTGTGTTACTTTTGCTATTTTAAATATTCATCCTTCTAAAGAGCCCAGGAATCCCGGTCTGTCTGATCGGATCGTTAATCTCGACAATACAGCCAATGTGTGTGCATTAAAGAAAAATGGTGACCAGCGCTCTATAGCAGTAACAGCTTGGAGTGATCAGCACAAGTGACGTTGTTGATCATGGCATTCTCCAATTCATTACACCGATAAATGCCAATTACCACAGGACACCTTTACAGTTTCAGAGAGAAACACAGGACAAACAGCCCATTACAAGGAGGTGAGAACGAGCACTGAAGAAGCTGTTAATGAATCTTTAACTTAACAGCCTCTCAGAATGAAACGCTATGTACCAATTAGCTGACTCGTTGTTCAGAAATTGAGTTAAAATCTCACCAGAGATGTTAGAAATAATCCCAAAAGGAACGTGGACGCGTGCACCAAATTTCCAATGCATGAGTTGCTGAGTCCATGGAACACCACAGTCATTAGGATTCATCATTTATTCTCCACGGATATCCAATCCATCCAACAGCTGATGAGATGAGGATAATGTCAATTTTTCAGTGAGAGTGAAATATTGAATACCTGATCCTTATCTCGAGCAACTCAACTAATTACATGTGGTAGGAATAATTGACATGTGTGCCCAGTAATGCAATCCACTCATCATTTTCTTGTGTGGAGACGTAGTGATCCTGGGATTGGTCAGTCTTTGGGCACTTGATTGGGCCAAGGATTAGATTAAGTATTTGCTGTTCTGATTAGTTTATTGATGCTGAAAGCATCTTATTAGTGTTGCTCATTTAATTACTCATTATAGGCTTGGAAAATACTCACTGATCTCCTGGAAAGTCAAAGTCGATGGGAGACGTGTTTCTTTGTGTTGTGACACTTGCAGGACACAGACCTAACCACAGGGGTAACACAAAGGACAACAGAACACAGCAAATAGTGCTGATTTGAGCGATGGTCTGAAACAAGTCTCAGTTTCTTAATGAAGGGATAAAATGCTCCCAAACATTCTGAGGAGAAATGTCTTCACAAATATAGAAACACGGCTGTATTTGTGGGAAGAACCTCTAATCCCTCTGAAGAAGTCAGCTGCGCTAGGCTCAGGATTCCCCACATTATGCCTTGAAATAATTATTGTCGGTCCATGTGTGCTTGCTGTTTTTAAAAAATGAATTCAGACTCTTTGGAGGGGCTCACAGGATCACTTCATTAGGACAGCTTGCCGCACCACAGGCCAACTGGCATCCAGTCAACACACACGCGCAGAAACACACACAACCTCTCTCTCTCTCTCTGCGTGTGTGTGTGTTCCTGTCTCTACCATACCGACTTTTAAATCTGCCAACACTGTAGCCACTGGTTGCAGGATTAAATTGTCACAGTAATGATAGAGTAGGGAAGGGAGGGGGAAATGAAGAAGGAAAAAAAGGAGAAAATGAGATGAATTTAGAGGATTGATGAAGTGGATGCAGTGAACAGCAAGAGAATTAGGTTATGATGAAGAAGCTGCAGAGGTAAGAACAAAATGAGAAGGAGAGAAACATACAGAAAGGAAAAAGTGTGTGTGTGTGTATGTGCGTGCACGTTTCCCTCAGGGTTGCCTGAGGATTACATAAACGTGCCTCATAAGGAGTAACCCCGTGCTCCTCCAACTTTTTTAATCTGTGCCCTCATTTATGTCTCTTCCCCCTTCCTCTATCTATTCCTTAAAACAGATCCACTATTTCTTTCAGCTCCTCTGACTTCTCTCGCCCTCTGTGTTCCACCTCTACCCCCCAAAGTTTAAAGGTGGCATGTTTTTCTACGCCTCTTACTGGCCCCTGCAACTTAGCATACTGGTTAAATCACTATCGATGTTCAATCACTCATACTTGAGCTATGATTGCTAGAAGTGGTCAATCAGCCATCTGTGGCTGGCGGGTTATAGAGTTAACCCACTTACCTCGGTGGGAATGTATTGTTTGTGTAACTCATGGAGGGAAGCGGGGGTTTAATAAAGTGATAATGCAGCAGAAAGTAAAAAGGCACTAATGGCAGTCAGGCAAATGGAGGCATCGATTCTTTTCCAATTCACCTGAGTTTAATCCGGCTTTATGTTTCCTTTTTATCCTTTGGCAAGTTAAGTTATCAACGCTTAAATGTCCCAGAAATGTTACCCATGTTTTTCCCTGGATGAGTGACACATTCGGCATGAGATGATGTAGACATCTCAACATGAAAAAGACATTTCAGACTTATTTATATGTGTCACATTTTTAAACAGATTTCATTCAAATTGTCAGCCAGAGAAGCAGTGAGCTGTAACCCCCCCCCCAACACACACACACACAGAAACAAGTGTTTTCTATGAGGACAAATCTGGAGTGAGCTCCTGTGTAAAATGATATTTACTGTATAATTATCCTGCCATCATCCTAGTAATGAACCTGTTCTGAGAGACGTGCTCAGAGAGCGGCAGCTCAGTATCTGAATGAAAGACAGAAACAAACAAAGCTGCAGAGGAGAATGACAGATAGACAAAAAGTTGAAGTGATGTGCAGAGTCAACTGGGAGGCGCACACTGAAACGCGATTAGTTTAGTGCACTGCTGTTATATGAAATCTGAGGAAGAGTGCCGGAATAAATTATGGATTGTGTTACAGTGAAGTATTCTGCTGCATTCTCTGCACACGCACGACATATTGGCTGGATTGAAATACGTTTACCAAAGGTTATAAAAACAGCAACACCCTCAGAGCCTTTGGGATTTAGACAAAACAATAATAATAGAAGACCGCACATTAGAAAGATTGTTATCTTCTTTATATAGAAAGAGGAAAGCAATCTGAGACTTTCTTAAAAAGACTAACTCCACCCACAACCAACCAAAATTAAACAAGGGGAATTAGCTTTTTAAGAGAATTCACTTTCAGCAGGTCATAATGAAGTGAAACAGTCGCTTTAAGCCATGACTGAAAAGCTGCAGCAAGGTCGATCGCCCATAAATCCTGAAGGGCATGAAGCAGTGATCACTTTTTACAATCGTCATTAATTCAATGACACCCTTTTGTCCCTGCAGTGTCAAAACTTTCATAACTGTCCCCCGCACTCACATCCTTGTCAGAGCTGACTGCCTTGTTTTTTTTTTTTTTTTTTTGACTTGCCAAACAAAATAAAATTTATGATCCAAATCTGGACACAGAAACAAATCTTCACACGCAGCCTCGGCTATTATGGAATCCAGCTCGAGTTGAGGCGAATGGGACGCTGCAGAGCTGCAGACTAATTTCAGCAAGAGGGATATCTGAAAATATACATCCAAGGTATTAGCTTCAGACAGCTGCACTTTAAAGAAACACTTGTCTTCACAAATCATTTCACACTTGTGCTCAGTACAGGAGGATTTCTGTCTGCTCAGTCTCCGTCTCAGAGGCGGGCTGTGGATAGATTCTGAAGTAATTCAAACGTCTCTTCCTGGATTCTAAGCTTTGCCTCCGGGGCCATGAACACAACGCAGTGGGTGGCAGTCCGGCATCGAACAGGAAGAGCTCTTACACAGTTTCTTTCATTTAACCTTTGGGAAATATAAAAAGTATAATAAGGTCTGAGGCTAAAATGCTGTTATGGATGAGGGATATAATACAGTATATGGTATGTTGCAGAGGAAATTAAGAAGGGCTTTTCACTCCTTGAGATTCAAAGAGACTAAATAATGGGAATCAAATGCATATATAGGAATAAAGAAGAGGAGAAACTGACAATAAACTACAAAAGAAAGTGAAGTAGATGGCGGCAGTGCAGCTATGAACAGGACGCCAGCTGCTAATCAAACCAACAACTAACCAACCAAGCAGAGTGTTAAGGTATGTAATCAGCTGTACAGGCCCCCGCACCTGTTCGGTTCTTAAAAAAAAAGAAAAAAAAACCCTTAGTGTTCGAGATGGTACTTGATTAAAACTGTGAACATATGTTGCCTTCACCGGCACAGAATGGTTTGATTGTTTGGCTTGGTTGTTGTTGTTGTTGATGTTGTTGTTGGTTTGACTGGCGGCTGGCATCCTGTTCGTAGTTGCATTGGCACCACCTACCTCATTTTATTTTCTGTAGTTCTTCTTTAGTTTCTTCTATTCTTCTCTATCCAGCCCTCGTTTTTCAGCTCCTATTGTTTGGCTTCAGTTGACAGTTTGTGCTTTAAAAAAAAAAAAAAGCCTGTGTTCAGCCAAGATGACAGTGCTATGACAGGAGGTTTTACGCATATGAACTGTAGCTCTGAGTCGTTCTGGTGCATCTGAGAGGATTTAAATGACATCTACTGCCACGTCCATGATAACATGGAGTTGGTACCTTCAGTGGGGTGGTCCTTCCCCTCTTAAATGCATAATTAGTTTGAAGAGCGAATGCATTAAATTAGAATGAAAAGCTGCAGCAACATGTACAGTATAATGACATCACCATTGCCGGCTGTTAATTCATTATTTCCAGCGTTATTTCCTCTCTTCTTAGGTGGATTACATTAGCCACTGCTCTTATCTGATAATGGCTCTGTGCAGAGCATGGCATCACTTAGGTCAAATTAGCAGAAATAATTGTCTGATGTTGAGTATTATGTAGGAATCTAAAAAGGGAAATCCACAGAGGTCGTTGCTCTTGGGCCACTTTTTCCTCCAAAGTAGACATTATGCAGAACATAATGGAGATTTGTTGGTAAATGGAACTCATGTAACATACTCGACCAAGAAAATGAAGCAGCTTCAGAGGTATCTCACAAGCTCTTATGTCTGAATGCCAACAGCCACAGTGTGTGTGTGAGCTTATCGCAACCCTGAATGTGCTTGGCAAAAAGGGGATCTACATGTCATGCCAGAAAGCATTCAGCGAATAAAAAGGAAAGTTGAAAGGGCTCACAGAGGAAGAGTAAATAGAGATAGATACAGGCTGCTGCAAATGTAAAGACATGGAAGGGGGTGCGCCACTGGATTAGATTGTCAAAGTGAAAGGAGGGCAACGGGCAGGTAGATAGAATTTGCCATTGTAGGCTTCCAAAAGATACTGTGAAGAAAATGATGTTCTATGAATCATCACAATTGAAAATAATAGGTTATTTAATAATATAAAATAATAGCTTTTGTTAGTGTTAATAAATAGGTGGTTGAGGCAAAAAAGAAAGCAGAGACAAACTAGCTGAGCTGAGCAGGATAAAATAGAAGGGTGGGTGTGAAGAACAGGAGGGCGAGAAACGAACCGGAGGCATTGGATCACACAGTTAGGGACCAAATTCGCCTGTTAAATCACACTGTAATGAGGTCCAGGGTAAGTCAAGTGTTGAGGATGGGACCACAGGATATATGATGTGTCACAGTGACCATGGCTCGGTGCTGCTGTGTGTGTGTGTGTGTGTGTGTGTGTGTGTGTAAATTGAAGGTTTTTTAAACTCGTGAGGGTTGATTGGGTCATATTGCAAGGTTAGATTAGCCATTATCACTGCACAGTTACACATACACAGGCATGGAGTAGACAAACAGATAAATGAGGGAGCACTGACCAATTCTCAGTGGAAGAATGCAATGAGGAGGCAGGTGGGAGGGAAGAAGTGAGGGAACAGAAGGGAGGCAGGCTGATAGAGGGGTGGGAGGAAGGAGAAATTACAGTTGTGACATGGAGACAGGGAGGGAGGACAGAAAAACTGCAAAAAAAAAGTAAAGGAGACAGCACTGAAGGAACGAGGAGGGGGAATGAAGCGTATTAAAATTAAGTTTAAATTTAGACAGTAATTGCAGGATGAATTCAGATGAATAAGAGAGTGCGGAATACACAAATGAGAAGGTAATGGATAGAAAAGCGAGAGGAGGAATGGAGGGCAGGGAATTTGAGGGGGCAGCGTTCAAATGAGAGAAACAGTGTTGGAGAGTGACTAATGTAGAGGAGGAGAAACAGATGGAAGGAGAGCAGAGCAAATAGATCGAGTGTTAAGATTTTGAATGGAGGGGTTGACAGGATGGAGGAGAGTGGGATGATGGCGATGGGAAGCACAGTTTGGCGAGAGAACACTTAACATCTCAAGGTCAAACTGCTGCTGATTGAAACTGAGGCCTAATAGCCCCCCACGCCTCAGTAATTATGGGAGACCCTGGGCTAAGTTGACAGATGTGGAATTGGTTGTCAAATCGTAAGTTGTCGATCAAATCAAATCTTGAATCTCTCTGGAAGGAGCGTCCGCCGTTGGCTGAGTTACCAGCTGTGGCCTCCGCCAAGGTCTGGACAGCAGCCTTTTATAGCAAGTTTTGGGCCAAATCCCCACATTGGGACTTTTAGTCAACACAATTTGTTGCAGACTTTTGGACCGTCAACTTGGTGGGAATTAAAATAACTCAACAACTGTCATACGCATTTGATTTAAAGTGCGTACAGATATATTCAAAGAGGAGGATGTGCAACAGTTCTGTTGATACCATTAAAAAACACCAAGTTCACATCTGCGATTGTGGGTGAAGAATAACGAATGGATGAGTTGCCTCACTTTCATCTGCACTCGGATGAACTGGCGTCACGATTGCCTGGCTTTCATTATCGTGACATCACCAGGTCAAAGGTTTGACTCATACAGTCTTTGGGATTCAAGATTAAATTTGCCAGCTAGCCTTATTCCCACCAACTACTCAATACTAAGCAATTAGCATGCAGCATACTTCACTACTAAGACACAGAACTTGGAAAAATGTTACGTCTGCCAAACTTCAGCATGTGAGCGTCCTCTTTGTAGGCACTTTATCAAGCTGATGTTAGCATTCGTCTCAGAGCACAATTCTGCCTAATTAGAGCCTTGCCGAGCTGCTAATGTGGCTGTCCACACCCTTGTTAAAAAAGGATGAGATATGACTTTTGTAGCATCTGCAAATTTCAGCCAGAGGTTTACACAACTTTCATCGTTTTATACATGTACAATGTACCACAACAACTGGCCAACCGGTTTACAAAGGAACCAATTGGGCACAGTCACACGAGCGCAGATTGTAAGGGCGATTGTGAGAGCGGAAAGGCAGTAAAAAGTTGCTGTTATCTGGCAAGAGAGGGAGCGAGAGAGGGAATGTGACAGAGAAAGACAGACAGGCAGAGACAGAGAGAGAGAGAGAGAGAGAGAGAGAGAGAGTGGTGGACAGGTGGTGGTGTTGTGTGGGAGGTGGAGAGAAACCGATGGAGAGGTCAGTGTTAACTGCTGTGGTCTGGCTTTCTCCCTGAGACCTATCACAACCTATCAACTCACTCTGGTGGAACACACACACAAACGCAGGCACGCCCGAACACAAAACACACACACACACACACAAACAGTGCCTCCCCTGTGATGTAGACAGGCTAAATAGAGAGAAATAGTGGTGCTGTAAGTGGTTAGGAAATGGAGAGAGCTAGGAGAGGTTGGGAATGAAAAAAAGAGGAAGTGAGTGTGTGTGTGTGTTGGAATGGAGATGTGCAGCACAACACCACAACAACCTGAGATTTGGTCAAGGTCATGGAAGTAGCCACTCCAAAGGCACTAACTGCCACACGCTTCACCTGGCTGTTTTTAAGGTTGACACGTGAAACAGTGCTTGACAATGACCTTGAATCACTGTGCAAACTCTTATTTCAAATCAACCCCCCCTAGAAGAGTTGCCAGGGGCTTCTTCACACCTACAGCGTTTGGTGTGGACCTTCAGACCTTTCGGTTTAGCTTGAACCAAACTACCATGTGTGAAATTTCTGACCGCTATAAACAAATACACCTTACTGATTTCTCCAATAACTGAAGAGTGAGGAGGTTCATTTGATGCATTAAATATAGTGTAGAGAACTGTGCCTGAGGTTGATGATGATAGGGAAAACAAGTTGTTTTTAAGATTTGAAATTGACAGAATTCACCTTCAAGCAAGACAGTTTTATATTTTCCTGCCACATTTTATTTAAACATGTACATGCCTGACTTTATAGGCTCTGAGAGGAGAGAAGATAAGTGGAGGGAAGAGGCAGAGAAGAGTTGGCTCAGAGGGAGGGTGTCAATCATCATCAGCCATGTGGGAAAGTTGGCCAGGAGGTGGGACAGAGCAATAATACTAACCTCACACACCACTAACCACCTGAACACACATCCTGACCCCGTCGCCTAACCACACACATTCCAGGTAAATGCCAAATCCCAGCATTTACCCCTATCCCAACATTATCCCAGTAATAACAATTTGAAATCATACACTCATAGTACAGTATAACGTCAGCGTGTTTGCTGTGTGCTGAACATGAAAACGCCTGGTCTTATTCTGCTGTTCAGTTGCTGGATGTTTGCATTTCCTGTTTACTTGTGATAGCTTTCAGTTTGGATTCCTTTAGAATCCTTTGGAGTCAAAGTCCTCCCTATCACAAGCAGTCATCTTGATTGACAGTGAACCAACAAGAGGACATAGGCAGGCAGAATTGTGAGATACCCTTTATGTGCTGTGAAGTCTTTTTCTGGTCTTCATCAAGTCTGTTTATCAACTCCCCTCTGTCCTTTGCGTCGAGAGCAATATAACATATTGCTCTCTGCCTCTCATCTCCTAGAAATAAATTAAAACTTCTCTCCTGCACATTCCACTTTTTAGTGGAAGCCGCATGATGGCTGACAGCCAGGTTTCATTTCATTAATTAGTCAGTCCTCTTAATTCATTATTAAAACAACATTCTTATTGTGATCTAACACAGCCATCCCATCCTGACACAAAATCCTTCAGCAGTTGAAACCTCTAGATTAAAACAAATATCTCCCCCAGAGCTGGAGCTGTCCATCCAAAACAACTATATCCTGTATATAATTATACATTATATATATTCTCCATCAACACACTGTACTCTCGAGAAGGACACAGTATCTGCGCTGCCGCCTCACATTCGGAAGGGCAGAGCAAATTAAAACATCCAACAGATCAGCCCACCCTGGTCCTGTTTAAACAACAACACAAAAGCAAATGGAGGTGACTTTATCAGCTGGCTCACACATGGTTGGTAGCTGCCATTGTTTATCAGAGATGTACAGTAATAAACCTATTTGTTGGCTAATTCTTCTCATGAATGTGAGTAAGGGCTAAAACACACACTGTGACTCTATCTGCGCCGGTATCCAGGATAAATGTTAGGAGATGTATTTGTGTGTGACTCTCATGCGCTGTAGTATGTAGACACATTCATCGTCGGTCCTAATCTTTGATCCGTGTTACAGCTGGGGCACTGCATGTGCGTGTCTGTGTGGAGCGGCGTGATGTGCGTCTGTGAGTTTCTATTTTTAGATTTTCTGTCTGTGACCGTCTCAGCGTGTGCGAGCATTAGAGCCCATTCTGAACCTGCCTGTTGCAGTAATTGAGCAGTTGCCAGTCAAGACCGGCTGCAGGACTCCACGGAACCCTGAAGCAGCACTGCTGAGAGTTTGATGAAGCTCCACTCTGTATGCAGAACTCCGACCTGGAGAGTTTTAAACACGCTGTTGTCACGATCGATAATGTTGCGCACGTCAATGAGTCTGAGCTGTTGCTGCTACAGAGCGCGGGCCACCTCTTAAGCCGAAGCGGAGGAAAACAAAATGCATCAACGTCCAAACCGCAACTAATTCAACCCCGTAAGCCTTTATCAATACACACGGCACGTGTGAAACCCCCCCAGCTCTCAACATAGCCACATACACAGATACATGGAATTATTATTACTAACTCATTCTTACTTAATTAGAACTGTCATTGTCATGATGATCATCATTATTATTATCATCCCTGCTTGTCATATTCACAAACACACTTCATCTTTAGCTTAGGTTATTGAGAAAAATGGCCCAGGAAAAGCAAATGTTACTTGTCAGCCCTCTAGAGAAGAACAATGGACACAGGAAGGTGAGACTGGATGCAGGACGTTCTAAGTGGTGACCTCCTGCAGAGGTGAGAGGCGCGAAGTGGGAGAAGAGGAGGAAAATTAAAAGAAGAGCTGGAAAGATAGAAATCACGAGCAAACATTACGTTTTACAACTGATGACCACTTCCTGGTGACTGTTTATTCTGACCGGCAGGGTTCTGTCTTAGTTGGATTGATCCCTGAGCGTGCAGAGACCAATCCGAGTGCATCACTGTATCTAAGCAATGCTGGAAGAAAAGTCTACAGGAAATGGTCTGCTGATGCATTTTTAGCCTCACACTGCAGCCTTCTTTAACCCCTGATTGTATCTCCACTGCATACGTGAAGTGCCAGAGACAGCGTCTATATATACACCAGTGTGTGTGTGTGTGTGACTACAAGTCTGAGCATCCCTGAGTGCATATGGCACATATGTGTGAGCATAGACAGTGACACAACATCAAAGCTGTTTCACAGTTCAGATAACTGTGTGCCCTGGTGTCCACACTTACACACACATATGCACTTAACTTTCAGCCATTATGCTTGTTTGTGTTGTACTAAAATGCTCGGTTGTCAGAGGAGAGCCATTAGAGGTCACCACAGCTAAATCTAAGTACATGATGTGCTCTTCAGTGGATAGGTTTGCAATTCTGTAATCCAGCTGGCAATTTCTGCATTATTAGGGTAATTATTGTTTTTATATTTGACAAATTCCCTGCTCACTCTGCTTGTTTATATGTGTCTCTGAATAGATTTAAAATTAAACTATTTTCCTGAGTTCCATTTGTTGTTTTTGGGCTGATTTAATGTAGGAGCAATGTGTCATGTGACTGAAATTCCTCGTGTTGGCAAGTGTCTGCATAAGAAAATGACTTCCTGTCTTTTGGCATCAGTAGCTGTGTAATACAGAGGTCCTGGATGTCCAACGATTCAAATTTCTGGAGCATCTTACCTACATTTGTGTATAGTTTGATTTTAAAGGCTGTGGTTGCTATCAACTTCTTTTTCTTATCATTAAATTGACAACACTGACATTCCAAAAGCATAGCTTTAAATATGATTGATAAAAAAGGATGGTACTTTTTTATATGAAGATTTGCTCATTCCTCTCTCAATCTCAGTAGGTAAGTCGGACAGCTTTACCTCTCTCTCAACATAATTACTTTGGACCAGTAAGACAGACGTGTCCTGTCACTCAAGTGGCTCCAGAGATGAGATGGTGACAGGATGGAGGGAGTGGGAGCGAGAAGAGAAAGAGAGAGAGACTGTGCTGTGCTTCAGTATCAGTATGGCTATGTGGCGGAGTGGAGCAGATGGGTTTATAATGAGGAAACAGAATGATTCTGATAATGATGACCAGATAATTATACTGCATCTGAGGGAACGGCAAGGTGGGGGGGGGTGAGAGCAAGAGAAGAGAAGGGTGAAGGAGGGCTGGACTCAGTGTATCATGAGAAATGGGAAAGAGAAGAGCAGCAGAGGAGATGGGATGCAAGGCCATTTAAATGTCTTTTACTGAGACGTCCTCACTGGAGGTGTTGGAGTTACGTAACCATAACTATATTTCTCCTTCCCGTGCCATATGCTTCTGCTAGGTGGTAGAGTGAAAGAACATCTACAGTGGGAATATTTTGGGCACGTTTTGGACTTGCACAAACTTGTCTCAAAATGGATACGCTCTCATTTATTAATGCGGCGGGCCGGCCCTTCGCACAGTCTTATGCTCCAGCTGTTTATATGCACAAGTCAGACTTGCTTTTTCCACTTTAATGTAAGCCCACCGGGCTGACTGGGCCGGTGCGAGGGGGCCTCCGACCTTAAGGGGCCCTTCATCCCTGCAAGAGTTGTGACCTCACACAAACATTATGTTCATCCCAGCATCCAGGCCTTGTATTTTTACGTCCATTTATGTCCATACACTAAGACTTTGTGCCCTAGGGCCACCTGCAGTCTTAATCCCTGACTTCATGTCGGCAGTTAGGCAGCAACAGTCGAGTGCGAGGCTGCCGTATTCAGTTCGTTTGAGTTGAGTTGAGTTCAATTCTTAACACTTTGCTTGGCTCTAAATGGGACACATTTGCAAACATTAATGCAGGAGAATTCAATCACACACAAAAAGGTGGAGCTCAGGAAATTGGAAATGATAAGAAAATGAAAGAGTTGAAACAGGCAGGGGTTAATAGCAGTGGATCGTCTGCAGCTGAAGTCATTATGATACAGTGAAGCTGGGGTTGAATAGAAATTGGGAAAATTCAGTAATGGCCAGCTCCTCACAGCAGGAGGATAGCACTAATGACACGTTACTGTGGGGAGACTGACTGCAGTTTTAGCTTTTGTGTGTTTTGGGTTGTGTGTTTTGACACGATATGTCGCTGAGGGTGTTTCTGCCTTGTTTATTTTTCACCTCTGAGGTTACTTTTTTCACATTTGTACGCGGTTTCTTTCTTTTATTTCTATGTTCAAAGGGTGTTAGAGAGGCCAACACACACACACACACACAGCTCACTGACAGGTCATTTCACCAGAATCTAGCAGAGCTGGGTGGAGAACAGAGGCTAAATATAGAGACAAACTGAGCAGAATACCAATGACTTTCAACATCATGCAGTTCAGGCGAGCCGTGAGATGGTGCATATGAGGCAATTATACAGTGTTTTACAGGGGCAGGTTAATGGGAAACTGAGAATGTGTTTTAAGAGCAGCTTGTTGAAGAAAACAACTTGCAGTTTATCTAACTGTATCCTTCTGATTAATATTGCAGTATCCATTTCTTGAACTTGCACTGCCTGAGCTACAAGAGCTCTGGCTTGGGGCATAGCTCGGCCGGAGTAAACTGATCGAACTGATACGGCTCGGCACCACCATGGTCATCCTCCATGTTTTATGGCCTAACATCATTGACATCCCGCCCCAGTTGGGCGCAGACCTGAGGGTGGAGTTACACTTAGCGTTGGTGCTAACAAAGCATTGTGTATATTAAACGATGACAGGTTCTTTCACTGTCAAATCTTGAGGATGTAAATCAATAATCCTGGAGATTTCCCATGGCTCACTACCAGTGGTTAATGCATGGTAGCGGAAGAGGGAAGATTCCACTTTTGTTTGCGTCTGATCAAAAGAGAAAAGCTGAGGCAAATGAAAAAGCTTCAAGAGTGTAATTTACAAATTTAACAGGCACCAGTGCTTCTTTTAATTAATTAAAATGAGAGGATGAATCAAGTAAATGTAAGTTACATAATTAAAAATATGATGTTGCAAATTGTTACTCTGAGACTCTGTCATTAAGAGTTGCCAGATTTTTTAATGGATCGTTGCATTTGTTTGTGAGTCTGTAAGGACGACAGGCTGAGAACCCAGTTCCTCAATGAAGCCAGCAGCAGCTGCCACAGGGGACTCAAACAGCATCAGCCTGCTACAGCACAGCGGCCTCCTGTGTATTACTGTTCTAATAGTAAGCAGCACAACAAAGCACTGAGCTAAAAAGCCGTCAAAAATAGAAAGAACTAAAATATATATACATTTATAATTAACACACAGTGTTGTCACGGCTAGAACGTGGGTTTGTGTTTTACTTGTAGTTTTATTTTTAGAAGTGTGTGTGTGTGTGGGGGGGGCGGGGGTGTACCTCTAATGAATATAATTAAAACCTTTAATGTCAAACTCAGCCTGTGTGTGTCTCCCTTTGGGTGCAAACCTTGCCAAAATGCAGCTCGGCACACCACACCACTGCCACCAAACATTCTCTTCCTGCGTGACATTGTCTTCACTGACGCCGTTAACGCTCCCTGTTAATCTGCAAGGATTCACCTGTGGTATGTGCAGGATGCCATGTTGAGCGTCTGCAAAATGATCTGCTGTCCCACTGTTGTGTCACTTTCCCGTTTCATGTCTTTGTGATGGGACGCCTGAGGGCCTCTGATGTGGGTAATGAATTTCTAATAACCTGCAGCTTGTTAGCTCAGCTGGCTGGAAAACTGACTGCCAAAGTGTCTACATCCTGTTTGATGTGCGTGCGTGTGTGTGTGTGTATCTGCGGAGATATGTGTGTGTGTATCTGTACGCTGCTAAAATACAAAAGTACAAACTGGCAGTTTCAATTTGATAGCCGTTTGATCCATATTGAATGAATTGTTTAAAAAAAAAGGAGTGGCAGCATTTTTGCATCAGCACCCACATTTTGAGATGCCAAGACGATCTGCAGTCGAGGGATTGGAAATGTATTATGTTCTTACTTCCAGGCTTCCGCTTGTCCAAACGTAACTACAGTCTTGATAGCTTACTTACAAGCTCTCACTATTCCTTTTTCGAGATGACTAGAAAGAGATAAGGACGAAAGGCAGAGCGTGATCACAGCGCCGTTGATGTATCATATTGGGTTCTCACACTGCATGGAGAATTGTGTTAGGGTTGAAAGCTGCACATTCCCACATTAGAAGACGCTCGGTTCAGTCATTGTGCAGCTGCTCTTGGGTTTCTCTCATTTGTACAGATGAGAGACAAAGGTAATCTCGGTTCTATATTGTATATAGACCAGCAGAGGATTGCAGGGAAATGCTTGAAGCTCAGCCAGCGTCTGAGAGCAGCCGACAGAACACCTGTGACATATGTGGTTTTGCATTTCTAGACTGCGTGTTGGATTTCAGTGTTATCTGGTATGTATACACTGTGTATCCATGCCCTTCTCTGGCTGATCGTAATCAAAAATGAGTCACACTTCTTTGTTCTAAATATAAGTGCCTCGAAAAAGGAAAATGTTTCATTCGTCTTAATGGATCACATTGGGCCATCTGGGTGCTGTGGGTGGTTCCAGCCAAGTACTGGATGTAAAAGGCTTTATATAGTCAATAGCACTGAATGCAGGGATATCCCTAAACCATCATGGACTAAAGCTTGTGCTGTTTCTTTGTTCTCTTCCACAGGTCTCTGGATCCATCTCCTGAGGCCATCTCTCTTCTCGGTCAATCTCCAATCATCACAGCTTCCCTTCATGTTGATGAATAAATCACAGCGTGCCAGATAGAGGTAGGCGAGGACTCACTTCAGGCTTTGACTCCACCACTCAGTTTGTGTGCCCACTGTGACACTTTATTATTACATCTCAAACATATACAAACGGTAATTGGCATTTAAGTTGAATAATTAATAGGTAGGATATTATGCCATAGAAAATTAAACTCACTTAAGGAACTTATATATTTGTTTTTGCTGGGCCACGCTGGCTGACTTGCATGTGCGTGACGGCTCCCTGGCTCGACTGATGCAGCTCACATGGCAGCCTCTGTGCTGTGATGCTGCCAGCACCATCTTTTAACTTTAGTTCTGCTTTTTATGAAGGCGCAGGAGCACCCCAAAAATCTCTCTCTACCTGCTAAATTATTCATGACAGCTGCTTTCAGACACGCACCGAACTCCGCAGATACTCCGTCATTTTTCCTGAAGCACATGTATGTATGAAACCAAAAGTCAAAGTATGAGGCACCAAATGATCCCCACCTGGCCTGAGAGGCTGTGGAACCTCTCAGCCATGCAGTGACAACATCCTGGGACCATCACACACACACACACACACACACACACACACACACACACACACACACGGCCCAAAAATGGCTCAACTCAATGTCTTCCTTTCACCTGTTGCATTTCTTTGTGCATGAAAGTTAACGTATATTATTAATCTTAACTAATTCAAATGCCTGGATTGCTTACAGCTTTATAAATCGACATTTAGGGTTCACTCCAAAAGGTTCACATGGCGTTAAATTGTGCGTCATTTCTCACATATTGATGCAGCATCTCTCCTCTCTCTGTGTGTGAAATGCTGTTTTTCGCTCTTGGCCCACCTCCAAAAGCCCAGCATGCTCTGCTGTGCCAGCTAGCGCATTGTTTAGCGATTGGTCAGTTGCCCAGAGTCCACAAATGTCACGTCCCTTCCCTCCCCACAGGCAATTCAGCTATTGCAACAGCGGCGTTGTACAGATCTGAGCAAAATGCTTGTTAGTGACACTGTCTGTTAGTGACACTGACGCCATACAGAGGAAAAATAATGACTGTGCTGCACTTTGGTCTTTGTATCTTAATTAATAGACCCACATGCACAGAAGTGCAGTAATGGGAAGAAACCTTGATTGCATGACATAAGTGAGGAAGTAAAAGTTGTGTACCTGTGGGTGCATATGTGTGTGAATGAGCAGGCTTCAACTGACTTATGCCCTGTAATACTAACGTAGGGTTCAGTGTGTGTGTGTGTGAGTGAGAAGAAGCACTGCTATTAATACTACATGGATAGATTTAAATCAAAGAGGGCTACGCTGTTATTGTCATCATCAGCTGTCACATTCTCCTGCTGTTGTCTGAACTGAAATTACATTTTAAATTTTTATAACAGTCCTGCCAGGGGGCTCATAGAAGAGGTGAAACCTCAGTGCATCCAATTTTTTTGGTGGATATAGGAACGTGATTCAGTCTGAGTCCTCAGCTCACTAGTGATTCGCTTTGATCCGTCAGACTCAGGCTTGTCATTTGAAACGCACAAATGACCCAGAAAGCTGTTGTGTGAAATGATACCTTTTAAAGACAGCACGTTTCTTTTCTTTACGCTCACTCCTCTGTGAATGCAGGGATTTTGTTCCTGAGCCGTTATCTAGTACAAGGTCTGTTGAGTTGTCAGCCTGTTGGGAGCAGTGTGGCATTTGTGTGTCAGGAGTATTTGACCAGGGTTAGGCCACATTTAAACTTTAATACAGCAGCTGGGATTGGAACCAGGGCGGGGATGCACAGACTGTGGACAGTGGAGATTTTGGCCATAAGCCTGTCAGAGCATTGCGTGGTTTAACTCTGTCAGCCACAGGAACGAAGGTCAAGAGAAACAAAATACTCCGGATACTGACACCGACATGATCTTTCAATCCATAGAAATGAAAATCTACTGTACTCTACATCTCCAGGAGCTTTCACTGTAACAGCTATACACATGGTGATGTGTGTTATTAAGAGCCCACCACAGGGTAGAAGTGTGCTAATTTGTCTATGTTTAATATTAACTTTGTGACTCATCAACTTAAGCATCCAGAACAGTGTGTTCACTCACGGTGACAACAACAGATTCACCGGTTCCGAGTCCAGCTTCAGTGAGCTGTGAATTAACAGGTGAGCAGCTCTTCAGGGCTCTGTGGTCTAAATCCTGCAGTCGGTCTTAACTCACTGTGGCTCAAGTAATGCGGGTCACTCTAGAACAGCCACTGAGAGTACAGGGCAAGAAGTCGAAGGAGAATTCAAGACCTGCAATGATCCACGATGCATTTATTCATTGACATTTGCATTGACTGGACCTTTCTTCTGTCCTACGTCCGGCTTTGTGCAGGGGCAGCTCATCACTTTGGGGTACATGTGGAATTACGTTTACTAAATATGGAAAGCCTCAACCTTGGCTGTGCTGCCTACTGCTTCACATCCTGCACATTAAAAAAAAAAAAAAAAGCACAAAGGGGCTCTTGTTATTGGGCTTCATCGCAGGTGAATTTGTCATCAAAAGGTGGCCATTGGCTGCTGCCCAGAGAGAGCTCATTCAGCCAGGTCACACAATCAGTTAATACCACAACACTTTATGGCAGCGTAGGTGAACATTTTCCCCAGCACTTTTGGCCAGCAGTATTTTCTGTCATTGCTTTACATGTATAACTCAAGTTTTAATAGTTGCATGTCTCCTAGCAACAGTATGAGTAAAGTAGCTTCAGATATTTCTATTTTTGGTGGATGACAAAGTAAACATAATATCTTTCTGCACGTGTAAGACATACTGATTCTAAAGTATGTATACGTTAGAAGTATTTTCTTAAAAAACGTTTCAGAAATTCCCATTTCCTCTGCTCCCCTGCTGCACTCTCTGGTGTCTACACATTTAACACATCTTACCAATGACAATGACATCATCGTGACCACATAACATGGTCAGGTAGAAGACAGAGGGCAAAAACCATTCATAAAAGAGCGGCCATTTCAAACAGTGTGACCCCAGTTTACACTGCCAAGACAAAACGTACTCATGTCCTCATAATAACTGGATGAGGCTGCTGACAGAGTGTGATAGCTTTTATAGTTCTTGGTATAAAAGAGGATGATGTCTCCAACAGTCTCCAGTGGACAGTTAGTGCCCACCTCGGGGACATGCCTTATGATAGGGTCAAAGACGAGGAACAGGAAGACCATCAGTTGTTTAAGTTCTTATTTAAACAAAGTGCTACTTCACATTATTCTCAGTTTTCCACGGTCAGCTCGCTGGGATTTTGTAACTTGGATGAAACTGTTTATTCACCAGAGGAGTCAGCAGTTTCCATGCTAATAGATTTTTGTGTGAATGCAGCACTCTCATCCCGGTCTTCTGGGTCATTACAGTAACACTGCTTCACATGAAAGCCAGTGAGGACACAACGTTTTCTAAATAAAATCAGATTCTTTTGCATATTGCTCACTGCTACAGGAAAGAACAAGCCCTCCGTCCCAGAGTGAGAGTCTGTTTGTAGCAGCACTGAGGACGCGATGTGTGTGAACTACAGCAGGAGTCAGAAGAGTTTCTGTGAAGTGTAATTCCACTACAGAAGCTCTTTACAGCCAGAATATTACTGCATATTAACTCTGGCTTACACACCATTTTAGCAGTGGTTTGAAAAACGCTTTCATTTCAGAGGTTACACAACGAGTGGTACAACTATTCATTCTTTTTTTTTTCTTTTTTCTTCTTGCTTGCAGCCCTGCCGTTCTTAAGCTGTTAAATTTCCCACCAGCACCCACAAAAAAACGTCTGCAGTGAGCAGTTTATTCAAGAGCGAAGCAGCTGAAAACGTTTGAGATATTTCGTCTGTTATTATTCTTCTTTTTTTTTTTTTTTACAGAGCAGCTAAATAACCACCGCAAAGGCAAATAATTACACGTAGATTACACGTCGTATCACTCCAGCGCTGATGGAAGGAACTAAGATGAGGCGTTTCACATTAAAATAAGTTTTTTAATTCAGAGTTCAGTGCGAGACGTCAAGTCTGACAACTTACTTCTTATCAGCCTAATGATTTCAGAGACTTCTCAAGATTGCTGCTTTGAACCAAGTGATATCTGTAACAATACAGTCTATTTCTGTGTCTTTATCCCCCTGTGAAATCTTCATAGAGAACACATTTGGCCTGAATAAAGTGTGCAGCGTGGTATCAGAAACATTCAGCGTATCTAGGAGTAGTTATCTCTGAAATCAGACGGGATTGATGTGAGGGAATTATCTGACGACTGCATTTCTAGAAGTTTAAGATGCACTTAGTTCCTAAAGCCTGGAGAGATCTGAATATGTCACAGTGATTCCTGTGTGTGCGTGAGTTTGTATACGGGGGTTGGTTTTCGTTGTGTGTGTTCCCTTTGGGGAGTCCTTTTACACAGAGTTTGAGAAAGAGGCAAATGGCAGCCAGGTCCCCAGAAACATTTATGTTGTGCTGAAGTTGTTCAGCTCTGTTGGCTTTTGTGCACATTGCAGCATTTGTGCATTTGCAAGTTGTTTTGGGGGGATGTCACATTGATGAATTTTCTCCCGCTGAGGGTTTGCGGTTGTTCAATTTGTTTGTGTATTGTCAGGTTGTCGCGGTTTCATATTCTCCTGCCTCCACATGGAAATCTCTTGACCTGATCTAACGTGTAGACATCTTGCTGAATGAGCGTTAGCTTGTTCTGATTCATTTCAGCTAATTTAAGTGATTAAAACCTACTCGTATTTGACAAGAGGAGATTAATACAGGTACAGCCGTCTGCTGTAGCTTTTATGTCCACACACCCAGATGCACACATATTTCTATGACAGTTTGAAGCCATCCAAGTAATTGGTCTGATGTTCCTTTTCAAGAGCTCTGGTTAATGTAACTGAACCGTTTTTACTGGCAGTCCTGCAGCATCACTGGGGCCCTCACAGCAACAAGGTGCTGGGTCGGAAGCTGACAGCCTGCTGGGGCCTTTCTGTGTTTGGTTTGCTTGTTCTCCTCATGTGCTCTGAGATTTATCTGAAGTCCTCAAACAGTCGAGACGATGCAGCTTCGTTAAATTGACAACTTTAATTGGCTTAACTTGTGCATGCGAGTGTGAATGGTTATTTGTCGCTACGGACCTATCCGTGATCTACGTCCCTCTCGGCCGATGTCAGCTGGGGCCGGCTCCAGCTCAGAGGTATAAATAATAGCAATAATGGATTTGTTGAAGTGCAGTTAACAGGCCTTTCTACAGGTCTGCCTCTGGACATTATGGCTACGTGCCAAATGTAATGAAAAGTGCAAGTGTCAGGATAGAAGTGTTGTAACTGTGAACATCTTTAAGACAGAGAGCCTCTGTAAGCTGGTCCTCATGAAGGTAGAAGCACACGCACACACAGTAACTTATTTATGATCCTTGTTTCCGATGCTTCTCTTTGCCTACAGACAGAAACGCTGTTTACCGACCAGCTGCACGGTCTGGAAGAACAGTTTGCCTGTCAGCTGAAGCATGCCTCTGGTTCCACACCTGAACAGCTCTCACTTCACGACATGTGTTTGTGGCCGTCCTGCTGCTGTCTGTGCCATGTGTTTTCATGCAACGCGGACCACATGTGCAAATTGTGACAGCATTTGCTTTCATATGTTAGGAGTTGTGACGAAGTCTAATCTTGTTATTGTCTCTCATCTTATCTAGTTACTCACCACTTTCCCAGCTCCTTCCAACTTCTGAACGTACGGTCACTCATGAATGTGTCCTCTCTGTCTCACCTGGTTTCTTTGGTTGAAACTTATTGCTCTGTCAGGAAACGTGTATTCTCGTGTGGGAGTACCAGCAAGACACATTTGTAGCTGTGCCTCTCTGTGCTTATGGAAATAGAAAAATGCTTAGTTGTTATATTCATAGACACACTGCAGGTGTTTCGCATCTATATGTGTCAAAACAATGCATCCACTCTGATAATCAAACCCAGCTATGAGACGAGCTGTCACTAATCTGCTGGCTCTGCAGAATTCACTATGCGCTAACAAAGACCAGGGCCACTCAACCATACATCAGGGATTCAATTTAAATGTTCCAGTGGATTGAATGATGCGTTAATAATGGAGAGGAGGGTCAAAGGTAGTGGACAAGGGGGTGAGTCAGAGGCAGAATAAAGGAAGAGAAGTGTGATGGAGTGGAGGTGTGGGATAGATTTGAAAGTCAATGTGCTGATGAATAATGATAATAACTATGCAGCTGATGGAGAAAAGGACCATAACTTAACATAAGGATCTTCCTGAGTGGCATTAAAGGTGCAGTGTAAAGGGTTTAGAGGAAACTATAAGCACTCATTGATTTAGGGTCTGATTCCCTTTCAAATTCAGAAGCATATTTGTCTCCCCTGAAAGATCCATGTTTCACTGCCATGTTTGAAAGTTAAAGTTAGAATGTTGGATTTTTGAAATTGCACTGTTGGTATCACTGGCAGTATTCTAATTTCCCTCTGATTACTGTGCATTGACTTGGAGCATCTTGAAGATGGGAAATCATCACTGAAGTGCTGATGGAGTCTTCTTGTACGAGGAAGAAGCAACGGGGACATTTTTGTGGTATCATGTTGCTTTACTGGAACCAAGAGCAGTGAGTGTTGTATTTCCTCTCTTTGTTCAGGTCAAATAAACTGGCCACAGACAAAGCCACTCACGAAGCAAACTGACAGGATAAATAGGTTTAGACGCAGCTAAAGAGGCTGTGTGATTGAGACTGATGTTTGGTCATTAACTCCACCAAGTACATTAGGTTTTCAGTCCTTTCTGCTGGATTATGTTTTGCTCCTCGACAGCTTAAGCAAAAACTACCAAACACATGTCCCCAAAGCTTGTTGGAGGGACGTCACATGGGCCTGGAAAAAACAATTAAATTGAGTTTTTCTTCCACTATTGACGGACTGACGTTACAGCCTTGTTATCAGAAAGCAGGTTCTGCATTGCTGTTGTTTGAAATCATCCTGCCACTAAACTCCTCTGCATGCTGGCTGTGATGTCTGATTGCACCTGCTCTCTTCTCACCCTGCCTGGTATCTATTCTGCTGCCGCCGCTCTCACGCCCTCCTCTCCTGATGTGGGTCACCCCACCCCGCTGTGCTGTGGCCTTCATCCAAACGCATGTCAAGGTGTTTCCACCTTTGTGCACCATCATAGCTATGCATCGTGGTAAAGGTAAATACTTCAATAGATTTCCCACCCAGACAGCCTGGACAAATAGGGAATCTAAACATTCTATTGAAGTTGAGAACCATGGCAGCCATGTAATTCCCTAAGCTGTCTCTGAAAGCCACAATATTCATATTTCTTCATAGCAATAAAACCATATTACCATATGAAGGCCATAGGATAATATTAGCTCTCTGTGTGCCTCTCCAGTGGCAGAGATCAGTTCAAAGCACAGCCCAAAGCATGGGTGCATGTGTGTGTGTGAGAGACAGATAGTGTGTGTGTGTGTGTGTGTGTATACGTGTGTGTGATCAGTTCCCTGAAGCGACAGCTGCACGCTAAGTTCCTGAATGGAGGAAGCTTCTCTGTGATGACTACCAAGTGGCACACATCTCTTGCATCTTTCCTCTTCTCTCTCTCTCTCCTTCTCCTTCCCTCTCTTTGGTGATATTACCCTGGTGTCATGTTGCCCCTGTCCTCTCGCCCCCCCCCTACACATTTCCACCCTCTCAGTTATCTACCTATTCTCCTGTCCTCTATTACATTTCTTCTGGAATATCATTACTCCACAATCACCACGATCACGGATTCCAACTGCTTGCTGCCGTGCTCTGCAGAATTACACACATTTGTCACAGATAGAGCCGCAAAATCCTAAATAAGAGCGGAAGAATGTGGGGAAGGAAGGAAGCATCGAGGGAATAAAGGAAGGGAAGCTGGGAAGCGATGAGAAAGATGGAGAAATAAAAGATGTCAGGGAGAATGAAAAGTGATTATCTATGAGATCATTAATGAAGGATGGCAAAGTGAGTAGGAGCACAGGGAGAGAAGTGAAGGGTCTATATTTAGTTGTGTTTGATGTCAGAACACCATTAACTACACGATTAAGTATTTAGAGAGATCTTGATGTGTATGGAAAGATACAATGGAACCCTGCACAGTGTTATTTATGTCTGCTCTTCATGGCTTTTGGTTTTCAAGGACAAAATAATTGAAACATATAAAACAGAACAGATTCAAAGTTGGTGGCAAAACACCACCACTGGCCAGTGTTTGCCTTCTTCATCTCCACCTCCCCGGCTTTATGAAAACCTACACGCTAACGTCCTCTTTGAAGTCGATCATTTCTCAAGGTCGACTCTCCCAGCATATCGAGCAGCTCGTGATCAAAAGTCTCCCTGATCCTCGCATCACCCTGAGATTCCCTTGGTTGCGCTTACAATGCATTCATGTTGCAGTGTTTGTCAACCTTTCTCTGTGCGATGACTGCGTCCTCGTCTTTAACATCAGTGGAATATGAACAGACAGAGTGCAATCTTTGAGAGGGAAGCAGAGCAGGGAGACACATGGGAGGGGAAATGCTAAATGGTTTTAAGGGGAGCATGGTTTTATGGGTTAGATGTGTTTTAAAAAGCCTGTGAGAAAAAAAAAACAAAAAAAAAAAACAACCATGCTACTGACTGGTACTTCTCCATCGGAAATCAAATGAATAAAATAGAAAATAAAAAAAAACAACCATGCTACTGACTGGTACTTCTCCATCGGAAATCAAATGAATAAAATAGAAAATAAAAACATGCAGGGGGTAAAATTGCCAAATGATAAAAACATGTCCAATACCTTTCTCATGTTAAATAAATGTTTGTTTAATAAACATTTGCAAATCTAAGCTTGGCTCAGTTATGTGTTGTACATCCTCACTGTAGTTACATAATGTATAAGGGATTCATTAATATATATTGGATTTTTATTTCATTACCATTGCTGAATATGATAATTCAATAATTATCATAATGGGGTCAAACTTCTCTTGGACCATGATGGAAACTAATCGCAAATACCTGCGTGGGTAGGAAGCAGAATGGAAATGCAGCGACTTAGCCGTGAGGGAAGAGGAACAGATTTATAGGGTCCAATTTGCCAAAATAGTGCAGAAATATATTTTTGTTAAAACAAAAAGGTTAGACTGAGACTTGGCAACAGGCCAAACTTCATATTACAAAGCTATATAAATAGACTCTTTGATGTCATAAAGGTGTCACTGGGTATGATAAGAAATGGAACGACGTGACACACAGACACTGTCATTCAGTGATCTGACCAATAGGACAGTGGCGAATATGTGCTAATGGCCTCCTTGTTACAACTCCTTCCTTTCTCTCTCTCTTTCCCTTTATGTGTCTCTCTGAGTGTCTGCTTCTCCGTCTCGTTTTCCTCTTACTTTCTTCTTGTTTTCCTGAAAAAAATGACCACGAGAACATGGAGGTGTACAGTATGTAATGTGGCCTGAAAACATGTTTTCAAGACAAAGGGACAACACACATAGAGGAGACAGAGCAGCAGGGATGTGTGTGTGTTTGTATTACAGTAAACCAGAGGCTGTGGTTACAGTTAGGATCGAGTGCAGAGTGTCAAACATTGATGCAAGTAGCCACAATCACCTCATTATCTACTGTACTGCCAGCGAGGGGACAGAGTGTTAGGAAGAAGACGCAGCAAGGGGACGGGGAAAAAAACTGAGGGTGACAATGACTAAAGAGGAGAACAAGAAAGGAAGAAACAGAAATGGAGACAGAGTGTGGAACGACAAGAAAGAGACGTAAATAGAGAGAGAAGAGAGGAAAGCAAAAGAGCCATGTAACAAGAGAGGCATTAGCAAATGTCTGTTTCCCTCCCTGGCCGAGCTCTGAAAGACAGCATTACTGTGTGTGTGTGTGTGTGTGTGTGTGTGTGTGTGTGTGTGAGAGAGAGAGAGATAGAGAGCTCTCAGTGGTGTATCAGTTCCATATTGGAGGTGAAAGTGTGTCTGGGTCAGCACTGGTGTATCTATGTGGATGTGTGTATTTGCTGGATCGCCATGTGTGGCTTCCGAGCTGCACAGTGTTTTTGACACAGAGATAAACTGGTAAATCGACCCCCTAATCAAGAATGTAACAATATTATCATTGATCTGAATGTTTCAGTACAAATAGGCAAAAGCGCAGATGATAACAACAGTCACAACAGATAACACACCTCTGCTCCTCCTCCCACATGGTGTTTTTGATTCCTGGATCTCCACCAGAATCTGTCCAGGAGTTGGAAAACCAACCATTCAACCAAGGTCAGTTCAGCGGTGAACCATATCATCTTAGCAGCGTTTCTCTTAAAGGGTAAAGCAGATTGCTCTCTCACTGCTTTTTTAAATTGTGCCTAACTAATGATGTATTAAGTGTAAAGTCATTATACTACACTATATAATTTCATATTCATCTTTTGAGACAGAGGCCAAGCTGTCTTAGAACTGCACATTATCCATAATTAAAATCAAGATTGTAGTTCCAGGTTGAATATTGTCTGATGACCCATTTACACCAGGCTCAAACACAGGTTTATTCATGGGTCGGTGTGTTGGCTTCCACTGGTAATAATGGCTGAATCACAGGGGATATAATGAATGCAGAGTCTGAAGGGTAAAGGCAGAGGACGAGAAAAGGTTGAAGGAAGTATAGGAAGAGGAGTGATTACTTTCCTAAGCTCCCTTTCAAATTAAAAGCAATGTTGTACATTATTCTTCCAGACTGTTGCCTCTTTTATTTTAGTGAACCTAGAAAGCTTAATTTACCACACCATTTCTTATCTTGCACAACACATTTCACATAAATGTACCTTTGTAGAAAATAAAAACATTTGAAGGTCTAGCCGGACACAGCGTTCGAATAGGGTTACTGTTGAGGCAGATGTGCATGCAAGTGGAAGATTTCCTTATAAATGTTAAAGAAAGTGAGCAGCACGGCTCATGGGCCATGATTATACTGATCCGCTCAGAGAAAGCGCCTCCTCTCACATCCCCCTCTGGGAGGTCTGGGTCTGCCACCCACAAGTGTTCCAAGCAAGGACATATGAGCACGGATCAGGCCAAGAGATGGTTATCAAAGCCACATGTCTGGCTTCTCCAGGAGCCTCAGAAAGATCCATTCAACATCCCACATGCCCACACTGTGCCACACACAAGCCATTTTGAACACTATAAAGCTGAAGGTTATCTTGTTTTATGCAAACTAATAAAAATCAGTACAATACAATAACTCTTTATAAATCCCGGAGGCAATTTGGTGTGGGCAATTAAAAAAACAACTGTGTGTGTGTGTGTGTGTGTGTGTTTGCATTGCACTGTGCACATCCACTAAATCAATAACACAATAAAAGACCTGCTCAATTGTGGTGAGCTAGAATAGCAGTTTCTTTCCTAGATTAGAAACTGTGGACGCCGGTCCAGGGATGGACCTTGACGTCCTTCTACTTTATTGAAGTGAAAGAAATGAAGAATGAACCAAATGTGAACATAGCAGGTGAATGAATTTGTCAAACGTTTGACAACTGAATCTGAAGACTGATGTGAGAGGGCTGTGCGAAGAATGGAAATGACGGCCAAACCTGTGGCTCTGTGTAGCCTTTTACATGCTCCATTTAGTGATTTGTCGTTTTTAGGGTTGGTAGAAAACCTATGGCTGCTGCAGGAGGACTCACAGCTCCATGACCGGGGTTCAGGTCCTGGAGATGGATTTGTCAACGTGTCCCTTACGGATTGCTTTTAGTGAGAGGACCTCGATTGCAGCGAGATTGTCAAAAGACATTTTTTTTTAAATCAACTTCAATGCTCAGTAATTATGTTGTGATGAAGCAAGACTCTGTTTAATATTCTGCGCTAATGGGATCGTTTGAATAGACTTGGCTGCTCAGCGATCGCACTGCTGCACTGCAACAGTCGCTGTGGTCCGGAGGTTCCTGAAGTCTTTACTCACTCTGTGTTGTTAAAACACACATTTCACTGTAATCACATCAGATAATGAGCTCTCACTGCACTGTGTTCATTAGGGCTTTAAATGGGCTGCAGCTTGATTCCCACAAATATGAATTGATGTGGATGATGAGGAAGCAAAAATGTGTGATGAGGGACTCATTAGATCTTTGCAGGGATCCCCCAGCAAATAAAGTCATATACAATAGAATTAGGCAAATGTTTCATTAAAATGGAGTTTAATGGGCTCTGTGCTGTTGCCATTAAAATACTTAGATGCAATGTTTGTCTAGGACATAAGCAAAAAGTGAACCATTGCACTGTTACTGCACTCTCTCTCTCTCTCTCTCTCTCTCTCTCTCTCTTTTCTCTGATGTCTCTCTCCTCACTTTTGCAGCAAACCTCTAGATTCATTACTTGTGAGATCTCCAGACCAATCATGTACTTTCTCACAGCTCCCATACACATACTCTCACAACACCCCCACAACCATAACGCATAGACACACACACACACACACACACACACTCTGCCCACCTCCTCACTGTTACCAACTATGTGTCATTCGTCGTTGCTAAGTTACCGGCCCCTACCGAGATTTTTTATCCCAGCCAATAAAAGCTTTGCTTTCACCACCAGTTTTGACAAATACTTCATTCTATAGCAGCCCTTTGCTTTTGCTTCAGCTTTGTCTTCCCATGGTCTCCATCTGCCTTTGATTCATTTCATGAACTCTTTGCTTGATGAGATGCTGTTTTGTTTCATTCACAGTTCGCAGAAGGTTGAAGAGACTGCACTGATTTGTGCTGGGAGATTAAGCTTCAGCAGAGTGCTGCACAACTGTTGCCCTGTGCATGCGTACATATGGCCTGAAACACACAAGCCTGCACCCGCTTACATTAAAACAGTGAATGTGTGCACAGTATGGCTTTGTGTGTATGCAGCAGATGGATGCTGTTGCTTTCCAGGTCGTTAACAGCCCAGTGTTTCCTACTGTGGTGTGCTCTGCGGATAAAGATAGCACATACATGCACGCACGCTCACGTTCAATACATGTGGTTACACTTCACACGAGAACATAAGCAAGCACGTCACACAGTAAGCCAGGAGCACATGTTCATACATCCATACAAAACATAATGCCTAATCACACACACACACACACAGGGTAAACACCAGGACAGAAAACAGCTGCATTTGTGCAATTACTTCTTTAAAAAGTTATTTGCAGAATACATTTCAGGGGTTTTATTTTGAAATGGAAGAGGAAAATAAATCGCACCACTCCTATTTTCTTTCACCCTTTACCCACCAAACTCGTGTGGGTGGGAGGTTCTCTCCCTAATAATGGGACTGTATAGGAGAGTTAAAGGGCAAAGTGAGGCCAGTAGGCAGAGGTAATGGGGGGAATAGCATTGGGGTGCCATAGGAGTAGAAGACGTGCCCAGGGAGGGGGTGTGGGGAGTGAACAATCAATCATGTGGAGTGAATTGTACACCGTGCTGCAAGTTAGCCTCTAGAATCCACCTACACCCCACACTGGGTGGAGTCCATCTGTCCTGAAGAAGGAAAACATCCCAAAAACAGATTAAATCTGGCAATAGAGACTAAACTGTGGAATGTGCCAGCAGACTGGTGCAAGCTGCTGAGACTGAGGACTCTGCTTAAACAGCCGAGTTCTGTGACCCAGCGTGTGGATAGGAGTGGTAATAAAGACAGATTTTAAAAGGTTGTAAAAATCCTCATTGGTCAGTTCAGACTGCTGACAAGCTGCATGGTGAGTAAGTACAACTACCAAGGGAGCGGATCCAGGATGTCAGTGGCTGCCGGGAAACAGTGAGTGACTGCATTGAAGAAACAGATCTTTATGACTACAGAGTCCCCCACTGTTAATGTGTTTGGGGAGCCGAGGGTTCTCATGGCAAGAGACTACAGTCTGCTTCCACGCTGCCTTTGACTCAGGATGAGGTGTCTGAACGCGTGAGTGACGTGACATGGGAGTGACTTCAGACCTGAATGAACAACATTGAATGAAGAGTGCTCCTTGGAGCCGGCCTTTCATCCACCATTCCACTTACAAACGCTGAATGGTTTTTGTTTTTTTTTTTCAAATACATCAAACAAGAATGAGACTGTAATTGAGATGTAGTACCATTTGGACAGTCGGCACACACATCTAGAAGGCAATCATTGTGTTGGTTTGTGAACGCAGGGTAGACCAAATCCAGACATCATAAAACACCATGATTCGTATGATTTGCTTGAAGCGTAGATAATAGACGTCTTTGTGATTGATCACTGTGTAAAATCTTGAAGCTGCCAACCTCTAATTCAAAGAGACAAACCTGATGAGGATTGAGTAGGCCCATGAGCCCGTACACCCACATGAACACAGTCATGGTTCCACACATACAAGACACTCTGCAGTGGCTCTGCAAGGGCACCGACAGGGTAATCCATCTCCATTGCGTGGTGCAGAATACAGCTCGAAGAGGGGGCCAGACACATGCTTATTAGGACATGCATACAGATGCGTAAAAACAGAGTGAATGGCTGGTACTGAGGGCAAGAATTACACGTAGGGATTATTCACAATTACTAATATACAGTATAATACTCAAACTCCTTCAATTTACTGACGCTACATCAGGTTTAGGGTTTTTGAAACCCTCAGCACACCAACATGGTTTTAATTGCTCTGGTTGAGTAAGGGCCCAAACTGCAGGGCTTAATGTGGTATGTTGAATATTAATGCACGTTGAGTAAACAGGCAATAAGCACTAAACAGCCATAGCGCCTGGGACTCACATTCATGACAATGGGCAGTTTCACAGCACCGTCAAGCGATTCTCTTGTTAAAGCTTGACTAAACTCTCAATAAGCAGGCAAACAGCTCTTGGTTCAGCAGAGTTGAGCAGAGTGAGCCAGTCATTGTTGCAGCAGTGTTGTTGAAGAAGAGAAAGATTAGCACTGAAGGAGGAGGAGCTCAACTCCAGCCCATTCAAACCCCTTTATGCACTGTAACTGTGTGATCAAAGGCTATGCTTCTTTCTGGAAGTTCCTTTATCATTTGTAAAATGATACTTGTAATATCATTGATCACTGAGCTATTAGCAGAGGATGTGGGTCAAGCCACCAGGCGACTGGGAGCGCCTGCCAAATGATTAATTTATTTCTAGAGATTATTTACTGGGTCGATCCCTCTAGTGGGACATCAGTTGGATAAATTTGACCCTACATCTGGAGAATTCCTTTTGTGTCTTCAAACAATCACGCATTTTAGTCCATTATACACCTACTCGCCTCATTTTTGAAACCTTTCCAAATCACTCTCTTTGCCTTTTCTCTTCATCCCTTTCCACGAACTGACTGACTGTCTTCTGACTTGTTTTCAGTTTTCTTTGATCATTTCTCTTTCTGTCTCAGCCTCCTTCCCTTTCAGAAGCCTATTTGTGTGTTTTGGGATTTGCGTTGCTAATTGCTTCAGATGGAGGCAGCAGTGATATTGCTTTTCAAGTTCTTTTAGCTTTAGTCCCTTCAACTATTAATGTATTTGACTGTGACCGCTGCTAAATCCAGTTTTGATCTGCCATTCTTTACTGTGACCACCACAAACAATGATTCTGTCTTGTTTTTGTAACTGCATTATGAACGCAATGAAATAAAAAGGGCTTGAGATGACTTCAGGATGCTTTGAGCACTTTTCACATGTTTATTGAGATTAATTGAGACTAAGCTTCAAACAGGGTAAACTCAGTAGTGGGGCCTGCGGTGTTCACACATAAGGGAAGACACCTTGTTGGTTTCATTGATTGTGTGTGAAATGGTGTAGAAAAGCTAAGACTGGAGCCTAGAGGGCTTTCTCTGATGTTCACAGGTCAGGTCGATATGACCTGTGAACGAGATTCTTTTTCAGAAAATGAACATTCGGTTGCTAATTACCACTTTCGTCAGAACTCTTCATCATTACTGAAGCGGAACAGCGTTAAATGGGGTTTGTTTCATGTCCTCTAAAGCAATGATACCTATAGCTTTGTTTGACGTGCTTAAGGTATTAGGCTGTTTTTTTCCTCACAGCTAATGTCCCTTTTGCCACCGACACGACGTTCAGCTGATAGATTCACAAATGCAAAGCAGAGATCATACTGTCAAGCAAAAGAAAGAAACTGCCAGGATCTGTCTGCGCCATCCTTTCCATTACAAGAAACTTAAAAACACAAACATTTGTCACCGCTGGAGACAGCCCTTCAAGAAAATAAATGTCAAGAGTTCTCAGTGGAATAACTACAAAATGTTGTCAGATGCATTTTGTGCATTAGCTCAGACTTTTAGACACAAAGAAGATTATTCCTAATCTGAGCAATGTGACAATATATGGAGTGGAAAACATGATGCATCTGAATGTGTGTTTAAAAATATCTGTAACACTTGTGGTTAGTGGATAGTGTCAGGAATGTTTGGGTGAGTGGGATACGTGGTCTGATTAACAAACTAAATGTTGATGGATCTACTATTTTTTTCCCAGAGCTTGAAAACTTTTTTCTCCACTGAGTGTAACTATTCTTGATTACTTGGTTGATTCATTTGAAACTGAGGTGCTCAAAAGCAGTGTGCTCAATGGACTTGTTTTTAGATTACTACTTAAGCATGCAATTGGATTTATGTGCTCTGCCAACCATCAGCTCTAATTTAATTTAGTGCTGCAAGTTTACATTATTAAAGCTAAAAGCAAAGACACAACGCGGCCTGTTTGTCCTCATTGTCATTAGTGTCACTCTATCCTAATCTGCCTTGTCAACTGTATTGACCTTGTTTAGCTGTTTTCAGACATGACCTCTGAGTTGACCCACACTCTGCCTGTCTCACAACACAGTGTGAGGTTAATAGCATCAAACCCTTTGCATTATTCAGGCGAGAGGTGGAGCAGATAGGAAGTGATGTATTACCACACACATCTTTACAGAGTTGGAAAAAACACTCGTGGGATCCTGAACAACTTTAGCTCTTACTTTGCAGTCTTTAAGTCCCCTTTTTTCCAGCAGCAGTCAGACTCATGCATGCCTTATACAACGGGCCACGCTCACAGGTCATTTAGTTCGTCATTCAAATCAATGGCAAGAATCATTAAGGCCCAGTCTAACTTGTAACAAGGGCAAACAGCTTGGGTCTGCTGATCGGGTGTGTTGTTAAATTTGTGTAGCCGAACAAAAACAGCAGAGAGGAATGGCAGGGGAGTGAACTTGCTGTAAACACTGAGTTCTACAGGAAAAAACTCTGTGTCTGACTATGACTGAATGTTTGAAACAGCACATGTATTACACCAGGGGTTTGCACATAAAAACTGAGTGAGAAGGTCCCTGGGTTTTATATCACAGTAGGTAATAATGTAACGTAATCACATTAAATATGCATCACAATGACACTGTTGTAAGACAGTGAGACGCAGTGAGAAATGGATGATGGGGCAAAACGTGAAGAGGCTGAGAAGAGAAAAAGATTGTGGATGGGCCCTTGTGACTGATGATCATGGGAAAAACAAGAAAATGAAAAGCCAGCTTGAGGGTTTGATTCATAACGAGAATCCCACCCGCTGTAGGAAAGTTAGAAATAAGGACTGAAGTAGAAGAAGAGCAGAAAAGAAGGTAGGGCAGCAAGAGCAATGACAAGAAGAAGTGGGTGTGATAGACATAGAGAGGCAGGATGAGGGGCAGCATTAGAAATGCATTAGTTAAAGAGAACAAGAGAAAATAGAAAATAAAGGAAAAGTGACTGAGAGCCAGAAACAGAAGCAGGCAATGTACTTACAAGTTTGGAAGTGGAGATCATGGAGTGAGGGACGTGTGAGATGAGGATTTCTGTAAGAAACAAAACATTAGATTGCTGTATGAGAAGGGGAGGTATAGTGGACGGAATAATGAAGAATAATGGTGAGAGTTATATCGAATAACTTGAAAAACACTGACAGGAAGTAAAAAAGAAAAGGCTGATGAAAGAAAACCAGCGTCTCTTTTTATCTGAATTATAGCTAATCATCATTCCTGCTTGGCGTCTTATTGTGGGAGGATGAGAACATGAAGTATCAAATTACTGCGGAACTATTTTTAGCAGGCTCATGAGACTGCCTGCAATTTCATTTATTGCATATATTTGGCAGATCCGATTTGCGCGACGTAACATGGGGAGATTTAAGTATTTTGTTAAGAGAGATGTATCATCCCTTGATAAAAATTTTTGGTTGAGGGTTCTGGGAGTATCAAATTAAAAGCACAGGGTCACACACTTGCCTTCAGCTGTAAAGAAGCTCAGGGCTATTTACAAATATGTCCAAAGACACTGTTGCACGCAGCTATGAAGAAATGTTTACTCTTTTAAGGAAGGAAGTTTAAACTTTAGTGGGGCAGAGATGTCAGTCAGTGTGTGTGTGTGTGTGTGAGTGAGCTTGTATACACAGTGCTGTTACTATTAATCAAACTTCTGGGACTTTTATACAGAAGCTACATAATTAGGTTATAGTATCCAACCCCTCTTTGGTGATCAATCTGACTCAGGTGCGATCACTATGTGGTTTCCGCTGTATAAATACAGCACACCATTTTTTAGATTAATGATGTAGACATTAGGCAACCTTGACATCAAAACTGCAGTTTAAAATTGTATAACAGTGTCACTCTACATCAAAAATACAGTCCCAGCTTTAAAAAGTTAGTGGTGAGGACACAATCCCCAGTGTGCCTGTGGAAAATGCCAGCTCACCGTACACCCACACAATGACTATTGAGTCTATTACGGGCTGACAGCATTGAGCAATCTAGTCCAACTGCTGAGCGCTGCCATGATCAACTGCTCAGCTGCTACTCGCTGTCGTGTAAAGCATTTTTTTTTCTTTTTTTGTTGTGGTCTACTTTGTGTTTTTGTCTCGATAAAAGAAACGCAGGCATTAACCTCAATGTTGCTCTGCAAGCAACAATCTATCCTGGCCCTACTTCTTGACATTTACCTCGTCTTCAGTGACACCGTCATTGTATTCACTTTAAGTCATGGCTGTCTTTACATTGTCTTCCAGTTGACCTGTTTCCAGTGGAGGATAATGGAACGGCTGTGGCTAGCTTTGCTGTTGCTGGCAGCAGCATGCAGGGGACAGCCGTGTCCGAAACGCTGCATGTGCCAGAGCCTTTCTCCTTCGCTCGCCATCCTCTGCTCCAAGACTGGCCTGCTGTTTGTTCCCGCAGCCATTGACCGACGCACCGTGGAGCTACGGCTTCAGGAGAACTTCATCACAGGTACGATGAGTTACATTCAGTTTACCTGAACTCTGAAATTCAAACAATGCATCCGAGTCAGTTTCAGTGATTTAATGAGGACATCTGGCTTTTTTTCCTTATACGGAGACAACCCAGCGGCTGGATGCATAAGTAGAAGTAATATTTACCTTATCTCTGAACAACTGTGTGCAATGGAACGCTTTGCTAACGTGAATACAAATGTTTGCTGAAGTCACAACTCTTTTTGTTGTTGCCATGTGACTGATATTTCTCACTAGCCTGAGAATTTCAGCTTCAACACTTCAGGCAAGCAGCTCTCATTCCTGATTAATCGTCTCCCTATATCAAAGACTCTTTTTTTTTGTTTTACTTGGAGACATACTTATCTTTAAGAACTGAACTGCTTTATCCTTTTATTTAATGAGAATTTCCATTTGATCCCATCACTACAACCACCTAATCTCCCCAGGCTTGACATAAAAGAAATTATATCCTGTGATCCACCAAAACAAAAGCTAACACAAGGCAAGAACACTTTCACATGGCTCGGAAATCTATTGTGATGAAGGTTTAACAACATCAAACGTTTTAACTCACATTGTTCATGTCCTGAAAAACTAAAGATTTGAAAGACTAAAGGGAAAACTGTCCGCCTGTTTAATTCTGTTCACCAATATCAAGTAAAGGAATCTCTCTAACAAAATTACCAGAACCATAAAAATGTGTCATTCATTCATGTGAATGCACTTCTATCTGAAATGAATTTCTACTGCAATACTTCACTTCAGCATCTGTACTTTCTAATTTATCTGCTTGCTAGTATATCTACCCGCTTATGTTGATTGAATCGTTCCGTGTGCTCTCCTCCATTCTCCAGCTGTCCGCAGAAAAGATTTTGCCAACATGACCAGCCTGCTACACCTGACCCTGTCCAGAAACACCATCAGTCAGATCCTCCCTTCAGCATTCAGTGACCTGCGGCGGCTGAGAGCTCTCCACCTAGACTCCAATAGATTAACTGTAATCAAGGTAAGATGAATGGCTGAACGACCCAATTGACTGATGATGCTGAACAGGAATGACAAATCGTGAGGCTCAATGGGCTGTTAAACAGAAACTGAGCCAAGGGAAAAAAGTTGCATTTCAAATGGATGGATATACACAACTGGATGACAGAGATACAACGCACCAAGAGTGGAAAGATAAATATACACAGTACACGTGGATATCTGCAGCAATTATCGATAAGAAAAAATGCTTTCACGGCTCACTGAATGTTAACTGCATATTTACTTTGTTATCATCCAGGATGAGCATTTCAAAGGCCTGACCAACCTTCGCCACCTCATCCTGGCCAACAACCAGCTCCACGCTATATCTCCCCATGCCTTTGATGACTTCCTGTCCACGTTGGAGGATCTTGACCTCAGTTACAACAACCTTGCTCAGGTCCCATGGGACACGGTTGGGCGCCTCACCAATGTCAATACCCTCAATATGGATCATAACCTCATAGAAAACGTTCCCCAAGGGGTATTCACCAACCTACACAAACTGGCCAGGTAAATAGATAGAGATGAACATAATACCTAAAATGATGACTGTGACAATCAAATAATATGATTTAATATTTATGTCTGTCCCTCCTCTGTTCTCATGTTCTCTCGAAAACCCTGTCGATCCACAGGCTAGACATGACATCCAATAAACTGAAGAAAATCCCCCCTGATCCATTGTTCCTGAGAATACCAGTTTATGCAAAGTCCAGAGGCTCTCCTCTGACCTCCCTGGTGTTGAGCTTTGGTGGAAACCCCCTTCACTGTAACTGTGAACTTCTGTGGTTGAGGAGACTAACCAGAGAAGATGACCTCGAGACATGCGCCTCTCCCCCTGACCTCAGTGCCAAATATTTCTGGACAATACCTGAAGAGGTGAGGTTTGAAACTACTATGTCCTCTAACCATGAGACAGTCAGTCTAATTTATAATACAGCTCAGAAATGCATGAATTTATTTGAAAGAAATGACCCAATCTGTTTTGACCTAATCTCCTAAACTCCCTTAGGAGTTTATTTGTGACCCACCAGTTCTAACCCGCAAGTCACCTCATACTGTGGCAATGGAGGGACAGCCTGCCAGTCTGAAGTGCAAAGCAAATGGCGACCCAGAGCCTGAGGTTCACTGGATCAGCCCAGAAGGGCGACTTATATCTAATGGCTCAAGGTATCACCCTTATTATACCCTTATCTTTTTTTTTTTTTTTTTCAATTTAAAGTACAGTGATAATTTAGCGGATACTGTATGACATCCAGAGAGAGCTGGCAAACCAGTTAACAGGCACAAAAAAAGGGGGTGTTTAAATACTAATGCTGTATTTCTCAAGCTCATTGCATCAGCCCATTCTCCAACCAAGTCAGAAACACACTTTGCCTCCCTCAGGATTAGAGGGTAGCGGCTGTGGACAGAATTTAAATCTCAATCATTAGACTATCTTCACATTTTTATCATGTAGCCCAGTTGGCACAGTCCGTTGGTTTTGAGCTATGGGATACATGGATAACATTGCTCTCCAAAGTCCAAAGTCGTGGCGGTAAAGCAGTCAACAACACTCATCCTCAGACTGAAAGTTATTGTTTGGAGTGGCTGATTGAAGGAGAAGTAAAGAACACTGTAAGGATGAAATACAACTTGTTTTTCATTTTTTTCAGGACGTTAGTTTTCCCCAATGGAAGCCTGGATATCAATGTAACGTCCCTGAAGGATTCAGGAAACTTTACTTGCATTGCCTCAAACGCAGCAGGCGAGTCCACAGGAAGGGTGGAACTAGTCGTCACAGCCATGCCGCATCTCGCAAACAGCACAAGCCGCAGCCGGGACCCATCCTCTGAACCTGCCCCCTCTGATATTTTAACTTCTTCAAAAGTTGCGCTGCCTAACAACGAAACAAGGGTGGGCGACCAGAGGGTCTCACTGGTGGAACTGACAGGAAACTCTGCCCTCATTAGATGGAGCTGTCAGACTCCGATATCTGGAGTCAGGATGTTCCAGGTCCAGTACAACAGCTCTGGGGACGATGCCCTGGTTTATAGGTATGTTCATCCACACTGCCAATTCATAATTCTGTGATTCATTATCTTGGATTCAATTAATCTTTTAAGCCATGGTAGTAAAAAGCAGAGGAGGCACTTGTGTGTGTGTAATCAGCAGACGTGGCTATGATGAGAACAGATGATAGATGATACAAGAGGAGATAAGCGAGTCATCCTGTCGTAAAAGTCTAATCAACTGAAATGACAGAGCCATTGCTGTGTTCCTTGGATGCAGGGGAGGCCTGGGCCAAAGATCGAGTTTAGCTGTGTTTTAGTGCTTGACTGTCATTTGGCGTCATTGCTGATTTGCCGTGCTGGTTTGTCGCTGGCCATTACACTAAGGTTCTAGTGTGTTATTGTATATGTTGCTATGTTGGCAAGGTCATTATTTTATCAGATTTGACTGACAGTCCTTGGAATGCCGCAGTGCTGCAACATTAAGTCGCCAAGTGTTTGAATGTTGAATGAGAGAGCTATAATTTACCATGTTCCTGGAACATGTAAGTTCGTGATTTGTGCGCATAACACCCAACTGCACACTCATACTGTTACGCCTAATCTACAGTAAATAAAGTGTGAATCGACACCCAAAGAATTTCAATGGAACAAGCCTCATGGGCTGAAGTGGAACACAAGTAAAGAGTGTCTGAACCCGACCCCATCCAATCTAGTTAATGCAACTAGAGGTTTGATTTTGTACAGATGTCTCTTACTTGTTGGATGTGTTGATGACAAGGTTTCTCTTCATGTCAGCGTGGGAGAGATTTCTCTCTGTATTCTTTCTCACCCACCCTATTGCCTCTCCTCACTGTATAACTGATAGAGCTAATGTAACAGTAGCTGAGCTGGTGTTGTGAGAGAGAAACACAGTTAAACTTCCACGGTGCACTTTAAGTTCTTTTCTAAATCTGTGTGCTCTTGGGGAATCATCAACATTCTCACTCTTTTTGCAAAAAACAAAGCACTGGCAACATCATTGCCGAAATCCCTTGGCAAGCCTGGGAATACTTATTTTCAGGTGTGTGAGGAGTTTCATACTTTGCGGAGTTGTCACGGCAACAGGTTGGGAAGAATCTCCGAGATCCATTTATTCATGATGGCAACTGATTATTACCATGGATTAACGGTTGACAGGATTACTTTTTTATTCAGACAGCTCAGGTAACATTGGGAGACAAGTGCTTTCTTACAATTTTGACCATGGCAACGGTTGCTCTGCATAGCAACCTCACATCTGCCCCTGCCTGTTCAAGGTTGGATGTAGTCATAGTGGGCAGAGTGGCCGTGCAGAGCCAAACACTTAAAACTGGCTATGTGTAGGGGTGTGAGTGTGTGTGACTACGACTGAAATCATAGTAATTCCATTGTATGTGTTGAGGCAGAACAGAAGCTGAAATAATAATGGAAGGATTGATTAGTTCACTGCTGTCACTGACACACAAAATGAAAGAGGACATACAAGGTAAGAGGTGAGAGAAGGTTGAATAAGATCAATCTATACAGGCATGTCTCCTCTCATGTGGAATCTTGGGAATCTTCCCTCCTCCCGCCTCGCATGTCCAGCCTTGATTATTTCATTTCCCCCACTGTCTTTTATCTTGCACTCCGGTAACTGGAGATGTCTCATTTCATGTGCGTGTGTTTCAGTAGTGAGATAACCAGTGATTTTTAGTGTCAGTGCTCTGACAGTGTTATCAAAGAAATGGTATAATTACTGGATTGCAATGGATTTGATTTCCTATTTCTGGGGGGTAAAATAAAACTGTCAAACTGGGAGCCAAGAGTGACAATTAAGCACTTATATATATATTTTTTTTTTTTCAGTGGTATTTGATCATTCTTCTTATTCATCAGGGTTTTTAAACCACTAAAAGTTGTGTTTATAGATCTGACTTCTTATCTCTTGGGATTCAGATGGCCTGTGTCAGATTTACCATCACAATGTAACAACATAATGGGTGTGGTCGGCTCAAAATTGTTGCACCATCAGCAGAATCAAACCCAGACACTTAGCGGCGTCTCCGTTTCCCTCTGTGGTCACTTGTGCTGTTTTATTTAGTCCCTTCCATTAACATTAAGTAGGGCTAATGTAATTGTTAGTAATAATCCTATGTAATATACAGGGTTGACCACTTTCAGAGAGAAAATACATCTTATGCACATAACTCAGACTGGGCTAAAACGACATCCTTTGGTTTTTGCAAACACTAAAGAGGTACTTCACGGAAACAATTTGCTTGGTTCAAAAAACATAAATGAGGAACAATGTGCTTTCTGACTTCTACCATGAAGATATATTGTGTCAGCCTCCAGACGTAGGTGCTGACGACATGAAGCATGTATTTTGATCCTGGTGTGGGAGCGTGACTTTGTTTGAAGAGGCACTTAGATGACAGTAAACTTCTCTCATCGATGCACAGCGGCATCATTGAGGCAACAGAAAAACACATGAAAAGCTCTTTTAGTTTCAAGCTTTTAGCTTCTTTTCCAATTTATGTCGGCTGGTTTTGTGTGTCTATGTGTGCGTGGGATAAGATTTTTCTGTGTGCGTGTTTGTTTTTGTGTGAGTAATTTAAAGGTTTTTCTACTCCTCACTATTTCCTCACCTTACAAGTACAGAGAGAGGTCACTGGTTTTCCACTCAGAAACACACACACACACACACACACGTAATACAGACAACAGTGGCCTGTGTCCAAATGCCTGCTGCACACTCAAGGATTGTCAAATCGTAATTGACACGCATGCCCAGCAACACACACTTGGCATTTTGAAATATTTCTGAGTGGCTTTCTAGAGACTTTGGTAATCACAAAATCTAGCACGATCACAGGTGACATTGCAGGTTTCAGCTCACCTTCCTAATCCCTGTTTTTTTTCACAAGACGTCCAGTATTGCGTTTTTGAAAAGGTGAAAAAAAAATGTCTTGAATATCCTCTAATGTGGAGCAGAAATTACTCTACGCCTCTCTGAAGAGGTGGAGCAACCTTTTCTGTGCTGTCAGTGGTCAGGAGTTCTCTGGATAATGGACTTACAGACATAAAAACTAGCAGACTCAGGATAGAGTGTCTGGAAACATGCATTAATAAGTGGTGAGCTACCCCCACCTAGATGATGGCGTGCATATTATGTGACATTAGCAAGGGCAAATGCACTCACTGCACCTCATCATTACATGGATGAAGACGAGCTTTCAAACTTGTATCTTATCATGTCTTAGCCACCTCTGCCGTGGCTCACCGATTTTTCCCTCACAGACTGGAACACTGATAAAATGAAGAGCATCTTGTATTTTGGAAATTTCCTGCAATGCCCTCCAATTTAGCAAGCGTTGTACATTCTTTATAGAATTCTAAAAGCCATTAGAGTACTTGGTGTGATATTAATAGTGGATTGTCAAGCATCATTAAACTGAAATATGAATGAACCCAAGTCAGTGCACAAGGAGTGTGCAAGTGTGTGTGTGTTAAATGGCAGTTGGGGGTTAATAGCCTTGGAGCAGGTGGTGGGAGCATCTGGAACAAAGCTGGGTGGGCGGGGGGGTGCCTGCATGCCATGACTGTGTGGAGGGTGAAGGCTGTGTGTGTGTGTGTGTGTGTGTGTGTGAATCTCACATTTATCAGTCATATTCAGGCATTTTTACCAATATTTAATTGACCCTCCTGTGTTCAGTTGGAAGAGTGAAGTGTTCAGAGCTGAGGAATGCTGATCAACTTTGACTTCACCTGACAATATTTTCTCATCCACTTCATCTAGTGCAACGACCCTCTGCTGCCACACAGTTCAGCAAGTAGCAGCACTACTAATATCATAAGTGACATTTTTTTTTTCCACGTAACGGCTTAATTATTTCCCTTGGTTAATTAGGCATTATAGCCAAATTAACATGTTATCAAGTTCAGACGCACCATTTGTCAGTTTTAAATTAGTTTGACTGGTAAATCAGCTGAGAGAAAGAGAAGAAAATGTGTATGTTTTTTGCCGTAGTGTGACAGCAGCCTAATCCTTCATTATCTTTATACTAACGCAGTAAATGGTTTAATGAATCCAAAGGGAACAGTATGGCTCATTTCAGTAATAGCCAACCAATTAATCAGGCCTGAGGTTCATTGGATTTTATTCTATGGTGGAGACCTCCAATGGAATCAAAATGGAAAGTCAAATTAACGTTGCCCTCATCAATCAGCAGGTGATCATACAGTTGTATCGACATTTATATTTCCTGAACTTTATTTCAAGTATGAGTAGTGTTACTATTAACTTTCAGGTCCATGAACGATCATGAAATCCACACAAACAGGCTACATGTTATATTCTGTAGCAGTATGGTACAAACCAATATGGCTGTCCAATTACAATCTGCTCACGCCTCCACATATCAGCTAGTTGCAATGAGCAATCAGTTTGCCATTGGTCATTGTCATTTAATTGAGTGATTCAGTGTAAATGTATTAATGAGCTTAAAGAGCCTAATGGCAAATGACACACACACACACACACACACCCTTTCAGCACTGGTTCCAGCTGCATTAGAGCCAATTAAATGGGGAACTAATGAGTTAGATCAGAGAGGTTGAGTTCAAAGACACTGAAGACATCTATTTAGTCATCGTTGTCCTTTCTCTTTAACACTGCCTCAAAGTATCACTTGTGTCTTGCTCTGCCAGTCTTCCTTCAGTGTCTTAGGCTGCTTCCTCAACTTGACGCCCTTATATTTTGTTGTCTGTACATTATTTAGCCTTCCTGTTTTATTTTCCCTCAACTTCCCTTGTCTTCGTTCTGATCTCCTTGTATTCGTTGCATGGAGGTTTACGCTCACAGTTTTCCCTCCCTCCGCCCTTCCTTTCCACTCCTCTCCCAGTTATTTGCAGAGCTCAGCAGAATGCCGTCGGCTGTCCAACCCATAATCCCCTTGTTTGGCGCCTTGTTGCTGTTTTCATCATCATTCCAAATCGATGTTTAATTATCCCGTGACACGCCCCAACCCTACCACCCCTTCCCCTCGTCATGCATTCACTTTCCCATTTCAGCAACCCCCCGCTGCCGCCACCACCCAGCCTTCAGATCTTTGTGGCTGGAGGGTAGAGTAATTAAAAAGATACACGACACACAGTGAGAGATAGAGTGAAGCATGGGGGAAGAAAAAGTAGCAAATAAGAAAAGACGACACAAAGGAAGAGGGAAGAGGATGCAAAGAAAGAGGGAGTGGCATAGATGAGGAGGCAGGAGGGGGAGAGGATGAGGGAAAGGGAGAAGAGGGGATTTGGATGGTAAACTGGGATAAGAGAGCTGCTAGATGGATTGCATCCTGCAACGCTCAATGAAATACGACTAAACAAAGTCTTTATTAATGGCCGAGCTCCCACGAGCTCAATATTCAAGCCTGGTTTGTCTATGTTGAAAGCTGCCTGGTGAAAATGAAAAATGCCGATTTGAAACTCTGCATTAACAGTAACTGCTGCTTTGCTCAGGCAAAGATGTGCATAATGTTGTTAACGTGCATAAGCAACTGTGTGACTACAAAATGTGCATCAATGATTTAATTTGCACAATATGCCTGTGCGGACTGTCCTGCTTTTCTCTTGCGTTTAGAGCAAACATGAAACCAGCAAAGTCAGAAATCCTTAAATATTAATTTACAATATTGTATATGTGGGAATTTGTTCATAGAGCACTTTGATGGGGAAAGAGTACATATGTCCTTCATGTCCTGTACATTGCTGTCTATAGACATCAGGAAACCTTGTATTTGAAAAGAATGGATGCGGCTGAATGAACCACAAAGCGTGTATACGAACAGAATGCATAGAATACTCGACGGGCTCTCTATTTTCTGAACTGGACTACGCTGCTGAGAAAAAACCGAGAGCATCACAGTAAGGATCAATAGTAAACAAGACAAGTCTAAGTAATTCTAATCAGTGAGACGGAATCCAATATATTGAATGTATTGTAGTCCAATTTAGTTCAGCAGTAAGCCAGGATGAGATTAAACAACGTATTAAGCTTTTTGTCCTTGTCCTATTTGTAAGTGCTTTGCAACCAACTTGGGGAAAGGCTTGTGCACAGGAAACGTATATAGGAACATAGAAATGTGCTATTATCAAAGACTTACCCTTAGGTTTTTTATGACATTTGTAGCGTTATGGTATTGACTTTACTTTGACAGAAATCTTATCCTGTGATCCACTTGGGCCTGCACGGGTAAGGGGTTAAGCCTAAAGGTTATGTTTAGGATTAAGGGCAGGATCCAGGGAATCAGTGGCATTGCTTTTAACCCAATATAAAAGAGACGACCAGCCAATGAAATAAATGAAAAAAAATAATACATACTTGACAAATTTCTATCAAAAAGAAAAAAAAATGCACACAAAAAGAAGGAAAGAATATAGCAAGCACATTTCATCATCCTTAATGAAGCTTCCACCCCGCCTCGCACTTTGACATTGAGAATTTGGAGGTCTTCATTTTCTTTGTTTAAGTTCATTTCAATAGCCTTTATTTGATGGTCCAGAAAGAGAGAATCAAGTGTTTAAAGGCGGTCAGAGAGAATAGGGGACAAAAGTCACAGGGATTGAACCCGGGCCGCTGCAGAGTTTTATAGCTTCTTTGTAAAAAGAACAGACATAAATGATTCCAACCTTAAGCCTTTAAACTCACTACTGTTTTATAAAGACATTAACAAACTCCTATCTTTAAGCTACATCAAACAGTTTGTGTATGTGTGTGTGCATAATCACACAGTGCCAATGAAGCCATGATGATAAACATGTCTGTCTGCGGGCCATGTGAAACATGAGGTATTGATGTGGAAGTGTCAGGTACCACAGAATGATCTATTCGTTTCCTGTTAGTAGAGGCTTGAAATGTAAAACTGTCCTCCTCTGTATCTTAGTCCTTCTTCTTATCTATCTCCTTGTCATTCACTGATCACTGCATTATTCATAGCATCATCTTATTACCCTTTTTTCCGGTGTCTTCTCTTCTTTCCCCTTGTATTTTATAATCCAAGATCTAATCTATAAATAAAGACACACATGTCGTCTTGCAGGATCCATGTAATTATCGTGTGCTAAAGAATATGTCTTAAAATCCGGAACTATGTTCATCCATGTGCAGAAAGCTGCAGTCCACATTAAGCCTTTCCTCCTTAAATCTTCTCTTCTCGCTCTAATTCGATCTTTGTCCATGTCGGTCTATCACATTTAATCCGTTTGACCCCATTAAGACTTCATCGGTGTATGACTGAACCCCTTCGTGCTGAAGCTGCATTATGTCACCTAAATGTTTGATTTCGATAATTGTTCTGTATTTTGCGTGGAGGGTTTCAGTAAATTTGAATTAGCTCTGAACAAAAAGCATGGATAGTAGAAGGACAATGAATATATTTCATTTGAATTATTTTAATTTTAGGACTCCAAATAGAGGTCCACACATCAGTTCAGCACTTTGGTCCACGATGTAAGAGAGAGAGAGCAGAAATGTGCTGATCTGCAGAAAAGCAACATCTGAGACATTCTGCTCACTAAATGTCATCATAACAAACTAATATAAGGTAAACCTCTCTCCATGTTTGATAATTGATATTTATATATTCATGGGACTCTATACAAAAAGTGTGGCCCACATGTAAAAAGCCTGGGGGCTGTTTGAGGGAAATTGCCCTTTTAAACATAAACACTTGATCTCATTAGCAATGATTGATTTGTGCATGTGGCAGTGGGTGGACTGCTTTAAGCATTTTCCTAAAAGAAGAACAAGCGAGCAAGCTTGCTTTGAATATTTCATGATATTTCTACATAATTACAGCACAGTACTACTGAGCACTTAACAGACATGTAACAACTGCAGTACAAGGTTTCACAGGAAGGGAATCCCCTGCTCCACCATGAACATGCTCCCAGACTGTGAGCCAGAACAAGAGAAGAAAAGATAACAACTTTATAGTATAGTAGCCATAGTACTTCACATTTCATTATCAAGGCTTCCCAACAAAATATTGATTTTTTCCTCACACCAGCACACACAGACATCTCGTGGTGTGTGTGTCCAAAACGCATGTGGACACAAACACACGTCTTAGGAAGCGACACTGAGGTGAATTAGCTGCTTTGCTGTTAAGCTACAAAAAAAGTCAAACACCATCCTCAAAGTCAAGTGAAGTTCTCGACTGGAGTTTTTAAGGATAATCCACTCTTGCCCTGATTTGTTATGTATGTATTAAAACATAATGAATTCAAAGGCATTAACTTCCTCTAAGTGTGCACGAGGCAGATAGAGACAGAGAGAGAGAAAGAGGGAAAGAGAGAGGGAGATGCTTAAGTAGAGCAGCAAAGACAAAAAACGTAGAGGAGGTGAGCTGCACAGAGAGATTAAGCTCACAGACATACAGTGAGAGTGCAAAGAGAGTGTGATGTAAAAACGAAGGAGACGGGGAGGCTCCGGCTGACTGAACATGAGCGGTTAAAAAACATTTGAATGCTGATGTTACGTCCTGACAGGAGCTGCTTGGTTGCATGCCTACACCCGCACACATACAATCTCTGCAAATGTATGCAAATGTGCTTTTAGCAAATAGCTCATCCACAACACACCTGAGCATGCACGCTCTTTTGGCATGTTGCTCGAACCTAACACAGACACACACACAAATGATAGACACAGTCAGAGGCAAAGTCTGCACACTTCAGTCTTGCACATTGTCACCTCCTTTCTGTTCTTGGTTTCTCCATCTCCTTGTTTATGAATCCCATAATAAGCACTCGCATGCGTGTCTCTGATAGTGTGAGATGTGGGGCCTCCCAAGAGCTGTGTGTGTGTGTGTCTGTGGCGATTATTGAACAGCTAGTCATTACTGCTGCTCCCTGATGAGCGAAGGCAAAGAGAAAAGGAAGGAAAGTAATAAAAAAATATGTAGATGCAGATGGAGACACTTTTCACTGCCCACAGAAATAAATGATAGATCCCTCTTTTGAAACAGTTGATATACACACACACACACACACACACAGGCAGATATAACACACTCAAATTGGCCACTTAGACGAGACTGCTACTGGGTTATCAGCCTGTTGGCGGAGGCAGGAAAATGTTTTCCACAGTGGGCAGTGATTGCTCAGTACCTGTGTGAGGCCGTTAGCTCAGGACAAGAGAGACACATCAAACGCTCTGAAACAACACGATCAAAATTAACTCGCCTTTACCAATAATGATTTTACTATTAAGTAGAGTGTATGTCAGCTGCCCTCAAACAAACACACTTCTTTTCAAAGCTGTTGCTTGAAAATTGTTCTGAAACAGGTTCAACAGGTTGTGCAAAAAGATGGCAGAATGTCACAGCAGCGAAAAAAAAAAAAAAATACCTCAACTGCTTGGATATTTTTTAGAGGCGCAGAGGATGTTTGTAATGAAACTGATGACATCTTGGAACATTGTACGCTACAAGCGCTGCATAGAATTCATAAATAATTCATTTTTTGAAATAGAGGGCATACAGGGATGGTTTGTATTTTCCCATCTCAGCATTAAAATGCAGCTTCATAATAACTGAAAAAAGGCACCTAATCAGTTTAAGATATTGGAAAAGACCAAAAAAAGTACAAAAGGCAGTTTTCCAGGGACAGTTTTATAACCAAGTACATTCCAGTCAGTCTGAGAGATCTGAGAAGATCATTCGTTACAGTCCTATTATGGAGAAATATGCTGTGTCACTGTGTAAAAGTAAAGAATCAATATAAATCCAAAGAGGTCAAAAAAGTCAATATAAGTTGCACATATCAGAAGTTAAAATAACATGACTGAATTATCATCGCACAAAACCAAGACAACACATTCCAGGCACAATGACGCTGTTGTAGCCCCAGACAGGCCGCCGTCCAGGCATCTGTCCAAACCCAACAAGCTAGTTCTGTGATTCGGTCACTGAGCATCACAGCTCTTTAGTTTACTCATATCCAGACATGTTCTACTTTTCATTGTACTGACACTTAACCGCGGCAAAAGTCATACATCACCACACATCCTGCAAAAAGACAGGACAGCCTGATACCACTGAGACGCAGTTAAACCCATGTGCTGCGGGGCAAAAGTGAAAACTCAGCAACCTGTCAAAGCTTCACTTCTGATTGTTTCTCACTGGCAGCGATCTGTCCAGATGTGGGTATCCCAAATTTCAAGATAATGCAGGATGTCTGTGTGTGTGTCTGTGTGTGCGCGTGTTCCTATGAGCAGTGCTTTCTTCTGCCAGTCGGAATGAATAAGGGATGTTGCTTGTGCTTCCAATGGGACCCCTGACAGCAGGTCGTCTGTTCAGAGCTGAGCCAGGGTCCTTTCTCCTATAATGAGGCACATGTGCTTCTTCCTTCCACCCTCCCACTCCTTTATCTTTCATTCCCCTCATCTATTCTGTTCTATAGCCTTTACCTGTCTCCCCATCTCCTCTCTCTCTCCTCCTCATTTCATCTTGCTCCTTGCCCGTCCCTCACTCCCCCTTGTTTTTTCATTGCCTCTCTCTCCCTCTCTTTCTCTCTCTCTCTCTCTACTGACCACCACTCACATGTCCTCCACTCTAACCTGTAGAGGATCAAGGAATACTACATTGAAATACACGTTTTACACACATTTATAAGTATCTTTTACTTCATCACAGAAGGTTCAAAGAACATAAATATGAATAGTGCTGAACAGTGCAGCTTTTTTGTCTGTCAGGTACAGTCTGAATTGCTAAGAGGTGTGTGTGTGTGTGTGTGTGTGTGTTGCAGGCCACAGCTACACAGGCTGCAGGATCATTGTGGCTTTTGGTCTGCAGACTTATCTTGGAAGCGAGGACATTTAGTTTGTCAGATTATCAGAACTCGGACTCTGTGTGCTCATATAAATATATGGTGTGTTATATTTTGAGTGGGCTTTCCAGGGCATCAGGTCGGGGACCTTACTCAGCATATGAGAGTGAGTGCATTCAATTATTATTATTTTTTTTTTTTTCCAAAGCTAAAGTTATGGAGTTCTCCACTTTTCATTTAGCTGCAGTGCTACATTAAAATGGAAGGATTTAGCAGGCTGGGATCTTCTGCTTGACAGTATTGAACTGGAAACATGTTTTTCCTGAGCCCCTAAAACCTTCAGCGTGTCTCAAGTACAACTTGTCATTGAACTCAAAGTCTATCCCAACCCTTACAAGACTCTTAAGCCATTTACAAGCATCAGCCTCAGCCCCACTCTCTCCCCCTATGGCCCACTTAGATGGATGTAAAATTAGGCTTTAATCTGCCAGCTGAACTAAATACATGCTCCCCAGTGTCAACACTGCTCATTCCATAATATTTCATCTTCCTCTCTCACTCTCTTCTTCATTTGTTCTGTCTTTTTCCCCCTCTAAAGCTCAAATGCTCGCCTCTTTTCTTTTGCTCACTCAGTCTCTTCTGTATTTCATCTATGAGAGATGTGCTAAAGCTAGCCCGTGCCCCCCCACTGTCAACTCTGCACTTAGAATGAATTTAATCTCCTCTGTCTCGTTTGCGCTGCCTTTGTATCTGCCGCTATCTGTCGTCCCCCTTTCTCTCTCCCTCCCCCCCTCGGTGGCTGATGGGCCGTGAACGACTTGCGGATCGATGGTTTTGATAAATGGGAGGAAATCTGGCAATGTTCTCTGAAAATCTAAACTATTAAAACTGGTTTAGGAGCTAACCGGTGAAGCATCTGTCTTTATGTGCATGTGTCAAAATGACACAGGACAGATGGACAGGACAGGCAGTTTAATTTGCTTGTTTAGATGCGAGCTTACAGAGATTCAGTCCATATTCCCAGCAGCAACCAGCACTCCAGAAGTGGTGAAGGGCGGTGTATTCACTCTTTATGTAAATGACTGTTATTACTGTGGTTTATTGGTATGTGGTGTCACAGCTGCATTTTTCTACCATTCATTCCTTTTCACGCTAGGAGTCGAAATCACAAAATTACAAGAGATGAGAGACATGGTCTGAGCAATTACCTCAACAACAACAAAAAAAAAACTAAACAGCGTCATCTTGCCACATTCTATTTTATTTGCATGCAATTCCCATTTTGATGTTCTGTCGTGTGCATTTCAAGGTCACAACAACAACACCGTACAGCACCACCACCTCCTCAGTGGCAGCTCCAATCATGACATTCAATGTGGTTGCAGTATACCAGTCACAACAGGATTATAACACGACATGTTATGATCCTGTTTTATCTCAATATACGTTTCCAAACTTACGCAATCATCTCCCTTCACTGCATGTAAGTGCATCTGAAGATCCACACGCTTCCATGGAAACAGAAATGCTGCCAACATCGAATGTAAATAATGACAGAGACATTCTCTTTTTAAGATCGCAGATGGAATTAGAGAAGACCATTCAAAATAAATATAATGAGCTTCTGGCCAACTGGTTGAATTACTTGGATCGAAAAATGAATAGATAAAATAGTCTGAGTTAGAGAAGCAGGCTGCCGGCCAAAGAGACAAGCATGTTAACTCTGTCTGGCTTAAGCTGCATGGAAATTGGGTCAGAACATCCAATGCTAGACTGAAGCAGCACCTGTTACACAAGTATGTTTATACCTGTCTGGACATCAGCACTCTGCCGTTGTCCCACAATGTCATTTGTTTTTATTTTCAATAAATAAACAAGATTTGATTGAGCTGAGAACATATACAATTACTTTTAAGCCAAATGTGTTTGTGTGTATAATTATGTGAATATATATATTTTCCACTGCTGGTCTTAAAATAACATCGTATGTCTATTAATGTACGGTAACAACGGTCAATGTAAGAGATGACTCACTAAGCTAAAGGCAGGGTGGCTGTCACAGTCAGCCTCTATACGTCAATCTCAGTCAGTCTGTGGCACAGAACGTTCCTGCTGAGACTGTACGCGAGGTAAGGTATGTATAGCACAAGGTTCCTTAGTCGTGTAGCTATGAAAAACTTAGCCTTATCTTTCTTCTCTGGGAAAAGTAGAGCATTATACTAAATGTGAATTGCATGCCTGCCAAGCCATATTTCATATTTACGGTCTCATTTTCCATGAGATGTTCTTAAAGCCTGCAGCCTGTCAGATGCAGGTTTGCATAGTAATAAAAAAGTTTACCTGTCTCTTTCAGCATTTGTCAGCACAAAATAATGCAATTTAGAAGTTGAGGGAAAACGTGTTACCGGACGACATTCATCACGATAACAACTCTGCATCAGTGTTTTCTTGGAGGAAAAACAAGGCACTTCCAGAAACATTAAGATGTCGCTTTTGTATATTAGGGATGTTCCATTCCCAGGTGGAGATGGGCCAAGTGCAGTACAACTGTTTAAATAATGAAGACCTGAATGCAGAAGTGAAAGACAGAGGCGCGAAGTGAACGTGATCATGCGGTTCATCGTGATTACAGAATAGATGCAGGATGAATATGAACTGAAACTTTATGTCATGAAATGTGCATTAAAGCTAAACATTATTTTAAGATAATTTTTCTACTTGGGCACAGTCAACATTACACTACTAATTTATCTCAAAACAAAATCCCTCGTGTCAGGATCATTGTCCATTTAGAGCTCAGTGCTTGTCCTGCTTGTCCATCCTGTTTCATGAACACAGTCATAACTCTCTCTCTCTCTCTCTCTCTCTGTGTTTGTCTTGGGTACAAGATGAACTGAATAAGACATTAGAAGAGAGTGGAGGTTGTCTTCATAATTCAGTTCCGACAGAACGACTAGTGCACGATATAATTCAGCACAGATCTACTCAGACGGCTTGTTGACTTTAGCAACCTGCTGCATTTCCAAAGACACACGCGGACAAACACACAAACACGCACACACAGCAATCAAGATAAAATTACCTTTAAAGATAAATGAAGGTAAATAGCTAAAAACACTAAGAGGCTCCAAATTACAGGCGGCTCAGTGCTCAGTGTACAATTATAATTACACCAAGAATCAAGGGCAACCCTCCACACACCCACCCCACTCAGCTACTGTGGAGCTTCCTTTATAAACCAGGGTTCCCCCGTCATTAAAATACTTGCACCATTATAAGAGCCTGCAGAGAAAGGAAACCTCACTGGTTAAATCGCAGTGCAAATAATTGAATTGAAAGGAGAGAATAACAGTCTAACTATTGTTCTTTCTAGTGTTGTATGATGGGATATTCCCCCTCTTGTTATGCTGCTAGGGTCTGAAGTATTTCTAAACATGGATATAAAATTATTCTTTCAGAGTGAAAAAAACATCTTAAAAGTGTTTGACTGGTGAAAACCTGTGTTCTCAGCGTGTCTTGACATCTTTACTGCAGAAATTAACCGGAGAGAAATCTGTCAAACAGCCGAGAATGACTGTCACTGATAATGAGCTCTGAAAAGACTGAAGAGTAGAAAATGTTAGCTGTCGTTCAAATTGATAATGCCAGAGGAAAGAGAGTGACAGAGGAATGGACTCTCGACAGGAGGATGACTGACGCTGGGGCAGTGAGCAGCAAGTCCACGATAAACAATAAATGTGAAACAATTACACAATTCCCCACACTTCAACCCAACTCCCAGAAACCCTGACGTGTGTAGCTGGTCCCACCTCTCTGGACTTCTTTTCATGGGCTGTTTCAGGGTTAACACTTGGTTGAAGCGTAAGGTATTTAGTTTTGGTTAGGATCTAAGAAATGCATGATGCCAATGAATGTCTTCAGAAAGATAGACCTGTGTGTGTGTGTGGCTTTGTGGTGACGGCTGAAGGATGGATTAGGTTTTGACTTGGTGTGTTTGTGTGGGTCCAAATCCCTAACAGAGCTAGCTGACCTCTGGGCGGATAGAGAGAAATGAGTTCATCCTCAAGATAAATACACAAAGACACTCGGCGTAACACGCACAGATGGAAGTACGCACATACACACAGTGGGTTTGGTTGAATAATGGCCCAGTGAGTGGTGTGCCTATGGGGAAAGCTGTCAGTTTAATTGAATCCAGTATTCTCCATTCTGCCTGCCTGCTAATTGATTCTGTCAGGCTCTTCTGCTTGACAAAGAGACTGACATTTTCCCCTGCATGGTTATGACTGTCACAGTGTGAGAGACTATGTGTGTGTGTGTGTGTTTGCTCTTGCACATTATTTACTTAGATGAGGAGTCTGTGTGTGTGTTGACTGGTGTATCAGGTGAATTATCAATGTATGAGGACAGGGCAGTGTGTGTGCCCATAGGTATCCATGCTTAGATAGAGATATGAATATACAGTGTAGTAACAATGACCACACTTTTTCTGAAGGCGACAAGTTTTACATGTGGAAATTTCATTTTGAGCATCAGCCCTTATCTTTGAAATCTTTAAAATTCTGTTGGTGACATCATCATCCAGTCCTGTGCCTGTCACATGTTACAATCACCATTAATATGCCTAATCGCTCTTTGAATTTTCCAGACAATCTCGCATGGACTCACATTTTACAGATGTTGTCCTTGGGGCGGGGGGTTGTCTCAGCATGAGGTTCTGTATCTAGTGGAATTCAATGCAATGGCTGCAGGTCTGCATGAACCACCCTAATAAGAGAATCAGTGAAGTTTTTTTTTTTTTTTCCTCAGCAATAAGAAACAACAGTTTTTAATGTGGCTCATGCTATCATGGCCATAACCCATTTAGTGTAATAGGTCAACACTGGCATTGATAGAACTGTGCAGCATCACCTACTGTATCTGTTTGACCTTTACTGTACTTTCTCCAGGCATCGTTGCGCAGCTGGTGCTATTTCAGGACACTAGCGTAACGCTGTTCACTGATGGATGCAACAGCAAAACATAAGCTTTATGAATTATGCAACATACTGTAGTTACTGTACAGTTTGAGCTTTCTGTAAAGATAAATACACAGGAAACAGTAAGTGGAAAGGTCAGAGCGCTTCATGCATCGCCGCCTGAAGGTTGGTGACAGACTTTTAAAGCATGAAAATGTAACTGCATAGGTCATAGCGCACATCAGAAATAACCAGCCATGGTGCTGCAGTCAACTTAACAACCTCTTCAGCTCAGCCAAGCAGTGCCACATGTCAGTGTCTGTCTTGAGCCTCCACTGCTTATTCAGTTTTTTTTTCTCTTTCCCTCTTTCTGACAGACTATCTGTCTTTCTATGTTCGACTGAACGTCTATTCACCTGTCTCTTTATCTCTCTTCAGCCCGTCCCTCCACCCCTCCATTCATCATCTGACTATGTGTCGACTGAGTCGGGCTCTTCCACCAGAGTGCATGCACACAACATGGAGTAGACACAACTAATCTCACGATAATCTCTGCCCAGATTATCTCTTTCTGTTTGCCGGGACGATGGGATGGGAGGAAACGCAGAAGGGGAGAGAGAGATTAGAGTTACGGGGTCAGTAACTTCCCCAGTTTGTTCAGGCACATCTCATCAAAACAGCCTGAAGACGTTTACGGGTTAAATACCTGTGATGGAGACGTTCTCAGAATGTGTTATTGTGCTGCGACAGACCCACACTTTTATAAACAGCCATTATCCGAGGAAGAACTATCACTTCTCTGCTTTTTATTGAGCGTTTATATTGATATAGCTGTTGCATTAACAAGTATTATAATAAACAACGTTGAAATGTAGGCCTGTTGCTTAAAGAAAATCTAAGTTGAACTTTTATGTCAGGATTTTCACTCATGCACATGGACTTTAAATAGTTTATTCAACGTGATAAACGCTTGGTGATCTAAATGCAGATGTTAGATGTTTTATGTTTTCTTTTTTACACACCCAATATTAGCAAAACATAATCAAATGTGCCCATAAACTCATAGAAATGCATTTATTTAGCATAGGGTCATTACATATACAGTACCTTTCCCTGTGTCTGGATTTTCCTTTGGCCAATGGCCTCATTTATTTTACACTTAATCAGCAAACCATTGGATTGCAATTAGAAGACCTATGGTTCTTTTCAGATTGGTGATCAGTGAGATAATTCTCCACCTAATGTCCAATTAATCTCAATTTGCATATTAACTTTGGTCTCACCTGATGAAAGTGCTGCTTTAGCCTCCATCTGCAAATCCTCTTGGAGTGAAAACTAAATCCTCTAGAAAATCCATTTCTGTTGATTAATATATAGATTTTAATCATTCATGTTGTTGTGAGGGCTAAATGAATTCGTCAAACATTTCATTCATCGTAATATTTTGCTTTCAGAGCTGAACATCTTGCGTTTGTGATTCATTACTAAAATTCCAAAACTGTTAAGAAACTGTCAAAATGACACATATCACCATTACCATTGTTTTACCACATTATTCTCAGAGTTCAGGGTTGCAGTACTAGTTTTTTTATTTATTTTTTTTTATTATACTTTAACCTTTATTTTACCAGGATGTCTCCTGTGGTTAAATTCTAGTTTTCAACAGGAACCTGACCAAAATAGCACATTGTTTTAAAGTTATAGTGTGATGTTACAACACAGGCCATTACTGAAGTACAATATTAATATAAAAGATGACATGATGTCATGTTTTTTATCCGATAAAGGTCAGCTACTGTCCTCAGATTTGGGGATAAGGTCATGGTATTAACTCAAAGATCATCACTGAAGAGCAGCCGCAGCACCAGAAGGGATTACTCTAGTGGGACGTCATCATCTGTATTCAAACAAAAGGGTTGGGTAATGCTCCACTCTTTTCACAGTGAATAACAGTCCTTAAACAAATACTGCCCCTACGTAAAATGCCCTTTTTTATTTGAGAGCAGCAGCAGCATGGATAAAGACATCCCAGCATGAGTGTGGTATTTACAATCATCCCTGCTGAGGTTTCCTTCAGTAAGACTAATACAACCAGGCCTGTAGCTGACCGTGAACTCTGATCGCTGTCTGATAGGAAGAAGTGTGGAGTGATCAATATAATACATGCATAGGTGGAATGTATATGGGAATCTTTACTATACTTTACTTTACCTTTACTATAAAACGTGTAAGAATTTGTGTATCAGTATCCCTAAAGGAGAAAATCTGAACAAACTGAAAGCACAAAATAAATAAATAAATACATGTCTGAGACATGAGTCTGTATAGAAATGTAATCAGTACAAAGGTCATTCCTAAGCATTTAGTCAGATAAGTCTGTATTTTCACACAATGGACATTGTCTCTCCTCTCTAAGCTTTAAGCTATAGTAAATCCTATGTATCCGCATTATTACATCCGACTGCTTCTATACTTATCTTGCGTAGTATGTCTGCTGTAACAAATGGCCACAGCTAAGCAGCTGCAATATATAAAGTATTTAAGCTGAATGTTAAGTCTGAGGCTGTTGTTATTTAGACAACTCGCGCTGTCGTTCTCATATTGGTTATCCTGTGCCCTCTGACTCAATGAGAATGGAGGTCATGCATCCCTTAACACTGAATCACACGTCTGCTGGAGAGTTATATTGATTTATTTTATCTTTGAGGGCACAGAGTTAAGAGTGCAGATCAGCTTCATTCAGGCAGAATACGCAGCGATGAGGACTCAGTGGCCATCGTCATGGGCAGCTTTTGGAGATTTAATGTACAATAACTTCAGGTGGAGAGCGCCATTAAATCAACTGACCCACTTCTAAAAGCACTAGCAGCAAGTGGTAGAGGCCATCCCTGCGCCTGTGCTTCCGCTGGCCATGTAAAATGCACATCAGCCACGAGACAGACAGTTCCAGTTCACTGTTACGCAACCGCTAATCTTCCATCCCTCATTCACTTTGAATGCTGCATCCCACTAAAAAACCTGCCCCCCTAAGGTCTGTTCCATATTGAGCAGCAAGATGTCATGTTCAACTTCTGTCTACCACAGAGCGCTGTTGTTTCCTTGCAGCGGCATTAGCATATTCCAGGAATTCTGTACCTGCAGTAATATCCACCTGGCGAGGTGGGAATTACCAAGCCACACATCTGCCATTAAAAGTTCAAGATGATGAGCTTTACTGTCATTATCAAAACAGCACTAATATGCCTGCTCCCCCCTCCCCATGCAATCACTGTGTGTGGATCATTCTGGTCTGGTGGGGCTCGCTGCAATTCCATGTGCAGTGTGCTCAGCGGTAAAATAAGTCCACTGTGATCTTCCAGGTGAAAGCTGTGCAGAGCAAAGTGGAATTCACATGCGCCACTTCAGTTTGAACAGTAGCCAGGAATGGCTGAAAATGTATTACTAACCAAAGGAGACGCTTTTGAAAAATAGACATTTGAAATAATCCAGCACCACTGCTGCTCATGATCAACAGCCTGGCACCCACTGCTGTGACAGCGTTCATGTTGTCTGCCACTCATCTAATTGTCGTGAGGGAGGGGCTTGGAAGCAACAACAACAAACTAGTCATTATTCAACTGTTGAACACAATGACAAAGAAAAGGAAATGATCTAAATTCCTTGGCTCTGAAAACACTACCACCCATATTGAATCCCGGTGTCATGGCGGAGATGATTTAGTCCAAAGCGTGTTGGTGATAACAGACACGACTTCATGCTGGAGAGTAGGGCAGAGGGCGGGAGAGGCAGGGAAACTGAATATTAATATCTCAGCCTGTCAGCAGGATGGGCTACAGAGAAACTCGGCAGAAATTATTATTTTTTTATTGATGTCTCAGTGAACAATAAATGGATCTTGGTTTTTAAAATTTACAATTGAGCAACTGACATCTAAATCTGTTCAGTTTTGAGCAGACCCAAATAAAACTCTGGACTTAGTAGATTCATAAGTGGACTATTGGGCCTTGATGGAGCCATGAGCTCCATGAGTGCCATTCTAGTAATATTCATGTTCAAATTACAATGAATTCCTCAGTGGCCACTCGGCGTGTGGTTGAAACACCATGGAAACTAGGTGTCACATTGAAATTGCAGCAAGATTATTATATTTCTCTCCTGTCTTTGCTTCATGTTTGAGGGGATAACAGGACAAGCAGAGCTGTGTGCAGCAGCTGCTCCTTTTTGGGGGATCTTGAGACGCTGTGCTGCCAGCTGGAACCCCCTCCAGCATGGCCGTCCAGCATCCGAGGCCCTACCCCAGGCTGTCCTCTCAGTCAGCCGTGACAGGTATACATTCAAAGCGATGCACATGAGGGGATGGCATCCCAACCAGGTGCCTGACAACCTCAGCTGGCTCCCCTGAATGCAGAGGAGTGGGAGCTTAACTCTGAAGCCCTCTGGATTGTCTGGCTCGTCGCTGTGTCACAGATACTGTGCTTGGCCTGCCTGTGACTGAAAGTCATTTTGGCTGCTCCAATCCATAATCGTATCCCTTTAGGCACTGAAATGCTCTTGCCTGAGGGTGAAGGCTTAAATGTAATAATAATAATAATAATATATAGAATAAATAAATAAATACAAGTGCTGTGATCAGACCTTGAATTCATGCAGCCACTTGAAATACCCAGCAGACAAATCTCTGACCCTTTGGTAGGAGGGAAACGGCGCTCGGTATCGTCTAAGGTTTGGTAGCACAGCGCTCCGCCGCACAAAGCAAATCTGTCAAGCAAAATGAAAACGTCATCTGTGAACAGAAATGCCATCATAATGTCACAGATCTGGAAACTCTCAGACTCCGGCTCAGCTTTGAGCGTAAAGTGCACCCGGGGAAAGACCAAGTGTCTGACCAAAAAAAGAATGCCCTACCACATACACATCAGATAACAATGTATAATCGCATTAACGTTTTCAACAGCCAGAGATAAAAATAGTTGATGTAAATTAGTATTAAGTCACGCAAGAGAAGTGACCACACTGTCCTCGCACTGTAAATCCCAGTTCTAATGGGTTTAAAGCACATTAAGATGAGTATCAGTGTGTGTTTTGTAGCTCACTTCTAATAGTAGTATTTGCCTTTTTACATAATCCATTGTCGCTGTGGCATGGGAGTACTGGACAAAACATCCCAGACAGTAACCTGCGATAACAGAATATAAGGGACATAAGTCATGCATCTCTGATACTGAACTTGACAAGCAACCAACGCATCGAAGTTCAGCTTCCAGCAGCTCTAACACATTCTGTGTTGTGAAATCCACAAAGTCCTTTGGAAAAAGACGACTTGTGTTCATAACTTTGCTTTACTTTCCATCAGCTGTGACTTAATCAATAATACTCGTCTTCTAAAAACATTAAGAAAACACTAAATTGATTTGAAAAGGGTATGCAGGGTGCAAAACAAATTGGCGAGCCACTTCCGCGGTAAGGATCGAAAACATCGATTTCGTTCATCATTCTCTGCTCTTCATAATTGATCCAGCTCTTATTGCTGTACAGGGTCAGACCAGGGGACAGCTGGAGCTCACTCATCGATGCAGCCTCTTCCCCTTGCAATGTTCTCATGTGTCTCTTTTGTTTGGTCCTTTCCTCCCTGGGTGCTCTCCACCAGGCATCATGAGATGTCTGTTTCCTTCAAAGCACAGTACAATTTGTGTTTCAACATCGTCCATCTGCAATATATTTCCCCCCTTTACTTTACACTAAAGTGTTGATGCCATGCCTCTATTCACACTAACTATGTTCTGTAAATGGTTCTGGATACATAGTGTGACCAGCTTTGTAGAGTAAGACGATGGACGCTGGTTACACAAGATGGAAATGTGTCAAACTAGGACTTTTTGTAAAATAACATGATTTTCTGATTTTGACACTGGATATTCAAAATGTGGGGAAAAAAAAAATGTTCATCCTTGAGGCCAACTCACTCTCAGCTCGTGTACGTCCTTGTAAAAGTTACATTTCCTCAATAGATATCCAGGAGGGTGCATTCATATGATTCACTGACAGATAATCCAATGAAAAAGTACTGAAATCTTAACTTGTGGAGAGAGGCAGTGTACAAAGTGGGCAGCAAAGAAGAATGGTTCAAAAGAGAAAAACATGAGGAGGAAGGAAAGGGCTGTGTGAGTTTGGAGGTGGGAGGTCACACAATAAAGAGCTGCAAAGCTCAAGAGCAAGAAAAAGAATCCAGCTTCATGACACTATGAAATTATATTCCCCTTAACACACTCAAAAGGCCTAAGGACACTTCAGACACATGTCAATGTCCCTCACTCATAATGGCCTGGTCACATAAATCTGCTTCAGGCGAGGTCGCGGTTTCAAATACCTTAGATTCATAAATGTTAAAGCATGTTCATGCTGCTTCGCAGTCTCTTTTTGACACCCTTATTCAAGATGGAAACCGCCGTCCCACATCCCAAGCAGCTTAAACGCATTTAAACAGGGTGTAGCCCTGATTACAGTTGGCATGACAACACACTTGATTTCCTCTCAGTTTAAAGAATGTTGATTACTATTTCTCTGCTGACTGAATTAATAACTCTAAGTATCTCCACTCCGCCATTGCCAAGCAATAATTATTTCTTTGAGGACTGATGTTGGACTAAATAGACAGTGACACTTTCTGTCTAAATATAAATCAAGGACAGAATGAAATCACATCTGTGAAGCGGTCACACTGCCCACACGACAGGTTGCTTAATGACCCTGAACTGCTCACCTACTTAAACGGCAATTTGGTGCGTGAAGATACTATCAGCCAACTTTATCTTTATGTTAACAGTATATATATCGATGATGATTTACAACCAATAACCATGTATATATAAATACTAATAATAAATATCTATTTTTGTCTATTTATGTGCAGATTTCTCCATAGATTACCAAAAGGTCTCTTCCTAACACCACGTGCAGCACAGAGATGTTTGTCGTATAATCTCAGGTGGTAAAGCCTCCTCTCTCCTACACAATGCTGTCAGATCCAATCATGTTTTGTAACAATCAGACGTTTTCTGTCCATGGACGGGAAAAAATGAACAGTACTGTGCAAAACACATCTTCAAAGATGGAGTTCTGAAAATGGAGGTGTTTGTTTTCCCCATAATCTGAGGCGACAACCTTTCCACTTTTTTCTGTTTTCTCAATGTTTTGCAGAGTTGTGTGCATTTCATCCACAGCCAGAGTGAGTGGTATTTTCAGATTTGGTGTGGTAAAGGCAATATCCCATCTTTGAAAAAAAAAACGTATACTACAATGTCAAATAACCTTGCCCTAGCTTCATTCAGTGTTAATATGTATGTTCAGAATTAATTACAAACATGGGTGATGAATTAGTAAATGCATAATTATCACATTAATGCATAACACAGTCAACAATGGTCTTAATGTAGTAGAACTAATTAATCAAAGTATCTATATGATCAGTATATATCACACTGTCCTGTCAACACACATGTAGTACACTGAGTACACAGCACACCCCTCCTTGAATTCCAATCATCACAAATCAAACACGGACATTATGCGCTCATCAGAAATAACGATCGCAACGTTCAATGTTCTCGTGAACACTCCCATTACACATAAATCACATCCCATCTGAGCAAACACTGCCTCCTCTCTTCGCAGCTGCCATTTTCACTAATCTGGAAACATATTGTTGGTCTTTTTCTGATGTAGCCGACATGGGAACCATTGATGGTTAAACTGTTGATGGCATTACTCACTTTTTTTATGTGGGGAAACTCCATGTTACTGTCGCATGCACTGAACATGTGAGTCTGGAAGTTCAAACATTTCCCACACAGCGTCGGCCACTACATATTTCCAGTGAGGTATTTTATTTTACTAAGCTTTATTTATTAATACTGTATCTAATCAGGTCCCATCTATATTTCATCACTGTCAACGTAAATCGCTTCAACCAGGGACTTCACTGGTGCTCTAGATAAATACATTAATTACATAAATAATTAGTAATTATCTTCCTGCGCTGTAAGCTAGTGTCACAATATTTCATTGATGTACGTGACATGAAAAGAAAAGTTGAACTAATGAGCACATTTTAGAGGAGATTATCAAAATAAGAGTCAAGATTTAAATTTTAATGAGACTGAATTGTGTTATTTAGACACCAGTGGACTGACTCACTCTGTGGTAATAAGATAAAACTTAAGAGTTCTTTGTTTTGAGAATTAGGTTTTGGGAGTTAGAGCAGACAAAAACAGAAAGCCAAAGGTGCCGCAGTATGTAACACTATGCCTGATGCCACTGTTGGTGTTATTCTTCAAACCCTGATTTCTGCATCTGGCTACTGGATTTCTATTAAAACTGGTAATGGAAAAACGATTTGAATCTTTTCACGTGGAAGTCTCACACCGCTGAAATCAGATCTGTCTAAATGCTGGTGTGAGGGAGTAAATGAAAAAAAAAAAAAAAATCACAGACAGAGAAATTGGAGATGACAGGAGAAATTAGGCAGGAGAGCAGGCTGAGGGAGATGGAAAGACATCGAGACAGGGAGGAGTTAAAAGGGGAAACAGGGAGTGAAGTGGAAATAAGGCAGGAGAATTATTTGCAGGATGCTGGGAGAGACACAGGCTGTGATGAGAAAAAAAGAAAAAGAGGCTCTGTCAAAACTCTGCTGGACTATGAAGCTAACAGATCCAGCCGCTCAGTGGAAGGAATCTTAAAAAATACTGACTCAGTTCCCTGGGGGAGGATGAAGGAGGACAGCTCGCCTCCTAAGAGGGGGCAACAGGGCACAGTCCCGGGGACAAAGTCGCACATAATGATTCGTTATGTGGCACTTATTTTCATAATTAAAGCTTGTAACGGCTTCTTGAGAATATCTGATGGCTACTGTTTGCTATGACAATGACAAGCTCTGAGAGAGAAGTCCTGAATGGCTTTCCTCAATATTTAAAAGCAGGAGAATCGATTTTATTTGACTTCCTGGAAAAGCAAGGTGAAAGAACCATCTGCTATTACATTTGATTTTTTTTCGATTTGCCCACTCACCTACACCATCAATCTGGTGGCTTAAAACACTGTCTCAAACATAATGGATAAATTAAATACACTCATCCAATTCTCCTTGGTTAAATTGTGTGATTTACTTCCTGCCCGACGACACCCAGGCATCCACTAACAGAGGCGCTGATCTGGACAGCAAACAAAGGAAGTGCACTCTTGTCAACAGAGATTCTCCCATTGATAACTTCTCTCTTAACATTTACTTAGCGGCTCAGTAGTTTCTTCCCTCTGGCAACACTGTCTGCTCCAGTCACTTTCACCTCCATATCTTTGAAATTGAACGGTGTGAGTTATTTCTCTTCCCGGAGCTTTTGTCACGCACCTGTCGGCGCTGCGTTCTCCTCAGAAGCCAATGGGGGGGGCTTGAAGAAAAAAGCTTGGGAGCCTGACGGTAGCTCGCAGGTAATTCATTCACGGAACATCTGTAAACAGAAAAACAACCAGTTACACTCTTTAAACATGAAATATTTTAATACGTAATGTCGTTTTTTTCTGGCAGATGAACACGTTTGGTTCGAAGATTAAAGTCTTTCTGCACATCCATCCTTCCATCCATGTTCTGCTCTTTGTGTCTTTTTTTTTTGCTGCGTGCGACGGGACGGACAGGATGTGTGTGCTGCAGGGACTCTGCTGTCAAACCTTTGCCCTCCTCTGTTCCCAGCAGCCTCCACTGGAGGAATAATTGGCACATTAAATTATTTAAAAACAGCCGGGGCACATTATCATAAATATTCACTTGACGTTTTGCTTAGATCAACAGTCAGAACCCAGGGCTGTGGATGTGACTTCATGACATCTCGTGAATGCTTGTCTCTGAGTGTGAGTGTGTGTGCGCGCGTGCACAAATGGAGGTGTATGTACAAGGGCTGATTGATGGACAGTATTTGCAAACAAAGCGTCCTCGTGTCAGTCAACATAACTGAGCGCAGACAGCATGGAAATGTCAGGCTCATGCACAGAAACAGATGTGCGTGTGAGCATGCATATGGGCATGTCAGCCACGCTCACGCTCATGCACACTCGTCACTCCGCTGTAGTAACAAGTGCCTCTAACTGACCCGTCACTGCTCCCGTCAGTAAAGACAATCACGACATGCTAACGACGCAGGGCTGCTAATGACAGCTCTATTAGCATCTATTCATTCCAGTTGTGACCACAGACACACAAAGACACGCCTTCCTCCTGAAGGCCGGCACTTGGAATCCGAGTGTTCCCACTGCATGGAAGAGTCCTTTTGGCAAGATGCTGAGCATAGAATTGACCCTCATAGAACAGAAATGTGCTGCTATTAGAGGCCCTCTATGAATGTGCCATTCTACACCATGTGTGTCTGGGCTAAAATGTCTCCATTTAGTTATTTATTCACAACTTAATTAAGATAAATAACATTTAAAAGGTTTGAGACAGGAGGCGACGCACCGGTGGTTTCTATTTCTGGATGGTGTCTTATCTGCCTTGCTTGTTTGTTTGGAGGATGTGGCGCAGACTGCAGAAAGAGAAGACACAACAAACAACAAAAGAGCACCTGCCATATGTTACAATTTTAAAGCTTAGATTAGATTTACTCCTTCTCCTTCATTTCTGACAGTTACTGACGGGTGAAAACAGAACCTTGGCCAGTATTCATTGTTTTGGCGTTTAGAGTAAAGCCAGTGCTGTAATATGGAGTCCTCCTTTCTCTGGTGCAGTATTGACTGGAGCCAAGGTAGAGTGAGGAGCACAGATGGATGAAAAGAGGAGGAAGCTTCATGAAATATGAGAGACACATAGAAAAGACAAAACAAGACGAGTCAAGGTTGAGATGTATTTTGTGAGCAAGAAAAATAAGCAAGATATCCGCAGACCTCGGAATCCGTGGAGTGGGCATTCATTTCATAGCTTGTGTTCGTAAGTGTCACGATTGTCGATGCTAGCTGGGACACAGAGCCGTGCTGGTTTGACCTTTGCTTGCTGTGTGACTCGTGTTCGGTTTGAGTGAAAATGGTTGCTGTGGGCGTTCGAGCAGAGCTTTTGACCGTGAAGTGAGCATACAGCATGGTTGTGATCCTTCATAGTCAGCATGCTCTGCACCCAAGTTCTACACACTGACCCTTTGAAGATGTTTACATAAATACTTAAATAAGGACAGAAAGGACAGTTACAAAATCTTAATTTGTCCCCTGATCATTTGTTATTGAGAATAAATAATCCTGGCTTCACCCTGCAAGAGCCCCCTCACAGTAATTGCTCCTTTTTGAGCTGTCAGTCTAGTAAACAACGCAGGTATACACACTCCTTCACAAGCCTCAATATTTGAACTGAACAAAAGGTTTTTTGTTTTGTTTTTTAAACACTGGCTTGGGGTGCTAATATCTGTCTTTGTTCATATTCATCTAACTTTGGGAGATATATGATTTCTGACTGATCTAAATTTGTTGTGCCAATTCTGTGGTGGAGTTTCCATTGTGGCTGTTAAGCCGCCTGAGGTTGATTATGCAGCGGGGCGGCGAGGCGGCGAGGCGGCGAGGCGGCTGTGCGGCGCTCATGTCAGAGAAATACCTTGGGAAATGACAGAGATCCACAGTAATTACTGGTCTTCGATTGCTGCGATATCGGAAGCAGTTAGAGACGAAAAAGCAAGAACGGAGCGCCGATGACGGGGGGAGGCGGGTTGTGTCAATATGGGCTGTCTGATAAAACAGACATGAAACATGCTTGAAAAAACAGGCCTGACAGCTGGAAAACACATTGACAGACGAAAAGAGGCTCCGAATGTTTCTTCTGTCCCTGAACCGGTTCACACCTTTAAAGGAGCGTGCAGAGATGGCAGCTTTTCCGTCGCTGTTCCCCATTCAAGATGATACATGTGCTGTGGCAGATTGGGCTTTATCGCGGCACAGGCGGAGGATGTCCTGCTCCCCAGTTCCCACCGGTCACTGTGAAATCTCATTGGTCTCTCAGTGGAGGTTAAAAATAGTCTGGGGGAGGGGGGGGGGGGGGGGCAGTTTTATTAACAGGCATCATTGCCTACAGGGAAAAAGAGATCATCAATTTAAGTTTTAACATTTATCCAACTTTTTCACATTAGTGGTCCTAGAGCTGTGACTCTGTTGACAAAAATAACTTCTGAATAAAAAAAACATTTGGCACAGAGTAGCCCTGAGTGGGATGGTTATGATTTAGATTAGCTTTGTTACATTCTCAGTGCTATCAGCCCAATGCTCGTGTGTTCTGTGATGCAGAATGTGCTCGATCCATGTCATTGCTGACCTCAGCTGCAACAGCCTGGTTGTTCGTGATGCTAACATTCACTCGAGTGAGAGAACACGTTCATATTTAAACTTATTGTGTGACAGGTCAAATAGTTGATATTAGGAATAAGAGAAAGCCTTGAAGAGCCTGGCTGAGTGAGTTCCCCTCTTATGCATGTTGCTGTACTTGAACATTTACAAGGACACACAATCCTACTGAAGGAATATGTACTGCACGAATGGTATATCTGATCCGCTCTCATGAAATATGTTGACTTATTATCTGAACGTTTTTACAGCTCAGTGTGTTTTTCACAACAGTGCGGGTCTTCCCTTTTAATTGCATTAAAAGCCCATAGTTCTCTTTAGGCACCAGCTAACTGCCTTCATTAAGAAGCTTCTATTTTCACCGTCTAACTACACAGGAAATACATTTCCTTTGGAATTGTGGGACTGGGTAGTGGAAAACCCAAGCAAGAAAGACAACAAGGTTTGCTGTGGCTGAGATGTTTTCTTTCACTGATTTCTCAGAGAACAATTTATGGATCTTGATGAAAACAATCTAGCAAATTTAGGAGACTGATCTATTGAGATTCCGAGTTAAGCTCACACCAAATCAAAGCCTCCAGTTCACAGTGTCAACAGCCTTAGTCGTGTTACAGCAAAAAACAAAGATTGAAAATCAAATGGATTACTTGGAGGAGGATCATTGTCACATCAGACCACTGTCATGATGATGATGAAGATGATGATGATGATCATGCCCGCAGTATTTTCATACATGTGTACACAAGGCGCTAGTGCTAATCTGTTCAGTTCACATGCTGGGATAGTTTTTCTTGTTCGTGTATTTGGATGGGTTTTTGCGGTCCTTCAGCTGCGGGGGCACACAACTGCACGTGTGGGTGTGTATTTCCGTGTGTCTGTTTGCACGTGCACGCGTGTGCCTGCGAGGATAAACCAAAAAGTGACAACACATGACTGACTGTTGATCTGTTTGCGTGGCATGTGAGAGCAGCAGAGTCTTGCAAACCATTAGTTTTGCTCTGGAAGTGTGTGTGTGTGTGTGTGTGTGGATAGTGGAGGACAGGAATCCATTAAGCTGTTTAACTCAGAGTGAAAGAAAGAGAGATAGTGTATGTGTGTGTGTGTGTGCATGGTTCAACCCATTAACTGAATAAACCATCCAGTGTGATTGCGGTGTCAAATGGGCTTGCTGAAGCATTTCTGCTTGGCCCAGCAGTCCTTGTCCTTTTTAAAGTCATGACACACTTACAGCAGACAGAAAACTCCCCATCACCGTTAATTATTGATCACTCGAAAATGTTGCATCAGTCCTCGCACATCTGTAAAAAATGTGGGTGGACAAAACACTGGGCAGATGCTGGCCAACGAGCTAATCACATGCCATATGCTGATTCAATTAGATATAATTGATGTTGCTGCAATCATTTTTGTTTGAACACGAGCTGAAAAAGAGAGAGCCGCTCTCCACGTGGGAGGCCCGGATTCAGTCTCCTGCGTCGGCAACACTCCCCGGCTTAGACAAGAAATCTTTCATTTCAAGGTTGCTCTGCGTCCGACCCTTTTCTAGGTTGTTCGGGGGGAACACCAAGTAAACACTTTCCTTTAATGGACATGTCAACAAAACAGTGAGGAAAAAAACCCTGATTCAGAATAATCAAGAAATCTCCTCCTCATCCCACACACTCCTCCTCCTCTCACTCCTCGGTTCATGCAGCTGCCTTTCAGCAAAGCCTCGGGGCACAGGAAGTTTCCCAGTTTAATTCCTATTAGGAACGGAGCACTTCCAGGCAGCAGGACACGCCGTGTGAGTGTGCGTCCGCGTGCCCGCGCAGATCAGATTGATCTGAGCTGCTTCATTGAGAACATAATTGATATTTATGGCCTGACATCTGCACTGGTCCAGATCAAGTCCAGTGGAGTGTGGGTGTCTCAGATTTATGCCAGACAGACTGTGATACTAAAGGTGAGGAGCAGAGGTGCGTGTCTGTACACAATGAAGATACTCAATGAAAATAAAAAGTGAAAAATAAAAAATTGTAACTCTCAATTACAGTCCATGTTTTTCAGCAATAGGAAAATATCAAGTGTACATGTTAAAATAGCAGCAATGGGAGACTCACATGAGACTGGACGTCTCAGAGTCCAATGATTCCCCTCAAGTTTCTTCTCTAATCAACTGTGATTTAAGTTGTTGCACCAAGGAAATGTGAGGGCTGACAAACAGCCATGGCCTCCTTTTGTCCAGACACATTTAGGCGAGCTTCCACTTTCAGCAGGACTTTTTTTTTTAATTTATAAATTGCTCACAGGGACGGCAGCTCTGCTCACACATTGTGATGTTACTCTGCAGCCTGCCATCAGAGCACTTACAGATCCAGTTTAAATGCTGATTTAGAATCATCTCACTACCAGACAAGGTCCCTCACACACACACACACACACACACTCACAGTCATGTCAACATGACTTCCAAGGACATTACATAGACATTATTCCAACTTGCCTTAACATTTGTCTTCACATTATTATTAATGTGGTGATTAACTTTATGGAGACTTGCTGTTTTGTGGCCCCTTGAGGGAAGACATGTCCTCATAATGTACGACCTCAGAACCTGAGTAAAAATTGGAGCACACACAAGGTTCTATCTGCCAAGAACTACTTCCTGGTGGAGGCTGAATGGCATCCATGAGCTTGGCATTGACACTGGGCCTGCCAATACACTGCTGCCCACTGATGCACACAGGCTCCAATCAGTTATATTTAACTCCGATTATGGTACAAGCCTGCCTGTCTGCACACACGGGCGGAAATATACATTTACGGGGGAAATGGAAAGATGTGAAAACAACAGTGCATTGGGGAAAATGTGATTTAGATCAAATGTTGCAATGACATCTTGACAAGGCCAGGAGTTTCACTGAGGAGCCCTCAAGAAAGCACGAAGAGACAAAGCACAACTGCAGTAAACAGAAAAGAGATGTGCCCATTTACCAGGGTGATCCTCCCCCCCTTCCCTAAATTTCCCTCAGGAAAGAAACACTGGCAGGGAGGAGGCAGAGCTGCTGTGGTTCTCCTTGGGGAAATACAGAGACAGAAGTCAACAATGGGAAGAATCAGGATATGTGTTTAATCAGGGAAGGAAGATTTCGGGAGCTGAGGGGGACGGATCTGTGTGAATGTTTGTCAGATCGCAGGCTCATGAATTCCTGCTCTGTGGGGAAATAAGTACGATGGGGTGTCTGCCACAGGCTGCCTCACATGGAAATACATAACAATCATGAAATCGTGATGACTGCAGCCTTTAATGCAGATCTTCGTCTTTGCTCATGCGTCACATTACATGGGCATAATGTGCTAACAATTTTCTTCGAGCTTTCTTGTAATTTAGCCCTTAATTGCAATTATTGCTCCTTTCATGCAGAGGAGGAATTTTGCAATTGCTTTTCATTTTTTATTTCCCTTTTCCCTGAGTTCAGCTTGAAATGTATTAATGTTTTAATAATTTATAAAACCTGACGCTGGTGTCTCTCTTTTGCTTTGGCAGGATGATCCCATCCAGCAGCAACGACTTCCTGGTACGGGACCTCGCCGCTGGACGCAGCTATGATCTCTGTGTCCTGGCTGTGTTTGATGATGTCATTACTTCACTGACTGCAACACGTCCCTTGGGCTGCCTCTCATTCACAACAGACACTGAGTTCAGCCAGTGCCAAGCACTACACAGCCACCTCCTGGGTGGTACTATGATCATCATCATCGGGGGGATTATTGTGGCTTCTGTGCTGGTCTTCATCATCATCTTGATGATACGATACAAGGTTTACAGCCACCAAGGAGCGGGCCACGGAAAAGCGGCCATTGCTGCGACTGTGCCGAGACCGCAGAGCAACGGACAAGGAGGAGGTGGACAAGTCCAAGTCCTTCCTCGCTCTGCTTCAAAACTGACTGAGAGTCAGGAGGATCAAGCACTGTCGCCATCAAGAGCCATGTCGCCTAGCAACACCATGAGAGACACTGTGGCTCTGGTTGAGGAGGAGAGCAGTGGACGGAGCGTCATGACAAGGACTGACTCTCTGGCCCATGAGGAGTTGCTCTCACCCACAAAGGCCCGCTTCTCCTCCAGGGTCGCCATCGAGATGAAAAGTAGACCGCCGTCTGTCGCCAAAGAACCCACCTCCCCCAAGGATCTGGCAGGTAGTGGAGAGATGGAGGAAGAGCTAGAAATAGAGAAGGCAAGGGGCACAGCAAGGAGGAAAAGAAGTTGACCGCTATAGGGAGAGGGAGAACAGCAAAGTTAAAAAAAAATACAGTCTGACAGAAAGAGATGGAGGATGAGAAACAGACAATGTGCAATTGAGGGTGTGAAATTGAGTGAGATAACAACGGAGAGTGGAACAATGAGAAACTGAGTGAGTGTGAACGAGAGGATGAATAAGAGAGATGCCATCCTTGTGGACTGGTTAGATAGCAGGAGAAGCAGAGAGGGACACGTGTGCTTTGTGTCTGCAGGGCTCATGTCGTGTCTGAAGTTCCAGTTTACAGTCTTCTCTGTGAAAGTTGGCAAATCAGATCATTGCTTCCTTCACTCGTAAGGAAACTTTCTTTGTGAAATAGAAACAAAAATTCAAATTTAGTTCCTTCTAGATTATTGGAGCCCGGAGCTAGATTTTAGATTACTGTTTTTACCAGTTATCAAAAAACGGTCTGTGTCAGGATTTTAATATGAAGCTGGAATCATCCATTACACAACAGCTAAGATTATACATGTTTATTCCTTTATTAAAAAAACTGTACTTAAGACAGCTTGTTTACTGTTAAGCACAACAAAATTGCTTCAGTAAAAGAGGAATGTTATGTCCATACAAACATCAAGGTGCTACAGCAAAAATATAATAATAAGTGAAAGTATTTTAATACTGCTTTGAGCTTATCCAGCACCCTGCTTATTGAGTTAAGCATGTGCGACAATATATGCATGAATGTTTACACAGCTGTGTACACTCACAGTTCAGACTTTTTGCCCCTAGGGTGCTGTATGTAAATCTGAGCCAATTCCCTGAGATTCAGTCGAAGAGTAATGGCACCCCTTCAGGGGTAACACGGCAGAATCGCAGAAATGTAAACGATTTAGAGGACATGTACAAGTATAACACCAGGCAACTAAGATATATAAGAAGATGATACTGCGAGTAGAGAGACGAAGATGCAATCCACTAATAGCAGTGTGCAGAGTAGCCACCCAGCAACAGCCAGGGGCAGAAAGGTGTATACAGTGTTCCTATCTAAGTGCTTCAGCAGGATTATAAATGTTAAAATAAGATGAAGAAAGCTGGGAAAACATCAGGAAAATTACACAGAACGTAGGCTAAAGACTTATGAGGACTTCACTCTGACACCAAACCAAACAGTGAAGTTTAGCATCATCTGATGTCTCTTGCCCTCGTGTCCATTCATGGATCAGCTTCTTGAGCCAAAAAATACTTTTTACTTCACTAAATATGGTGGAAAAATGCTGACCATGGAAGATTGAGTAAAAAAAAAAATCCAGTAACTGCGAAAATGGTGAAAACACTATACTAATAATATTATAGCATGCAGTGCTTCCACCTTAACATGTTCTTTTCATTGCTTTTATGTAAATGAGCTATTAGGGCGTTAGATAGCTAAAACCAACGTTAATGTAAAAATGCTCAAGTTGCCTCACTTCAAATATTTCAAGTGACTTGCACATGCTCACAGACACTCAACATGTCCAATACTGCTATGATAATAGGATCCATGACAGTGTGGGAATTGTATTTTTTTGTAGATTCTCCCTGTACTAAACCCACACCAGTGCACTTCCTCTTTAAGACCAATCCACTCAGGAAGTAGGGGTTTCATTAGAAGAGATAAATGGAGACACCATTTTCACACAAGTATCTTCAACAGCTGAGTTGAAATAATTTATCAGGGGCTGTTATATTATTCAGTTGCTCTCAGTGAATGGGTTAAAATGAAGTGTCATTGAGCCTCGCGCTGATAGCGGGCAGGAGATGAGAGTGCAGCGTAAGGCAGTTTCGCCGGCAAGTTCAGAAAGTTTTCACCTCCGTGAACTTAGATCCGTAGTTGGTCTGACATTTAGAAGACAATTAAATGTGCTGGGCATTGCTCAGATCACAGTCTTTAATTGTCAAATGAAAGGAGAGTTTTGACAGTGTGAAGTGCTGCACTGGCTAACAGCTTACCTTGGATGTTAATTGGCTTGAGTCAAATGGGAACTTTATTTTTTATTTTTTGCTAGTTGTTTTTCTCACCTCTGAAACTATACGAGGGGAAGTGTGCGGAGATGTAGTTTGGCAAGTGTTCTGAGAGGTTTAATGGCCAAATTGGAGTTTCACAAACGAAGGGCTGGGGAGTGCTCATTAGGACTGGAACACGACAGAATGTTTAAGAACTTGGTTAAGTTTTACTTTGTTGCAGCAATAAGGTATCACCATATGCACAAACTTCGACAGTTCCCCGATAGGCCTAATTAACAGCTATAACCTCATCACAGCCGCGGCCTCACAGGACTGACGAGTATCAGTCTATGGAGCTTCCAAGGAGCACCTCAGACTACAGCAAGACAGATGAACAAAGCAATTATTACAGTTTTGAAAAAAAAAAAAGAACACATGGCCTTTGTGGTATTTGTTTCCTCGCTTTGATTCTAGAATCATTGGCACTTTGAGGGCAAACTACAATGAGGGATAATACTCATGTGGTAGTACAGAGGCTGTCGGGGTTTCTCAGGGTGTAGCCATGTCTGTGATGTGTTTCACTGGCTGCTGCATTGCAGAGAGAGGCAACATTGATCTGATCTGAGAGAAAGCCGCAGTGAGTCAGAGTGCTGGAGGAACAGAGCAACTGACAGATACACAGAGAGACCCCATTAAAGGCTTACGGTTGTCAGAAATGTGATCTGCCATGAAGGCACAGGCACATGGTGGGTGATAGTTTCCCTTTTGTTGGCTTTTTATTGTTTGCTCCTACTGGACAACACCAATGTGATCTTGTCCTCTGTAACAGGCAGGAGAAAGTCTCACTCCTCACTTATTTCAAGTCTGAAGTTAATGTACATTTTTGGATTTTTAAAAGATGCATTACCCTGATATTTACAGTTTAAAGTTAGGTCAGATTTGCTAATTGAACCTTATATTTCAATACTCGTGATAAAACTGAACATTGTTCACAAGAGGGAATCACTTCCAGACCAGACAGTGAGGAGAAGGCACAGATGTGGTATCAAAAGCAGAGGTACTAGCAGTACTTAAAATAACAACAGCCAACCGCCGAGTGTGTGTCGTTTAAATCCATCTATGCCGACAACACTCTCTTCACAGTTCTGATGTTAAAGTAAGGAAAAAAGAAAACCTGTTCCCCCAAGGTAAGGCATTATATTTTAGGAGTCAGGTCTCACAATTATCAATGCAGTGTATAACTTGATACCACAGGTTCTCTGTCATGTTGGAAGGGGAGGGTCAGATGAGGAGTATTCAACTGCAACATGAAGGTTTAGCAGACGGAACCTCTAAGTTGCTTGTAGGACAATCCTCCTAGTGATAGATGCACAATAACATCCTCACATGTGACAAAAACAATTGTCCTGTGTGTCCATACGCCAAAAGTAAGCAAGAAAATCCCCTCAGGTAGCTACATATTATTTTGGTGTGGCTGTGAACGAGGCTGGACCGCCAGGAGCCAACACAAACGTTACTGAGAGTTTAGGCCGAGGAAGGAAAACAGTTGAAGAAATTGCATGTGTGTGTAAGTCTGTGTGGAGTGAAAGTGTGTGTTCTCCCCTTGTCCCCCCCTGACCCAGCAGTCTGTCTGTCCTCCATGTTAGAATCTATCATCACTCCTCTCAGTGTCATCGCATATATCCGACCTTATTCCTCACTACTGCTTGTCTCTGATTTCATTCCTCAGTATCTTCCGCTCTCTTCCCCTCCTGCTGTTCTTAAACTCCCTCTGCCCCCCAGCCCACCCCCCAGTCTCCCTTCTTCTCCCTCTCTCCCCTCTCATGGTATCTGTGGCAGTGTTTTTTCTCTGTTTCCTACTGTTTCACACCACATCTCTCACTGTTTTTGCCGTTTTCGGCTCCTTTCTCTCTGTCTCTTTTTATTTCTTGGACTGCCCAGCAGCAGACGACAGGCGGCCTCGCTCTGTCGAATGGAGAGACTTTATGATCTGAAGGTCTCTTGGCCCCACAAAGAGATTGCACCAACACTACACAGAAAGCGTAATGTTTGAGACCAAACACTTGAGCTCTCCCTGGATGTTTTTGTATACTGTAGTCTCTTCCCTGTGTCTCCTGTCTTTTCCGACCGACATCTCACTCCTTTGCAGCATGCAGCCATCTGAACCTTTCTTTCCAGACTTTACTGGTTTCTAGTTCACATATACAACAAAAAAAAAAACAACTAGTTACTCTCCTCTAGTGGATCTTGGTGTGTAGAGGTTTTCAGATATCAATAATTTGCAGCCCCTTTTAATAAAGTCTATCCAGTCATTTCCATCCATCGATTGCTTCTGCTTATCTGGCCTTGGGTTGCAGAGGTAGCCGTAGTCCTCCAAAAACGAATATGCCCAGAAGGCATTCAGACTAGATGCCCACATCGACCGCTCAAGTAATTTCTGAAGTATAAATGTCAAACACTTCTTAGTTCAAGTAAGTGCTGGCACGATCCATCCATCTATTATCAGTGCTGCTTATCCTTCAATGGTCACTCGGTTGCTGTAGCCAATCTCAGCTGACAATGGTTGAGAGGTGAGCTAGACCCTAGACAGGTCACCATCCCATCACAGGGCTGACACAGAGCAACAACAACCTTTCACACCTATGGGTGATTTAAAGTCTACAATTAACCTGACTCCAATCCATGGGTATAAGCCAAAGTGCCCAGAAAAGCCCCTTCATAGCATGAAGAGAAAACTCAAATTACAGCCTTCTGAAAGAAACCAGTCATTTTGAAATCAGTCTTTTTACAATCAAGAGTGCTTATGAAAAAATGCATCTGTCTCCTTTATTGTATCGGGCTCTAGGCAGGGATTAAACCCACTGCATGGTTAAATACCACTAGTGGAGGTGGCTATTGTTTTTTTTTTTTTAGATACACTCTCAGTTGTCCTTAAAATTACTTTGTGATTATTGATTATGGACTAACTGCAAATGTCATGAAGCCTTTGAGGCCTTTTTTCTATTGTCTCCTGGAGCTCCACTTCCTTTTCAACCTTGTCTCAATTGATTAATTCTTAATTTCCGTTATTATATTTCTATAAGTACCTGTTCCAGCTCTTCCAACAACTCTTTTTTCCCCATTTTTTTCTATCTGTTTTCCTATGTCCTCTCTATCCATCTGTTCACCACTCACACTGCCAACACCCCGCCATCTCCCTCATCCATGTGCATGGTACAAAAGGATGATGGAGAAGAAGAGGGGAGAGAGGGAGTAGAGGGTGATGGAGGAGAAGACAGTGGAGATGTGCAGTGGTTGTGATGGATGAATACATGCCGAGGCATTAAGAAGAGTGTGCCTCATTCTTAAACAGACACAATGAGCACTGTCTGTACATAAACGCAGTTGAGAAATATTCCATCTGACAAATGCAGTTAAAAAAAAATACCTTCCTGACAAATATACACATTACGAATAACAGCTGTGGCAATGTGCTGCCACATCAAGTACCGGCTTCATCATTCTTTAACCTGCAGTATGTCTCTGCTTTTCCATGTAAGCAGACTTTCCTTTGGCGGGCGTATGCAATGCATCCTGCCTCTGCAGCGGTTACACTCAAACAGCTCTCCTCAAGGAAAACATTGTAAACATTGTAAGATGTTACGAACTGAAGAGAATAGATTTTTCATTCTTAATGACATTTGAAAACCTCTCGGTAACAAACAAAAGCAGCCTTTATAAAATGTGACTGCATCCAAAAATGTTGTTACCTTCTGAACTGTGAACCGCGTCTGTTTTGCTCCGAGACGAGTCTGCCACAAAGTCAATTACTGCAATTACATTTTTCGTCTTATTCTGCTCCGCGTCCCCTTGGGGAGGTAATATCATCACACAGATATTAAAGTTTTCTGTGAATATTAGCTTTTCTTAAACTTCTAAGTCAAAACAAACAAAACCGCCCCTTTGGAGAATCTTTATAAATCTGGCCTGTGGATAGGATCACGTTCAATTTGGGACACAAAAGAACATAAGTCAAAGTCCCTTACAGATGTATTATGTTTTTCCAACAAGCTTGAAGCATCAATATTCTTATAAAACTAAATAAACTGCTGTAGACAGTGCTAAATTGTGTCTCCTAGACCTCTGCCGCTTTGTTTGTTCTCAAAACTTTGTTTCGTATCCTTTTGTCAAGACCTGATGTACTGTTTCAGATCCCAGATTATTTCTTTAACCCTCCTGTTCTAAATATTTATATTTTAGAATACCATGTCCTTACCCTTTTGTCATTTTAACTTCTGCCCTAATGCTATTTCAAATATGTTTGTTCTTCTCTTGCTCTCTTCTAGAGCCCTGATGATGTTTTCCTGGGTGGCAGATGTGAAGAATGAACATCACCACTGGGGAAAAGCTGGTGAAAACTATAATGGAAAAAAAGGCCCTATAGCTCCTCTCCCTGTATCTCCCATTGACTCCACCCATTGCTTTGTGTCCATGAATATCATGGGGTTATAGACCTGAACTGTCTGGTTTACTTTATGCTGCTCATCCTGGTTCTCGTGTCTGGATTGGACAACTGACTGGCTTGGCTGCTGATTGGCTGGCTGCTGCAGGATTAAGTCATATGGTCATCTTCGTTACTTTAAATGGAAGTGCACTAGCTAGACGCTGAATTATCCATGAATGAGCTCATATTCAATGGGCAGAGAAAATATACAGAGAAAAAAAGAAAAGATGAATAAACTCCTGACCCCCCCCCTTGAGCAGCAGCCACATGCACGGACAGAAACTGAACCGATGTTTAACCAGAAAAAAGAAAAAAATGGACGTTCAGATAGTCACAGGAAACCTGGATTCATCACATAGCATTTGACTGCAGGAGGGGGAACACGTTCGAACAGAAATGTGTGTGGAACGGTTTGGTTATGGATATAAACACGTGTTAAATATCAGCTCATCAATGAGGTCAACTCTCAGTGGCTCCACAATGCAACTCTGCTGAACTGAAGGGAGCTGAGGTGGATCTTAACCTTGCCTGGACCCTATTATCTCTCAGTCAGAGGCCTCACGGCACACAGAACAAGGAACCCCACTCTGACCTGGTCTGACCTGGACAGAGCTGACTCACCCTGGACCGAGTGGAGCCTGGCCTGCAGCTACACACTGATAATGGACCATTAAAAACTAAACTGGACTACACTAGACCAGCTCATTACCTTTGGATCTAGCCTGTGCTCTCTTCTGCTCTGGTCCCTTAACTATGTTTTTCCACTGGCGGAGACCAGTGAGGACCTTAAAGGACCTTTGCCAGCCTTTGTCCCATCTCTCCAGGCTCACATCCACAGGTGAGTAATCTGCTGATGAGCCCATTAACTCAACCAGACAAGCAGCCAAATGACAAGTTCTCTCACCCAAAGACCTGGGCTCATTAATTACTGTGACATATGGTAACACACCACCAGTCACCTTGGCCTTCTACCAATTTTAGGGTCCTGCCCTGTAGTTTAAGACACACTTTCACTCCGCTGCAAGCTCCTCCTGCCGCGAGTGGTGTGTAACTTAATGAGGACAGCGCTTTTACGAGAGCCATCTAATTGCTGTCAGCTAGACAATTAGAGAGCCACCCTGGCTAAACAATCTGCTTCGTTACTGCTCTCTACTGACAATATGACGACAGGCGACAGCAGATGCATCCTCCCATCCTGTTTGTTTCAGGCTCTTTCAGCATCTGAATCACTGCCTGTTTCATCCTTCCTTCTCTGCCCATCAGATGTCTCGGGTTTCTTTTGCTGCCTGCCCGAAGCGGAGATCGAACAGTGGTGGAGAATTGAATATGCTAGGAGAGGATATGTTTATGAGCTTAAACCACAGCCCCAGGGATTTTGGTCTGTACAACAGGAGGCCAGCATGAAGTCTTTAGTCATGGACAGACACTGATGTTGCAGGATCCAACACATCCTGTTCCCAGGCTGCACAGATTTTTAACATCAAAATTAATGCACTCTTTTATGAGCAAAGAAAGAGCATATTTTGTAATCAAATGAAAGAGCTCTTTCCCCAGATAATAGGCTGAACTCAGACATGAGTTGCCCTCTATGCTATTTCCTGGATCCCATAGTGTTGAACCTGTATAACAGTGTCACTGCTCTCTACTCAGCACAAATGGACACACTGGCTCGATAACTTGCTTATTATGGATTTCTCTGAAGTCCATTTTAATGCATCAGTGTTTTCCCATTAACTGATGTTGGCAGCCATAGTGTAATTTGTCCCCCCACAGTTTTGATTAGGAACTTTTTATGTCCAAAGTTCTCATGGCAAAGCCTGTGTGTGCGTTTTGCCTCGTGGCTTCTTTATGGAATTGTGTGCAGCGCTCTTTGCCTCACTCACTCGCTCGCTCTCTGTCTCCCCAACAACTGTGAGAGATTGTATCAGTGGACCAGTGGAAGTTTTTATCTTCACAGAGGAGGGCCAAACTCTGACTGTGACAGATGGGTCAGTGTGTGTAGAGAGTCAGCATCAGCGAGTCAAAATGCTAAACGCAGCTATACGACGAAGCATCAGCACAAAGTTAGAGGCTTTTAATGTTTTTATGATTAGTATAAAAATATATGTATCATCATGAAACCGGGAGACAGCCTGTAGATGGGAGTCGTATTCTAGGTACTTACTCAATTATAATGTGTTCACAGCAGCAGTGCCGGTGCGATGGCGTGTGAGTCATTGTGTTCTATTGAACAGATAACCAGCATCAGTTATTGCTAAGGAACCAAATTAAGAAAGAACGTCCCTGCTCTCCTTGTCAACAACAATTGTTTACACTGGTGGTGCGTCTACGTAACGCGATCTGATTGATGATTCATTTTCTGTTCCCGCGATGATTCAATTTATTTGACAATGTTACAAAAGAAGTTGATTAACTTTCAGTTTCACCGAAGTAACTGACTCACTCCCAAACCCATGGGCACACTCCCCCACGCACAAGCTTAGAGAACAGCTTGCTGTTTATTTATTTTTTTTTCTCGAAGTGAGAATATTTTCTTTTTGTTATTGATGATATAAAAGGTGTGGGCTGTAGACTTTAAGTGACCACACCGACGGACAGCAGTGACTTGAAGCAGTAGAACAATGCTGGCTTACACAAACTCTCAGACCATGATCCTTTCGCAGACAGGAATTTAGGAATTTGCTGAAGAATATTCGAAAGACCTGCATTTTTAATACAGTTTAGGCTAGAGGAGCATTCACAGATTTCCTTGTGCTTCTCCTTGATGGGCGACGGGCGGAAATGTCAACTTTCCAGCATGACTGACACATAAATCCATCCACTGAATGGTATTAGAACAGACACACGCTCATTCATGCCAAAGCATTCACACAGTCTCAATAAATTCACATTGTCCTCGCAAACATGCGTCAATGGGAGGTCACAGGATGCTTCCAGGAAAATCTCTTTTGACTGGCGTTGACGTACTCGTTCAGCTGAGCGCATCGTCTGGCTCCCTGACAAGAACTCGCCTTTTAACAAAATTCAATGTGTCTCTCAAGAAATGAGCACAGAAATAAACATGCATTGTGTAGGGCTCTGTGTGTATGTGTTGTCATCTGTTTTTCACACTACCATCCTTTCTGTGCAAAGGACCAAAGACACTTCACAGCACAGTGCAGTGGGCGCTCAATCCACGTCCCACTCCTTCTGTTTTTTCCCCTCTTTTCATTTTCCTCTGCCTCTCCACCTCCTTCACTCCCGCTGGTTGCCCTGACATCTCTTCTCGTTCTCTTCCCCCGCCTTCTCCATTTAAATCCTCCTCTTTTTCTCCTTTTCTACTCTCCCGCTCCTTATTTTTTATAAAGCTGCTTATCTTGTCTCCCTCCCTCATTTCACTCTTCTCCCTAACAGTACAATTGAAAAAGCCACATAGGCATGATAGCATCATCACTGTGTACACCGCTTTGTATAGACCGAAACATGTCCAACTGCACCCAACCAGCACTCATTGTGGTTTATCCCGCTGAGCCATACAGTCATCCTGTTTCCTCCTTACCCTTATATGGTCGATTTTTAACATTCCCTTCCGTGTTGTCGCTTTACTCTTCACTGCAAGTACATTTACACCTGAACCTTTGCCATACCCCCTCCCTCTGTTTTCTCACTTCTCTCCCTGCTTCCTGCCTCCCTTCACCATTTGCACTTCCTTCCCACTTTCATCTTTTCCCCTCCCTCTTCCTCTGTTCAGCCACTGTTCACCTCGTCATGCACTTGTAGGACACTCATCACACATCAGCGCAGGTCAGGCAGCCCTATGGTGCACACGCTCATGCATGTAGCCTTTATACAGTGGGGAGGTGCTCTCTGGCTCGCTCTGTCCATATAGGCGCCGCGTGTGTCCTTTGCCTTTTCTTCTCACTCACGCAGCTGGAAAGTAAAGTGTTATAAGTGCAGGATCCAGCTGTGACATGTCCGAGAGCTCGGGCTGGTTTTTATGGCTAATGTATTATTTATACGTGGAAGTGTGCGTCATGTGCCAAATGCAGCAATGTATGCATGACCATGTCTGGCCACATCATCGCCACTTCGACCACCAGAAGTGACAGGGGGCTGAAATTGGAGATAGCTCTGACAGTCAGCCCCCACACGGAGCAGCCTTATTCCCGACAGTAGGCTGTTATAGGAGCCCCAGTCATTTCTCACTATGCTGCAGGAGACTCAGTAAATCAAATATACTAAATGGCTGCTAGGAGGGGCTCGTAAATACTGCAGCAAAATGGCCACAGGTGGAAGATGTCACATCGAGTGAAACAGTTCACCTGCAGCATTTAACTGACGGGCACGATCGGCATGTTTACGTCACCTGTTATATTTTTAGCTTGCAGGGCTCACATTAAATATAATTCTCTCCGGAGCTGTCTGTTGCTGAACAATATTCCACAAAAGATATTTTATGAATATTTGATGGGAAAATAAATTACAGCAATATATTACTCTTTTGAGGGTCATCACTATTTATTGGAAAATGTTGCGCTTATTTGAAACAGGAAGAGAGCCTACATTCACAAATAACTGATTTAAAAGTAAGTCTGTAATCACAAGATTAGTTGAGGTATCACTTATAAAATTCATTTTCTATTAAGCTTGACTTAACACTGTTTCTACTGACCTTTGAGTTCATTAAAGGTTCACACTTGTCAGGATAATGACAGAATGGGATTGGGTGCAGGGACATCAGGCCGTTGAATGGGCTGCTTGAATCATCTCTTATCTTTCTTGAGTTCAATTTCATTTGAACCTTTTAAATATGTGACAGACCTAGCTCTTATTTTCACTCTCTAAAAGAGCTGAGAATTTTCCCAGTTAAATGAGTTAGTCCAAAAATGTCATTGCTTCATTAACAATGGTGAAGGACACAAAAAGTACAACCAGGTTGATCAGGATTACACACACACAATGACAAAATATCAATTCATTTTTTAAATCATCATAGTTAAACTTGAGTGAGAGAGAGAGAGAGAGAGAGAAGGGACTGAAATAAATCTGCTATCTAAAAGATAACTATGATGAACTAGCTATCTGCCTGGGTGATGCATTGCTATTACCACTGATAGAACAAAGAGGTTTTGTGTCATTTCCTGAATTGAAATAAAGAGAGAGTGAGTCACACAGGCCTCAGGTTGATGTGTTGCCAGTCGACGTGCCTTCTGCTTATTTCTAACGTGATTATCACAACCACAACAGCAACAGCTTATCGTTAAGGACACGCAACGTAGATCTGGTGCCAACATGCCATGCAAGCTAACACAATGCCATAAAGCACAGGAAATAAAACCCCACGCCAGAAGAACATACTTCAGTTTAGCCACTTGCCTCCGCTTGCTCTTTTGCATCGAAGTGATTTGATTATTAAAACGTGGTACGGTTGGCCGGTGCTGCCGTTGCCGTATGAAAATTGAACTCTGCACTTTTGCCTTACGCAGCACAGAGCAAATTAACCACAATGCGATTCAGCAGTGCATGACACCACCCCATTCGAGGTGAATAAGCAGTGTTTCAGCCGGAGCGTCCAAAATGAACGCGTGAACGTGGTGGTGTTGATTTTATATCGCACATCTGTCAGACACACGCATTCGTGATTAGACCTTGTGCTTCAGGCTTGGAATGATTGTTAATAGACACTGAAAGCATGTAATGCAAATGAGGCAGCACTGATTATATTTATACCCATGTACAAATTGAGCCTTATGGCAGCCGATACTGGCTGACATTTAGTGATGCACTGGCGTGCAAAGGTCCATTGTGTATGGTGAATGGGTATGTGTGTTCGTGCACACGGCGCACCCTCAGGGTACAAATGCTAACAAATGAAGGGGAAAAAAAACGAGGAGGAAAGGAACAAATGGGGATAGCGCTCGAGTCAGCAGGTTACAAAATGATACAGCAAAACAGAAAATACCTTGAGCGATTTACATGTAAATGGCAGCAGCTGTGTTTTCCCAATATCTATAAACTCCGTTTAAGGTGAGCACATTTGCATGGTTGTTACTGTACCACGCACATTTTTCTACACGCATTTCAATGCTGTTGTAAAAAAAAATAATTGAAACTGTTAGTGAAATATTCACGGCATCATTGGCAGTGTGAGTCAACGGGAGGGACACGGAGTTTCTGTCTGCAGAAACCGGTGTGCTCCTGCAGGAGGGAGAGAAAATATAGATGTGTTCTTTTATTTGAAATGTTGTGCAGGTGTACAGCTTTAACTCCACTTTGGGTCTTGCCCTGTGATATTGGCAGCTTCAAACTGAAAACGCTGATGTCGTAGAGTTGTGTCGGGGGTGAACGAAATGGTGGTGACATTTGAGATTGTAGTATTCCAAACAGAACATGCTCTGTAGCGGTTGGCAGTTTGGGGGTTTCACAACAAATAATGGTGTCATGGTAAAGTTTAGTATTGAGAAACAAGAGCTGTTTTAAAATGTCAGGCTGAACAAAACCCTGGAGACAGAGGCTGTTGATGTTCTATTTATTATTGTTGTGTTGCAGTGAAAGGTTGGGGATCGCCATCTTGTTTGTCTGGTTCTGGTGGCTTTAAACATAGACACATTCAGAGTTTGTTCCGGATCAGATGTTTAGTTGTATTGACAGTTCTGTCACATCTGACGTCTTTTTAATTATTATCAGTGGAAACATTATTAAAATAATAAGTGTGTGATAAAATGACGGTTCACATAAACATGAAGGCTTTTATCAGAGGGTGCTTTATATTTATCTCTTCCAGTACAACTCGTGCTGTGTACTGGGAAGGACCAGCAGTGGTTTAATCACTGTGACCAGCATTTAATGGAATCTGCAGAGCATATCTCAGGGAGTGTCCCTTTACACCTCACTGAAGGGCAGAGATCGGCGCTGACAGGCTGCGCCAACATCACCACCCAGCGCTCTGTGCCAATGTCACAGGGACAGGGTGGATGAATGAGAAGGCATTAATAATTGATTGGTCTGTCATGAGTTAGGTATTAAACGAGGCTGGTGTCCACAGCACCCAGCTGTGGCAACTTTGACATGACACCCGTGCCACTCATTACTCAAAGAAAGGATGTCAGTGTATTCTTAAAGTGTGACTCTAGCTTTCAACATTGGTTAATTCAGTAACTGTCAACCGGATTAAGTATGTGATGACCTACACTTTGTACAATAGTAACCTCCAATACCACTTTGATTGATTACTTTGCAGTTGACTTGGATCTCCATTGCCCTGATATTGACTAGATCTCATTACTTATCTGCCAAACCAGTATGTTGTTGTGGACGACAGTGGAGAGCTGTGGGAAGCATTTGTCTTGTGTTGTTGACCGACAAGGACTCAGTGGATACCTGGAGAATAGCAAGTGCGCACTGAGGTTTTCCCTGGCAGGTTTTCCCCAGGAGGAGACGTGCAGTGTGACAGCTAATCATTTTAACATGTGTGCATTATGCTAATAACGTGGCCAGCGGTGTTTGTGTTTGACAGGGGGGATGGTGGGCCAGCTGACTGCCCTTCCGTCATATCTCACCCCATGAATCTATCGTCACTTAGCAGAACACCTATAATAATTTGTTTGAACAGGGAAATGAACAGCTCACCACTGTAGTTTTTATAGGGTTTATGAATTCCAGGGTTGTCCTAGGAGGATTGGGTGTTTACAGGGAATAGAAGGAATGGAGAGACTGACTGTCCACCCGGGCCTCCAGACAGACGTTTCACATGCGGCTGCACTTTTGCACGTTTTATTAGTTTGCACCCAAGATTTGTCACAGGAAATCTTGGAAATTGGACAAGCCGACATATCTTGGCCTTTTAGAAAGTGGCAGGTTCATTAACAAATTGTACAAGTAGTTTCTTAACTTTTTGGTTTCACACATCTTCCAATGTGTAATCCAAGCTACAAATACTTATTCAATACTGTTAATAGCGACACCAAATAATAATTAACCATCTACACTCCTCACATTGTTTATTCTAAATAAATCATCAAAATCCATGTAAGCTATCAAATATAATGTGTAAAGCTAAACACAACTTTTGGCCAGCAGCTAAAATCATTGAGGAATTCAAGGAAATCACATCATTGTGGAGACAAACTGGCATCACGGTGTTTTAACAAGGCTGTAAACTAATGTCTTTCTTTTTCTGTGTTTGTCTCTTTCAGACCATTGACCAGGAGGAAAGACGCGTGTCTGAAGACAAAACTAACTGATAAAGAGAGTATCAATAAAGTGGTGGGGTAACCAATTCACGACACTGACTCCATGCATCTTCACAGTCTTCATCATCATTATTCCAACAAAAAAAGTTTACAGCGACAGAGTTGGACAGTCAAAGTCAGAATAGCTAATTGTCAGGAAACTGCTGTGTGACTGTGTTTTGCTGCTTCACCTGCGTTGCTAACATTTTAAGGTTGTAGTCACAATCTTCATTTTTACCACAGTCATTTTCCACAGCTCATTTAACAGTGGTTTAAATGGGACCTATCACACTGTCCTTCTTTTCTCTTATATAATATACAGTATCAGTATTAAATGTGGCCAAAGCCTCAGACAATGAGGTCAAAATAAACGTAATCCTTGTCAGAACATTCATCAGGTCATCCACTCCAGGCACACCTTGTTCTCTACTCACACAGCAGAATAGTAACATAAGGAACAGTCACAAGGCAACAGCAGAACAAAGAACATTTCCTGACAGCTGACAATTTAGCACACTTCCCAAATGCATTACTATTAACGGGGGCCATATGTAGAGTTTGCGACTGTATGAATAATTTCACCATTATGTCACATAATAAGCAGGTTAACATCATACGATTTGCCCAAAAGAGATGTCCTGTCTGAATAAATGCTGCCGCGGTTTTTCACTCTGTGCCCTCAGAGATCACAGATCACATTTAAACTCAAACTTACAAAGTTGTCCCTTCCACTGAATTATGTTCTGTTACTCAGTCTTGGTTAGTAGTTACTCAGTGTAACATGTGAGGGAATGTGGTGGTGGAGCTGAGCTATGACTCCCAGTATTAGTCAGAAAACCACGACAGCAGCGGCATAATGGGCATCAATCCACGATCTATACTGACCGTCGTTTCTGGGGAGACTTTCCCAGCTGACAGTGGGTGAGGTGGGGTAGACCCTGCGCAGGTCGCCGATGCATCGTAGAGGAACCACTCGCTCAATTTAGTGTCCCATTAACCAAACAGAGTCAAATAATTACCCACTGTTCTGTACTATCCATACGTGTTTGCACACAATTGCACACACTGCCATTTCCCCTGTGACGCCATCGTCATAAATCCAGATGCAGTTCCCTGCAGAGATGGCGGTTGGTAAAAGAGACAGAGAGCCTCAAACATTTTGACCCATCCCAGTACATCCCCTAAAATATTAAAATAAACCACAACGCTTTGTCTTCTCTTTTCCCCTCCTGTGTTCCCCTCACCTTTTCTTTGGGCTTTATCTTTTGTATTTGTACATAAAGCAATTTCAAATCTTATAGTTTTGTACATGTAATTTTTATGGTGTGTGGATTTTTTCTAATAAAATAAAATAAAAATGGAAGCCTTTCTACTAGATGGGCTGCTTTGTTTTTATTTATTTTTCACGTTTTTGTTTGACATTTCTGTTTCCATCTGCAGATGTACTTGCACCTCTCTGCCAGGCTAGGCATATTGAAGCTGTGTTAAAACATGTTTGATTTCAAGATGTATCCTGCACTGACAACTTGAAGTGAGAGTAAACACTTTACTCAGTAATTTCAAAAGACAGCTGGATTAATTGTATGTCCTTCACCCACAAGACTTGAATGCATCTTAATTTGAACAATAATGTGGTCATTGTAGGATCACGCTGCAGGGGGTTAAATGCTAGATTAGGAAATGACAGGTTATTGCCAAGAGCCGACTGCAGCGATGTGTTGTTGAAGCTTTTGTCATCAGCAGCAAGAGTCAATCAAGACAAAACTAAAACTCAGAAGGCGGTCAGTATTTTGAACTGATGCATGAAGAGTCGAGAAACATTACTCTAAATGAATTATAAGGTAAAACATGAGGTCACAGTGACCTACTGACCTTTGACCTCCAACATATATCAGTTCATCTTTGAGTCCAAGGAAATATTTTTTACCCAGTGTTAATACATCCTTGAGGTTTCATATATTTCAGGTTACCCCATTGAGCACATGGAGGAAGAATCATTTACGGTTGTAGGCTGTGCATAAACAATTCTGTGGCTGCACTTTCTGATCGCCTGCAAAGTCTTGAATATTCCTCTTGTTTAGTTCTCGCAGTTTTCATGCGTCCTGTGAACATAACCTAAATCTGTCTTCTTCCTCCCCTCCCTCCTCTCCTATTATCTCCCCCTATCACTTCTCCACCCCTTATCTATTCCCATCAGCCCTCACTCTCTCCTCTCCTAACCTCCAATCCCACTTATCTTTCCCACTCTCTCTCTTCCTCCTGTTCTGTTTTTTCCCCCTCTCTCAACTTTAATACCTAACCAGCTCAACACAGCTCTATTCTGCTCCCCCAGATCCACTCCAGCCCTCAGTTCTCTGCTCCTTAGTTCTTGGCAAGCTGCCGCTACCAGATCAGCTCCCCACAATTTCTGTCTCCGCTTTCTCCTTTACTCTCATCACCACCTGTTAACGCTATCTCCTCTCCCTTCCTATTTAAAGCAGGACGAATTAGAATGGATGCCTTGTAATGACAGCAGGGAATAGAGAAAATAAAATATATCTTGCCTAACAGATGGAGAAAAAGGGAGCGACTACTCCAACATTACAGCAGCACCATCAAAAACAGAAAAAGAGATGGAGAAAGGCCAGACAGCGATGAATACACAGTCTTCCAATCAGCCATCGGCAACTGTAGAAAATGTGGCACCTGGGGTCTCATTTGGAGATAGATACTAATATTAAATTTTAATTCATGTTCCACTTTTGGTTGTAGATAGCAGCGGGTGAATACATTACAAGGAAATCAATGCAGCAGAGTAGAAACACATCAAAACAAAGTTGAACAAATCCTGATGAGTCGTTATTGTTAGAAATGAATTAAGATTCACTTAATTCACTGCATTTGTGCATACTTAAAATTCTAGTTACAGCCGTATGAATAAAACAAGAAGCATCTAATGCGACAATGTCCCGTCACTACCTCAATGATACCATCTATTAAAGGTAATCTGATTTGCTCCTGAATTCATTAATTAAGCCAAATATTTATCACATACCTCGGAGGGTGATGACATGATCTCTATGTAACAGCGTATTTGAGAAAATTGTTTTCTGCTCATTAATTTGTAAATCTATGCACCAAGGTGCCACAGATTTAATCAGACCCCCTCGACAGGGGCAAGGCTTTGTGTACATGTTGAATATGAATTTCTGTCATGTACTCTTCTCCAGTTTGTGTTCACCAGGCAATGGTCAAAACAGAAAGAAATTGAAAGAACATTTGTCACTGTCCTCGCAGAGTCTTAGGGAATTAAAACTCCTCCGTGCCGCTTGTTAATTCGAAACTTTATAACACATATATTCTGTTTAAAAAAAACAAAAAAAACACACAGGATTATATAACTGACACCTGAAGGACAGATAGAAAGGCTCAGTTTCCTAACGACATGTGTAGCCTTGAGTGACAACAAATACACTGACAAGCTTTTTAATAGCATGCCCTGCTGACCCACACATTGGTCCCATCAGTCAAGTATAAGGCAGCAGTGTGTAAAACCAAGAAAAACAGGGCAGGAGCGTCAGTTAATGTCCCACAACTCTGACCGTTGCTAGACTGCTGGTTGTGTAACCACTTTTTCAAAAGACATGCAGAATGGGACAGACAAAAAACATTCAGAGACTGGAACGCAGACAATGTCTCTTTGCACCTACAGTCAAACAAAAAGCATTTCATAATGAGCGTCACGTCCAACTATGTTGTTCCATTCTCGTCAGCCCAGAACAGACACATGAGTCGGCAGCGGACACAGATTCACCATCACTGGTCTGATAAATTCTGCTCAGGCTGCAGAAGGTGGAGTCAGAATGTTACACTGTGAGTAAATGGACCAGACCTGCTGGCAGCGGGGCAATCATGTTCTCTCCTGGTACAATGTGTGCCCTTTAATACAAATCAATTGTGGTTAGAAAGCCACAGCTTGTCTGTGTATTGTTGCTGACCATGGTTGCAAGTTACTGTAATACGGTAATGCAGCATGTCACACAGCAAAGTCAAATTACAAAGTATTTCATGGGGCAGACAATATGAAATCAGTGCAGTTCAACATGATGAATCCATTTAACTTCAGTGACCCCCACCGTCACTAGATCATGAACCCGGTAGAAGACTCAGAGTTTAACACAATGTGAGAAATCTGCAGATGTGACTTAATCGTCAACAATGGAGCAGAACATAACATGAACACGTACGTCCTTGGAATCAACGCCACAGGGAGCTGAGGCTCGATCCAGTACTGGTAGATGCTGCTTTAGAAGTGCTCACAAAGGTGACATATAAAAATATATATCCTCATTACCACATTACTATGCATAAAAACACGGAGAGAAATGCATTTTTATGCACACATCCACATAAAAGACATCCACAGAGACACATTATCAAGGAAGCACAATGGTTCATAAGAGAAATCGTGTTTCAAGGCTGCCAAACTTGAGATGTGTTGATGTGACTGACTTCCTCCATGCCAGAGTGACTCCCACTATTTGCTCCGTGTCATTATTACTTGTCAGGCTGCTTCTTGGGCCACTGAATGATTTATTTCTTTGCTGTGACTAAGTGAAATAACTTTCCCTCCACCAGCCTTCGACTGCGTTCCCTCACTATACTCAGCGGTGGTGGTTTCTTTTTGTTATCGTCTAAGTGAGCCGATGCAGGAAAAAGTGGATGAAAGAGCACTGGAAGGCTTCGGGGAAACATTTCAGTTAGATTTAAATCAAAGAGACACATTTGCAGGTGTTAAATGTTCCCTGCTCATTGGCCCTAGGGGGAGTCTACTGCTTTACCCAGAGGCGTTAAGCCTTTGAGGACTGCCATCTCTCTGTAGACCCCTGGTAGAGACAGGCCAACTTCATTTGAAGTTGTAAATCCTTGCAGATTACAGATGGAAAACAGAAATGCAAGTTAAGGTCAACTCTGAACTCTTATTTTGTGATGTTCAGCAGTAGATGGACCCAAAGGCATTATACACAGTATATGTTCAATGATGTCATATCTGGATAATACCCGCATTACACATTTTTGTGTCATTAGTGGTGTGGTGGAATGCACAAGGCCAATACTGAGGTGGTTGGAAGGGCTTATGGATTCATGGTGGGGTCCAAACACAATTGGAAGACAGCCTCAAACTTCAGGTCCCAAATGTCTAAAAAGGCTTTGAGATCTATAGCTACTTGATGCACTCAGTGACTAGGTTTGACCTATTCACTGCACCAGGCCAAGGTGACTGGTGACCTCGTGGTTCACACTGAGTCCTACCTGCCCACAGCTCTCGTGGCTCATGGTTTAGTCACTAATTAATTAATGGTTTATTTGCGGTGTTGTGAATAATATAATACTAATCACTTCATTTTCTCCCCTTTGACAGCTAAACATCCAAAGGTGAATTCTCTTCCCACAGGGCGAAACGTTTGCAGCATCCCTCAGCGCTGGAGCAGAGCGGCTGAATGGACTTTTTAGAGTCAGCCCACTTGCTAAACAGGGAGAGAGAGAGAGAATGATGAAGGCAATTGTTTGTAATCAGCAGAGCTCAGTATTTATAATAAGGGTACCTCATGGTGTTTTCAGTTTAATCCTCTGCACACAACCATCAGATGTGTTTTAATGAGGACAGCTCACAGTGAGAGCGAACTGGAAAAAACCTCAGCTCTCCCCTGGTTTTATCTTAGCTTGGATGCACACCACAAGATCTCATCAAGCTTAGTTCAACTAATTAAACCCAAAGTTACCGTCCTCTCCCAGCCAAAATTTTCCAGATGAAGGAACTGCTGTGAGAGAGCCACAAAGGAAAAACATTATGATGATGGGATTCAGAAGAAAAATATTTTCCGAAATGAATCTGCCGGCATAAGACGGCTTAATTGGGACTAAATCTTGTCAAAGCATGTATTAGTGACCGTGTTTGACAGGGAGAAGCAAGGGGGGGCAGTCGTGATGTGAATCTGAAACCTGCCCAACCAGTGCAACATGCTGATTCATGTCACCTCATTATGCAGACCTCCCTAAAGGTATTAAAAACTTAACGTATGCATGTGAGGCTACATCTACACAAAGCCAAGGTCCTTCATATAACGTGCATCATCTCCGTGACAGGATCATTTGTCCCTTGTCCAAACACATGCAGCTAAACTCAAAGTTTCCCAAATGCTTGTTGGAGTCTGTATGAAACCAGTATTACAGCACGCTTTGCCTCTGCAACTTGTATTTCCCTCTTTGTCTCTTTGATGTTCATCCGTTTTCTAAAAATTAACCATTTCTCCTGCAAGGCTCCTCCATGTTAGTCTGAAGGAGCTGCCTGTCACCACAAAGCAAACATCAGTGTAGCTGCTGTGTGGAATCTATTTTCACTGTCTGCGTGCGACAAGACGAGACTGAAAGCTTTCAAAATTGTGTTGTCGGAGTCGTCTGGTGCGCGCACACAGCATGCAAGGCTCACGGTAGAATTCAATCTAGCAGAAAGGGTTCCATGCTCCAGCTTCATCTGACGCTGATGAACTCATGGGGAAAATATGGAACACACTCTTTTGACGGCAAGAATGTGAACAACAAATTCAATCCTCCCTCCTCCCATACTCAGGCTCTACATGAAGACTCTACCCCACCAAGTAGAAATGGTGAGAATGGCTGCCTATTTATTGGACTTACTGAAGTTTAGAGGTAGTACAAACAAAGTCGGACTCAGAGGCTGCCATCGTCCGTTTACTGGCTTCTGTGTCATCTGTAAACAACACAATGTTGAGAGCAGATGGGCAGGAGGAGAGAAAGGAAGAGGAGCTGATGGCTGTTTTTGACCATTGTTGTTTTTGACATTAATAGGTCGGCTTCTATTTCTTGCTAATAGAGAGTAGCACAGAGGGCCAGAAAGAGGCCAGAGCTTTGAAAATGATTTGCTGTCTGCTGCCATTCGGTCTCCAGAAGTGCAGCAAGAAACGGAAGCTCCTCATATATTTCACAATTCAAAATTTCAGCATTCCTTCAATTTTGCTGGAAAATTCGAGATATTTCTAAGCAAAAAAACACCTGTTCAACAGTTTGCACAAGGATGTGTTTGTTCGAAACTCATCTTTTACACACCATTGTGGGCAGAGTCAACAACTAATTAAAATGGAAAACAAGGGAGGACGGACACAGAGGAAGGAGAGGACGGGGGAGCTTCACTATTCATCACGATCTAGATGGATGACACAGCTTCATCAAACCAATCCAATCACAGATAAACAATCTGGGCACGGCAGAGATTAGAACTGCCGGGTCTGTGCACATGGGCCTCAGTGTTTATGTGTGAGTGGCGGAGGCCGTCGTTTCTAATCTGGAGACATGATCTCTTTATCTTTTTTTCTGTTATTGAAAAGAACCGTGTCAACGGTCCGCTGCCTGCATATCAATCTCAACACGTCACTATCACGTCACACCATGACAACGCTGTTTAATTTGCAGATCTTTGATTAAGAGTCTCATTTTTTTCGGGACAAGATTTATTTTACTTAATCTGATTAGTTGGAATGAGCTTTTATATACTGTATGTTTCTCTGAGTTGTTTTTCTCAAGTTCAAAAAAGTGGAGACATGAAAACTAAAAAAGAGATTCTGGAACAATCGGCCTCTGTTGAGTCTGGGATATACTGAGATGATATTTGAGTACAATAAGGCAGCAGTAATTTCACCTTTGCTAAAATGTTTTAATGTCCAGGTGTTCTTCCAACTGCAAGCTGAACTTTTCAATAGAACTTTAGAAAGGTGCAAGGAAGGTGCTGGCTTTAAAACAACAAAGATAAAGTTTTGCAGCATAAAAGTAAATAAAAAATACAGTGATTCATTCATGAAGCGCAATTCAGGAGCTCTCGTCTTCAAAATACAACTCTGCAGTATGAAATACTGCATATTGCATAGAATCCTGTTTTGCTAACAGTTTAGAAACATGCTCTGTGCTCAGTGTTGCAAACACCTTGCAACACTGAGCATTCAATGGAGTAAACAGCCCCTGTGTTCTGTGAAAGTGTAGCTTAAGAGCCAGTCCACTGGGAAAGATAAACGTAAGACCTGAATTTTAAAAATGCTTTGTAAAATTTGCAATCAAAACCTAATAATCGGACTATTCCCAGAGCAGGGAGGAGCTCCTGAGAGTTGATCTCTCACTCTGCACTGTAGAATGAGCCGACTTGAAGAGGAGCAGAAACCCTGCCCTCCTCCTCTCCTCCGAGAAACATGCATTAAAAATGTGTACTTCTTTTCTTTTTAACTCCAATTACTTCAGGCACTCAGCAGAGTCACAGCACGCAGCTCAGAGTTCCACTGTAGAAATTAATCCACCAGAAATAGCCTTATGCTCCAGATTTATCTGATCCTGAAGAGAAGTAAGTTTGACAAGCAGTTAATGTGGGAGCAAACGGGGCCACATCTGTTGATGGTTAGTTAAAATATCACATTCAAACTGTTTCTCTACATTCTATTGTTTTATTCCTGTCCGTGAACAATGGCCCAACTTCACGCTTCAACTCAACCAGACATGGCACACGAATCCCAGGGGCATTAAAACTTTCTTGTTGTTTCCAACTGCAGCTCTGTTGCTAGATGACAGCAGTAAGGACAAGCCGGTGATGCCGATCAAAGAATCCCTAAACTGTTTCATTTAGGTCCAAAATTTATGGTCCGTGCCTCCCACAAAGACTCCTTCTGTGTGAGCCTCTAATGAATGCAGCCCTTACATCTCAGTGATGTTTTACAGTGCAAATGCTCAGAAACACTAAGCCCTTGAATCTGCACTATCTCACTTAAGGACACATTCTGTGATCATCAGCACTCTTTCATTGATTGCTCCCCTTATGTTCAAACCCAGCGTGGCTGGTTCAAAGCTGAAGTCTCGTACGGCAGAGGCAGTTTAGTGATATTTAGTGAGGCCAGGAGAGCCCACCCAAAATGAGAATCATTTCCCTGGATCACTGAACCCTTTCACCATCTCTGGCCCAAAGATACAGGCTTGCAGCTTTTGATATGCTGGTGTGTGGAAATCTGCAAATTGCACAGCCTCCATTTAGTATTCACTGTAAAGTAATGTGAACCATTTAATTCAAGAACTGTGTGTCACGGACAACTGCACTGACTGAGCTGCATGAATAATTCTTTTGATAAGCGGCACCTTCCCCTCATTATTATTTTCATCAGCATGTCATTTACCAATTGTAGATTTTTGCCCACTTGCCTCAGCTTTGTACCTTCAAGAGTCAAATCCTCTGCAGCTTCAATTTGCTTCTGCAATTTTAAACAAAAAGCAAGGATTGACATTGAATCCATGATCTGAGCTGAAAGCATCAAACAGCTCGGGTCCCAAAGACAAATCAGCCATATCAATGACATTTTCCATCTGTTCCGATCCGTGCATCTGCTCCAGTCCGGGTCAGCTCCCTCTCTGGTGGCCAAAGTGCCATTTCCATTCTTCTCACTTCAATCTTTTTTTTTTTTTACTCATGCTGATCATGCACTTATCGTTAGCTCTTGTGTTATCGTTGCCAAGATCTGTCTCTGATCAACTCCACTGTCCCAGATCCCAGTGTTTTTAGATCCAGAAAACATTTTATTATCAAGCAAATTCACCAAAAGATGTTTCATTCTTTCATGGCCAGCATAAACATTCTTTCTGCTGCATTTGAAATATATCAGGAAAGAAGCAACGCAAATGTCAAGAATGAATGTAAGGATAAAATATACAAAAAGTAAAGTTGGATGGAAATTTACATGTCACTGATATGAGAAAAACAAGGAAGGGAAACAAGGGTAAGGTGGTTTTGAGAGAGACAGAGGAGAAGAGTTTTGCAAACCAAAGAAAGGGAAGGACAAATAAGATTCAGGAAACCACAGAGAGAGTTACAGTCAATAATTCTAACGCGACTATAAGGACCCTTGAGCAAACTGAATAGAAGAAGGCAGAACATGAAGTTTTCACTGGTAAAGAATGTGTTACCTTGATGATTAACACTTCACATTCAGCCAAGGCTGTGCAAACAAGTGAAAGATGTGTGAAAGCTTGACTACATGGAACAACCTTTCAAAGAAGATGACATAACCCTGCACTTCAAAAATATGTGAGGTATTTATTCCACTGTGAAAAATGAACCACACACAAATGCACACACGACTCTCTAGCAAAGTTAATAGAAAACTTCTTGTGAGCAAATATTAACCTTTGCCACAGGTGTTTCTTCGACCATCTTCACTAGTGAGTGAGTGGCACCCTGGGGGGCCGGGGGTCTGTGTGCATGAGGGTTAGTCAGCCTTGTTTATGAAGGGGAAGGCTTGAGAGAGTCAACATTTTTTGCACTTTTGTTTTTTGTTTGTTTTGTATTTTTGTTTAGTTAGGAGTAACTGAAACCTATCCGTCATCAGTCCTGGGAAATCAAGCTGAAAATTGCCAAATTCTGATCACTGGTCAGTCCAGTGTAAGTTACGTCAAACGTGTCATATCAATGATAATATTTACTTTAATCTGATTGTGTTGCACATGTGAGAGTCAATCTACACACGAACTAAACTGAGAAATCAAATGCTCTTTTCAAAAAAGAAAATTAACTCTAAATACACTTCAGTTTCTGGATCTGTGTGTTAAAACATTGCTACCGTCTAAAGGAGTCACGCAAAGAATGAAGAAAGACAGAAAAAATATATATTTTGAAATTCAAGGTTTGGTGACAATACACCTATCCAGCCTTTTCATTGGTTGGCATAGCAACCATTTTTCTGGTATATGCCCCCCAAAAAAGAGATTAATACAATGAGTCACTCCCACCAACTGCCTGAACTAAATGCCACACTGAATGAAGTGCTGAATATACAGTGGACATCCAATTAGGGCAGCAACTCATTAGTTTCACTATAAAGTAAAGGTTACCTTTTGTATTTATAAATATAAACAATATCATTTCATGTATCACAACAAATTCTAATCTGCAAGAGAGGTGCAAACCTTTGGCAATTTTAGCCAGCAGTCTATGGGTTATTGTCAGTTAGCCCAAGTGCATATCTAGAAACCCTTGAGGAAGTTATTTATTAAAAATTGATTGGATTTTGAATTGCAATAACATTTTTATTCTCAGAGAATCCAATTAAACATTGTCACGACCATGTTGACAACTTTTGCCTTTAACTGTCTGTACTTGAAGATAACTGTCTCGCATGCAGCATGAAATGAACTTGGGGGAGTGGGATTTGTTTTATGGAAAATAAATGTAGTGGTTGTACAGGACATCATGATGTAGGAAGTGGGAGGAGAAAATACATTAGGAGAGCATTCATGTATTCTTGAAGTGTTCAATTGATTTACAAATGCATTTAATAAGTGAACTGAACACATACGATCTATATGCAACATGCATGGTAACAGTCAGAGCTGATGTGCATTCGCCAACTAATCACTTTGTTCTTCTCTCTCCATTTGAAAACACGACAGATGGAGCAGAGTTCATGATCGACCCAGGCTGTGTACACATTGTCCTGTCAGTTCATCAAGCAGCTGCTGTGCTCTCAAAGGGCAACGCTATCCTTCTTACGCAACAGATGAAATGCTGCTGGAGATCAGGACCATGGCTCAGGATCTTTGCTCTGGTGTTCAGTTCATTTCTGACCTTCCATCTCTGACGGTCTCGTTGTCTCAGGGGATTTGTCCTGTTACCTGTAAGTTGAGGACAGGCTGTAGTGGGACAGAAAGGAATCTCTTCTCCTGTCATCCTCATTAAAAGTAACGATGTAGTAGTTCTTTTGCTAACTCAAAATAACGCCACGGACACAATTTATGATAATGTAAGGGAGAAGGACATTGTGCTGTTGCTCAGACGACAACTTTTATGAAAACTATCTTTTTCTGCTTCAAATCTGTGGAGGGAGCCTGAATATAAGTATAAGAGCAATTTTAACATTGTGTTGGTTTAAACGTCAAATCTCCTCCACTTAGATTTTCCTTCCTGCTGCCTTTCTCTTCTTTCCGTCTATCATTCCACCTCAGTGTAGGTTTTGTCATCACTCCTCTTTGTCTTCTTAATCTCAACAACAAGCCAGTTGTTTCGTCGTGTGTGTGTGTTTAACACTCTTCCACTTTCAGAGCATGGCGTGTTTGCTTTGACAGTCTTCTGGCTGGACTGCATCCCGGGTCTTTGCTCACATTTTCTCAGCTCTGGCTCACTATCTAACATCCTAATATTTGCTTTGTCTGTTTCTCTTCCCTGACATCTGCAGGTTGCTGAGATAAAGTAAGGAACAACTCCAACAAGTGCGATTGTAAGAGGAACCAACACCAAGGCTAAGACAGACACCGTGGTGATGGCAATGTTCAAGTTGGGGGAAATAACCTCGCTTTACACTTAATTTTAGTTAGTTTAGTTTTAGTTTAGCATAGGCAAAAAAGCAGTAGTCACGGTAATATGATTTATGATATCTGGTGGGAACCACTTTGTATGAATCAGCTGCTCCACAAGAGATAACACTTCACACACTCATCTTCACTTCCATCGTCCGAGAGCAGCCTATACACGGGAAAAGAAGGAGATGGTCACAGGATGCTAACGTGACTCTGCGGGGATAGTTTGAAGATAAGATCAGCTCAATGACAGATTGCATAACAGAGGACATATATCAAGCTCAAAGCTTCCTCCTATTTCAGTTTGATGCAATCGTCGTGCACATCATCCAATTTTGATGAAGCATGTGAACAGGATACAACAGACATAATCAGTGGGGGCTGAACACGACCGCCAACGAGAATCTGTGTGTTCTATATTGTCTGAATTCACCATGTGTGGAAAACAATTACCAGACAACAGTTCCCTCAGAGTGAGTCTGTCCATCCACCCATCAAATTCACTTACCATTAACATTCAGCCTTAGCATATCATCATCACTGACCTGAGGGAGGTGCTAAACAGGAAGAACCGAGCCTTTAGGGACGGGTGGAGATCTACTTTAGAGTGAAGAACTGAAAGTGAAGCTGCGGGAGAGCAAAGATGTTTCCAGGAGGAGGCTGGAAAACAGGCAAAGGTAAAACAAGGTCGGCTGTGAAAGATGAAAAGTGGGGAATCAGGCCGAGGGGAATGTGTTCTGAAACTGGTTCTGTGCAGGACCTCCAGCTGCCTCAGTCTCCTCCTCCAGCCACACAGGGCCGACAATTTCCTCATTCTCGCGGCTGATCCCCAGCCAGTGGCCTGCACTGTAGGTTCAACGTGGACATATCATGTCCAGTAAGATGCAAATATATTACAACATAACTTTTCTCCGGCCTTCGCGGTTCATCCGTTCACCCACCCATCTAGTTCCCTAATATAGCTGACAGTATTTCACCTCCAATAAGACTCAGCTTTAGCACATTATCATCACATCATTGAACTCAGAATATATGAAAGCCTTTCATTAGAGAAGCTTCCTAATTTCAGCTGCCGTCTAATAGTGTTCTGGCTGCCGGCCACTTTGAAAGATTCCTCCAGTCAGGATTAAACAGACACAGATTACTTTTGTTTCCATCATCATTAGGCCACAAATCAAATCTATTCAGGGTAATCAGATTTATAAATGCTGAGAGCAAAGTATGAAGATAGGCTTTTGTTCCAAGAAAGGTAAAATAGATTCAACAAAAATGTCAGATAGAGGATTAAAGCACGGATGAGTCATGGAAACTATTTTTGTTTTGTGCCTCGTCCTCCATCACACCTGTTTAAAGATGAAGGCCGATTTAGAAAATGTTGAACAACATAATTCAATGATTGATTTTATAGATATCGAAAACAAAAACAGCACTGCAATTCTCAGCTGTCAGCTCAGGCAACCCCCTTTAGGCAGGCGACCCTTGACCCCAACTGGGACTGAGTAGTTGTCAAATAGAGTCCAGTGTGATTGGTGACAGCTGGGCCCACTGTGGAGACCCATACGCTTCTGACAGGAGCCAGGCAGCGATTTAAGTGCTGCTAACATCTACTGTGTATTTTGATGATGTAGAAAATATGCCATGACATGCTAAATCAAGTGAGCAAATCCAAACCCTCAGCTACCATGAGTCACCTCACTGCTGTATTTGTCTCAGTGCATGTTTCACAGAGACGGACCAGGGAGGAAATGTGAGTCCCAGCTGCAGCTGATGAAAGTGCTGCAGTCGAACCAGACTGAGCAGAATACCGAGCAGAACTTAGAAGGGGTTTGATTGACGGGCAGCTTGTTACCGCTCCAATTAGACGATGTTTACCACCTCCTGCTGCATGCATGTGCGTGTGTGCAACATGGCATCGGCATAAGTGTATAAGACAGGGTGTGCAGGGAGTGCATAACCCCCATCTGACTGTATGAGTGTGTTTATAATTCCTGCAGCAGCCCTGGCCTTCTCGCCTTTAATTGGCGTCTGCAGTAATGACAGCCTGGTCCCACAGTCAGATTGACACGCTGACAGAGGGACAGAGCCGCTCTCCAGAGACAAGTCAACGATTAGTTCAGCTTTCTGGCAGTTAGGCTGCACTTTAAGACTCTTCTGGCAGATTTGTCCAAGATGTGTTTCTTAAAATTAAAACTAGGGTACATGATTATTATTTATAATATTTTGCTTGGGGTGGGGGGGGGGCAAGACTGGACCTCTCTTGTGACTGTCCATGTAGTCATTTAATGACACACTAATGTCTTTATTGTGTTTTGATTTTAGTTTAATAAGACTGGGGTTTTATAGTATGTAACTCAATCATTTCAGATCAAGAGGTAAATACAGAGGTAAATTTGTCTGATGTCGAGCACACAGCGAACATATATTCATACACTTACATACTTGCCACAGTGGCGTGTGAACCAGACAGTTACTGCAACACAACCGTAAAAAGTGAGGCGTTACCAAAGCTGCTGGACTGATGGACACGTCATGAACACATTAGCAATATTCTTCGGACAGCAGGAGCCCTACTGTCGCAAAATTAAATCTAATAACTTGGATGTTCTTGTTCAAGGCTTCATTTAACAGTGACCACCGCTCCCCCCCCCCCCCCGGGGTGACGCAATGCACTGTGGCAAAAACAAAGACCATATGGCTCCATCTTCACAGGAGAACTAACAAATAACATCACTTCCTCTTCTCTCTCATGACTGAAGTGCTGTGTGATTTGACCTGTAGTTAATGTGAAGCGTTGCTTTGGCGGATGGAGAGAATCACTGAATTGAATGACAGACCCTGTCCTCCTTTTCTTCTCTGTGTGGAGCGCCATCAACTATTAGATCAGACCAAAAAATAAAGTGTGCACAGGTTCCAGTTTGTTTATGTTACACATTCTATAATAACGTATAGAGCTTTATCTGGCGGTGTAGTGTGTGTCTCAGTGTGTGTGTGTGAGAGAGAGAGAGAACCGAGATAGTGTGTTCTATGATGTGTTGTGTGCTGAGTCTCTCCTCTTTGAAGTGAAAGAGCTCTGTGCTTTTGATATTATGACATTTAATACGCTCCACTCACTCTGTGCATGTGTGTGTGTGTGTGTGTGTGTGTAACGGCGAGAAATGAAATCTGCCTTGCTCTCTCAATGTGCACTCGCATGTGTGTCTACATGTGTGTGTTAATTTGAAGACAATCAACCGTCACACTCTCGGCACAGGATCTGGTCACGGCTCGTTTCCCCACTTCATAATGTACTGTCATTTCAATGCTCTCGCTGGAAAACATACACATGCAAACATGAAGAGATCGACCAGACCTCATGCTCTCTATGTGTTTTACTGAAAAGCAGAGAGGAACGAGAGAGTCTTCTACAAAATTTGTAGAAAACAAGTCATAATATAGCTCAAAAACACAAGTTGTCTATATGGTGGAGGTTTCTTCAGCTCATGTTTAAACAGACTTTTAAAACATTGTCTCCCCAAAAAAAAATCCCAGAACACGTCTTCAGTGCGTGTCTGAAAGCAGCATATTTCCTCCCCTCTTTATTTTCATTCAAACCCAGCATGTGAAAACTTCACTTTCTCCACATGAATAAACTTTCTGTCCTCTGTCTTGTGTTAAATTCAAAGAGCACTATTATAGTGTTTTGACCACTTTACACTTCATCTCACAACTACCGAATCACTCGCACTCACACACACACACACACACTCAGACAGCACTTGTGCTACAAATACAGCTCTTCATTATACACACACCCACACACTAGGGGTGCATGAGGGACAATGCTGGTCTTTCTATCTAGCCCAAGGATACTTTGACATGCAGACTGGAGGAGCTGGGGATCGAGCAACCGACCTTTCGATTAGTGATGAGCCACATCTGCCCACGTATAAACTCAAGTTCTGGATTTTAACCATGTAAATTTTACACATAACACCGAGCTGAGTGTGTTTGTGTTTATACCAAACCTTTCCTCGACCCTTCTACCTCACCAAGGTTTATGCCACAGCAACAAAGTCTGTGAAACATCTGGCGCATCCTCTCCCCCTCTCTTTCATCTCCTGATTAGTGTTTCTTTTATTAGCGCACTTTAGCTTTAGACCTCTGCATCAACTGCCCCTCCCTCTCTCTCTGTTTCCTCTTCTTTCCACTCAAACCTCTTGTTCTCTCTCCATCTCCCCCGTACCACTTCCAGCTTTTCTCCTCTTGTCTTTCATCTGTTGTCTGTTAGCCTTCCCTCTCGTCTCCCCTCAGATCAGCACACACTCTCACTGGAGCTCCTCTCTCTCTCTCTCTCTCGACCTCCCGCTGAGCCTCTGCTCTGCAATCTTGTCATTACACACTACAAACACCTTTTATCAGATGACACTTCAAAATAACACATTACCCCATGCTATGCGTTCACACATTAACATCACCCACCCACAACACATGCCGCACGCACACAAGACGCGGTCAACTTTGTGTGATCACGTACGTTTGGACCAACTTAGAATCATAGGATCCCCCTGCAGGATTCACTGTGAGCGAGGCGGGGGGGGGGGGTTCTTCTTGATGGTTCTTCTAACAGGTAACGCAAAAGTTTACAAGAAAAGAATAATCTCCTGGTGTCACTCACAGAAGTCACTGACGCCGGTGTGTCTGTGCGTTGTAAAGGAATTCCCTTGATCTATATAATAGATAAATCTGTCACTTCCTGTCTCTCTGGTGCACCCAGCTACTTCCCCTCTCAGCTGAATAATGCAGAGGTTTGATGCAGTTGTTGAGGTGAGCATTGTGTAAACCCTCTATTTCTATTCTCTGGACTTTCATCACAGGTGTTGTCAAATAACAGGAAATTTGTTTGTTTTTGTTTTTGTTTTTGTTTTTTGTTGCTCAAGGCCAGTGGAGCAGGATGGATGCTTGCTGTCAAACAGGACTGAGCATTGTACCTGCAGTTTAAAGGACGATTTCCCAGCTCACTACATTTCCTCACCGCTCTGGCCGTGTGTGTGTGTCCAAGCGTGTGTCAGTGTAACGGAACATTGACTGACGGCAGAGAGACAGCGAAAGAGAGTATCTGACATGTGGAACAAAGGCTGAGGGACGGAGCAACATAAAAGTGGATGCAGTTACTTGCATATAATACATGTGCAGCATACAATTACAATATATAAATATTGTACATGTCAAGCATTAGGCATTCTTGCTCACACTGGAGACATCATTGGATCTCTGTATATAACCCTACAAACTCTGCCATTTGTTCTCCTTTCCTTTTTATAGGGGCCACTGACATGCCCTGTAGTGAGATATTTATTTTGGGCCACCAGCTGAGAAGCAATCTCGACGAGTCTCTATTTGGACTGTGAATGTGTTTTTTGTGTGTGTGTCCTATTGCTCATTTCTTTTTGTTTGTTAATCTCATTCTCTGCATCATCTTGGCTTTGTTGGCAGATTAACACTGGAATAGAATCAGGCTGGATTTAGTTTCCTTTTTAGGATACAGGGAACAGGTTCCCCAATTTCACTTACCTTACTTTACCCCACCCCTCTCTTTAGATCTCTTCTACACTCGTCTCTACTCCCATTGTCCTCCCTTCACTCCACTTCCTTCTCCCATCAACAAACTCCCAGCATCTCTGCTCGCACTGCAGTGCTTCCTATCAATCCACCGTTGTCGACTTTGTCCTGCTGCGTGTTACTGGGACAACCACACAGTTGAGTTGAGCAGGGCAATGACCCGTTTCTAGTGATCAGAGTACAGTTATCCTCTTACTGTCATGTTCTGTACATGAACTTGACTGCAAGGTTCTGTCAAATTACAAAAAAATACACTTTACCACCTTCAGTCTAATTCCAAGTTACAATGCCCTGATGGTGGTGACTGCTGTCACTGAGGTTTCTTCCTTGTTCCTCTCACTCTGTCTCTCTCTCTCTCTCTCTCTTTTTGTTGTCACTGTGTGTGCACATGTGTAGAGCTACTGATGAGGTTAAGCACACAATTATTGGGTCTATCTAACAGTGTTCACACGGCACTCAGCCCCACTTAACTAAACAGAGGAAAACACACCCACATACGCATTCAGTCACACAGACTCTCCTGCACTTCATAGCCCAGGGTACCAATATGTAAATGATATGCAGATGACAGGAAGTCAATTAGGAGACCAGAGAGCTATGACTCTGCAGAACGCCATTAGTGAAGCACAGATCAGCTCTCAGACTGTATAAGCTTTTCCCTCTCTTTCTAACCTCTGTGTGTGTGTGTGTGTGTGTGTGTGTGTGTGTGTGTGTGTGTACATGCGCAGAAATCCATTAGTGGAGCACTAATCAGCTTGTCAACAGAGCTGTGCTTGGCAGCTAACAGGAAGACTTCTTGCTAGTTTTATTTCCCCAAAATTTCTCGAGGTTAGCAGAACATCACAGGAGTAAATTGAAACCAGTTTAGAAACACTGCAGTGAGGTACTTTAGGTCATTATTCACTCTAAGAATGAAAAAAGCTATTTCCGCAATGCAACTACAATGATCATACTATCAATTTGGAGTTAATATGGTCATACGTTGGCAATAGTCCTCAGGTATTTCGTCACTCTATTTGGCCCCTGACTCCATTTGGATGGCTCACCCTTGTCGCCAACACACACTCTATTTTCTGACTGTCTGACCTGTTTTCTCTTTCTCTACAACAAATGTGCACTATCAATATTTGGGGGGCACAAAGAGCATAAATGGACAATTTCCAGCCTCTTACTGTTGTCCTGCCCGTTTCAAACTTATAACAGCTTTTTTTGGGAAAGACCTGTAAAAGTCCTTTTAAATCATGCATGTCTCTTCCTTCACCAGACACGGTTGGTGAAAGTGCTTTGAGGAACTGAAGCACACCTGTCTGCTCTCCTTTTTTTTGCCTTTTCAGTTTTCCTGCCCACACTTCTGGTGTGTCGTAATCAAGTTAAATAAAGTGCTTCCTTCCATCACACTCTTTCTGTGTTATGCTCACTTCTTCTGTCCCTCCTCCAACCTCTCTCCAGTCTCTCCAGTCATGTAGTGAACAACAAACCTGTCTTTGTCTGAACTATCCATCCTCCATCACCTTTATTTTCCAAATCATGTTTCCCTGTGTGTTCGGTCTCCACGACTCTCCCCTGTCTTCTCATATCTCCCTGCAGTCTGTGACCGCTCATGCAGTGAACAACAAAGGCTCGCAGGTAACTGCCGCACACAAGGTTCATTCACATGGTACAGTGAGTCTCAGGCCCAGCCCAGATACACACAGATATTTCACGCACCCGTAGAGTTGTGCACTACACTCAGTCAACGTATTGTATCTCCAGTGAATGTTCAATACCCCAATCTCACCTGATTTGTTACTTCTCCCTCACGCCCACACACTGAGGGGTTATATAACACATACAGGTAAACACACACCTCAAGGAATGGATGTTAAAAGCAAAATGTTGCTCTTGAAGTCATGTGGGCCAGAGAATATGTTATGAGCATCAGTGTGAGATGGATAATTGAAAGGAGTTGGGGAATGTGCCTCAGTCACAAACACACACACTTCAATTACTTTTCCTTGCGCTCTTATTTTTTAAAGCTGCTTTACTGTATCAAAACAGATTTGACTTTGTTGCACATAAGAAATAAACAGTCATTTGATTCGGTGAGAGGGTGTTGTGTATCTTCAAAAAATACACAGTGATGTGATGCTGAGGGATTTGGTTTGTTGCAGGGAGTGCTTAACACACTTACACATACAGTGGAAGAGTTTAAAATACACGATTTCCAAAATCAGTTTCTGAAAATCTGATAATAAAAACGGGCGTTAGCTTCACAGCTGTGTTATCTTCCATCGTCTCTTCTGGCTCTCCTGTGCTATCACTCAAACCCTGAACTCAAGAGCTACCTCTTGTGTTTCCTTCTGCGGTACGATGCTGTATTTTTCCACATTGCGGTTGAAAAACTATTTGGCCTCAGACCTTTCCTTCCCATGGTAGTACATTAGAGAGCCTGCAGCTCAAGAATTGAACCCTGCAGATCACTCTCTCTCTCTCTCTCCTGGGGATCCCTATCCACTTTTGCCAAGGAAGAAAGGACAGTCATGTTTTTGTCACTGTCCCAGCTGTCAGAGTAAGGAAGATGGTGGTGTGTAATAAATGGAGCAGTGACAGATTTATTCAAATCAGCCAGTATAATAGTTTGACAACAGTTTGATTATTCACATTTCAAACAAGCATTTGCAAATTGGCACTCCCAGAACCAGAGTGGCACAAAATTCGAGTGTGTGAAGGGAGGGTATTTTTACAGTGATTTTACAGAGGCTAAGAGCTCTTCATGGGCTCTGTGATGACAAAACTCAGTTATTCAAAAAAACCCTTTGGCATGGCCTCAAGTGGATTATTGCTTTTTATGTAATAAAGGTTGAAAAAGTATTATTCAAGAAAGTTACACATTCAATCAATTTTTAATGCTTTTAATCAATGAAAAATAACTTTGATGTATTCCCATGCAATGTTTAAGTGCCTGTCTTGAGAAACCACAACCTCCAAAGATTATTGGTCAAATATTCATTGACCGATGTTTTTTTTTCTGAAAACCAATCAAAATGCTTCAAGAAGCAGGGATTTGGTTTTAATCTTCCAACTCAAGACTTCGCCCAAGGCATTTCAACAAATCTGAAAAACTCTGACGGTTGGATTCTGACTGCAGTCGAAGTGAAGGGCAAACGTCTTGAGACGTGAAGCCTTTCACTATCAAGGCCCAGATTTGTCTAACTAACTCAGCCATGCCTCGATGGTTCAAAGGGTCCTGTCAGTTTTCCAGTTGGCGACCATTTAATATGACAGAGCCTTTACTCTCTCCTCCCCTCTGTGTCTCTGTTCCATCTGGCCCTTCTCCCCTGGCCTTTTCTGTAACTGCCCCTTTTACTTCTGATTCCCTTTCCCCATACATGTAACACAATATTTCAGCACCATTTTTGAGCATTATAAATCAAGAGAAGGGTGTTTCTTGGTATACAGAGATTGATGAACGTGGAGGTAGGTAAAGGGGACCGAGGGATGTGGCCATGCCAGAAATAATGGATGAAACAAGTGAATAAATAAGGCAGAGAGAATTGAAGCTACAGAAAACATCTGGAAAGATGAAAGAACAGGAGAAATCTGACTAGAGGCAAATTAAGTCAACTAAATTATTGACAGTAAAATTCACTGAGGCCTAAGGCTACACACTTGATTTTTTGATTGATATTTTAAAGGTCAGTTCTGACTTCAAGTACTTGTACCAATTCAGATGAAACTATTAGATGAAAAGATATTAATTGATTCAGAGCAAGTGAGTAAAAAAGTGGACAATTGACTGCAATGACTAAGATGAATTTGAATAAAGGAGACACATTGTTCTCATATTCGGGTTCATAATTTGAATTTGAAGTTTTACGTACTCCAAAGGTAATCTTACTGTCTATTAATGCTGCTGCTCCTCTTATCAGCCTTTGTCAGAAACACAATCTTACAGACAAACCAAATGAATTTGCCACCCGTGTCCACACATTGCAACACATAATGGTGCCCTGTGTTTGCTGGCACTTCCTATGCATATTTGGCACCATGACAGCAAGTTTGCCAAAAATGGATTCATGCAATGACCCTTTAACTGTACAAAAAAACCTGTGTCATTATCAACATTGCCAACAATTAATTTCCATTTAAAATTCAACTCAGATGAACCCATTTTTACAATGTCAGTTGGTTTTTAATGAGGGGGTATTTGGGTTCATCTAATGGGAGTTGATCACAACCAAATGTGGGACTTTGTTTGGTGTTGAGTCTAAAAAATAACCTGGAGCTCTTTGCCTGGCTTAAGTGCTTTACAAAACCTCTTCAAGTCTGAAATTTAGAAGATTAGTCTCATCCTGGGACACACAGTCAATTAAACATGTTGGCACCTGCATTAACTGAGGAATCATTTAATTCCAGGCCCATAAATGAAATACGACTATTTGCTTAAAACACCCAGCACATTCACGGCTGCCACTTTCAATTCAAATTTAACTTCATCACATGTGCCCCTTTTCTGGCTCTTCTCTTATTCAAACATTTCTCTGCAGACTACTGGAGAGCCATTTTCTTCCGCCGTCTGATACTGAACCCTGGATGTTATCTCCAAGTAACGGCAACAGCATTTTGGTGCTTAAAAAGTGTTATATTTAGCCTTGACATGAAGACAAAGATTCCCAGTGGGAGTGCACAACAGTTTGGGTCACTTGGCTCTGGTGCTCAAATTTAGGTTTTTGCTGCTTTCAAAATATTACGGCAGGCATTTCAGTAGTGATCTAAAACTCCCTGCTAAACCGGTATGTGATTGGCCTTGGGGAGTTGCTTGATACTATCTCTCCAACAGGTCCACCTAGCTTTTTGAACCACTCTAACATCATTGTGTCGTCTTTGACATCACAGGGTAAATAATGCAGTGGCTTTTATAGTGCTCATGCTCTTGTTGCGTCTCACTTAAGCTGGGCCAGGAGTGCTTAAAACCCTGAATGTCTTTCGGACACTGTTCTCTTAAATGGAGGGTGAATCACAGAGGCTTTATAAGATGTGTTTGCGTTTAATAATACTCCTTCTCTTTGGGTGAAGGCCTGTGGGTCAGAAAACAGCTCAGTGAAAACTTCTTTTAGATCCAAAGAGTCCTGTGGGTCAGCGTGGAATCAGCTCCAACAATATTTGGCTTTTGGGAAATCAATGAGGCCAACCCGACTCTTTCAACTACAAAAATGTGAGGAGAGGCTTTGACATATCCTACAACTTCAAATCAGTACAACGTAGAATTGCAACACTCAAATAACAGAAGTCATGGAACATCAGCCAGTCATATCGGTCAGCGTCCAGCTCCTGGTGAGATTGTCGGCGAGTGTCATAACTGCCTATGTGTGTCAGCTTATAACTGTGTAATGCTGCTCATGATTTGAAAGAAGCTCCTGCTGATGAGGCTTTGTAGATGATTATACTATTATTATTGCCAAATCTACAAATAATTTCGTAAATCTCATGATGCATGTGCAAACGCCTGCTGCCATGGGCACCTATCTATGTCACCACGCGTGAGATAAGCGCACGTTGAAAATGGAAATATTGAAAAATTATTTCTGTCTGATTAATCTCTATGTATGTATGTGCAAATCCCCAAGATTACAAAGAGCAGTCATCAGAAAATGTCTAATCCTTGGAGCGTTACCATGGAAGCTTGCCAGTTTTCTTTCATGGGTTGTCAGGTCGTGATAATTCCTGATAAATGTACTTGGAACATGCTTTCGGCTCTACATTTGAGGTTCTTACAACATTTAAAACCACAACCCACATGTACCTTTTTTTCCCCCCTCTCCACAAAAACTCCGGATGAAAAGGTAATAAATATTATAACTGCTTTGCTTCTCGTGTCATGTATAAAAGCACCACAGGTAGGAAACCATGGACCGAAATATATTTGAAAATCATTTCAAGTGACCCCGCTTGAAGCAACCTTTGTACCGTAGCCAATGTATTGTACATCAGTCTCCACTGTTCCTATAACCGTAGCATTCATGTTAAAAGGGCTCGTGTAACCGCGACGCACCAACACTTCAACAACCGGCCACGGCCCACAGTGGTGGACTATTTGCCTCCTACAGGGTAACGAAATGTGCATATTGCATTCAGCCTCTCATGACTTGCAGACACTTTCACTTTTCCATAGGACTGACATCAGTGCTCGCCAGACAGAAAATCAGAGAGGCTACTCTTTGATGAAAAGTAGTTCACCTCCTTGGAAATCAGAAACACAACCGCAGCAGCAGCACTTTCAAACCCTTTGGGGCTTTTCACCATGTCTGTTCCTCAAACAGACCCAGGGATGACAAGATCTCCTCTTTCCAGATGATTTGCTTTTCTCTTTTTTGACAAACAGGGCCAGTCTTAGAATATGATGAGGCTTTCCCTGCAAGTAAAGAGGCAATAAATTAGATGGTCTGAAACTTTTTAATCGCATTTGTTGAAATCCTCTTCACGCCTTGATGGCCATCAATGAATCTAATGAAAAGAAGATTAAAACCTGGTGTCTGTGGCCCTCGCCAGATTGTAGTAAACACAACATTCAGGCCGAGAGCAGCACGGCTCTGTCACTGACCAACCTGATGTGCACCCTGCCTGTGCATTACAGCACTTCTCTTTATCTTGATGTTATTTGAAACGTTGCTTTGCCAAGAGGGATGATGGGACGGGGGCTGAGACGTATCCGTACGTAAGGTGCTCTTGCTTGTTTTTCCATGATTACCAAACCCAGGTTTAGGCGAATTATCCTATCCTGAGGTTGTGATATTACAAGTTACGGACCAAGATCCATGGACCTACTACATCAAACCTGATTTCTCAACTGATGTACATAAATTATCTACAACAAGCTTTTTACAAGTGAAATGGGAGGAATCACACCTGCCACTAGCATCTGGTATTTATATCCCGAATAATTAGGTCCAAATAAAATGGAATCTAAACTAGGATAGCACTCAGAAGAGCAGACACCTCTGCCAAACGCAATAGTCTCCTTAAATTCATTCAAGCTGCACTAAACTACCCACATCAGTCCCTGGGGTACGCCAGATTTCTTTTAAATCCACTGGGTACTCTTTTGGAAAGTGCAGAAAATGTAAACAACAGAAATAAAACACTCTATCTCCCAATAATAATGGCTCGCGCTCCAACTTTCCAACAAGTTTCAATAAAAGTTTTTCATTTTCATTCGTTTAATCCTGCTTGAAGACAAACAGCAATGAAAACATTGCTCTTCAACTGACTGCTGAAATTGCCATTTGAACATTAAGCAAGAAACTTAATACAGAACCTGTTCTCTTAAAATGTCAGGAGGACCAAAAAAATTACATACTACACAGTTCTTTCATCAAAAGATGTGTCAGAGTGAGGGAAGACGTTGGCCGCTGAATGTAAACAGGATGTGTGGAGCAATCACAGCTTCCAATCTTATAGTCTCCTCCTAACCTCCATCTTGTGCGCCTGCATCTTCTTACCCTCTGCCTCATGTTTCACACGGTTCAGGCTGAACATCAGTCTGTGTAAAGATGATTTGTAGCATAATATCGATGTGTTCTCTATTTACTTGATAGTACATCCAGGATGGTAGAAGACCAATTAGAAACGGCTGTGCTTGGTAATTACAGTATTCACAGTGTACACATCGATGATTGAGTTGCTATACTCCAGCAGGTCAGCACGGCAGTGAGGGAGGAGAGGACCACCACTGAGTATTTAATAATGCATGAAATGGTGTTAAAGAGATTATGAGTAATGTAGTATTGCCAGCAGTACATGCTCCTGGTAGCATTATTAACTATAGGCCAGGAGGCTTCAGGGCAGTGGGGAGAGCCATAGAGTCTGCAGAGGATTATATAATGGCACCTAAGGATATGACTAATGCAGAGATATGACAAAAGAAACATGATTAATGCATTTCCCAATAGGCAACACGCTACTGGCTGGGATGTGAACCCTGTGATCTAAAACTGCTTTGATTGGCCACTGGTTGGATTTGGTTACTATATTTGTACCCATAGGTACATTTATTTTGCATCAAAGAAAGAGGACCCTACATGTTCAAAGTTGTCAGCACCTAGCACACACTACACTGCCACAGCTCAACCCTCACACTGTAATAGCAGGTGAGTGACAGCATAGAAATTTTATCTTCAGGGGAAATCATTATTTTAAGATATAAGGAGGAAAATTACACATAAACCTGTAGGACATCTTTCAGCTGCAGTGCTAACAGGGATTAACAGATTATGAGAAAAATACAAGTGCAGAGATAATGTACTGCGGGACTGCAGACCTTTGGTCTAATTTTCTCTGTGGCCTAAAGATGCAAAGTATTTATCTGCAGCTAATATGGAGGATGTGTTTACTCTCAAACATTTAGATCTGAGAAAGAAATGCCTTGTTGGATTCATGTCTACCTTATGTGATAGGTATCCTTTCTTCTCGCTCTCCTTCCACAATTGCGTCTCAGAAAGCACCACGTGTGAAATCTATAAAAATCAGGTGCTGCCACAGCTTCTCTATTTCCATCGCCTTTAGCTGCCTTGACAGAGCTTTGGCTTTAGTTTTTAAAATATTTTCAAAATATAAAAATCATGATAATGCAGAAAAACAAACCTCAAATGAGCTTAAACATCAAATAAATGAAAAGGGATATCTGAATAATAACCAGGAACCTGGCACCCTGAAAAAAAAACAACTAATAATAATAATAATTTCTTTTAAAATTTTATTCTGTAATAGCTATTTACTTGACCCGGACTAACCTAATCTATAGAAAAACACCACAGGTATATTTCAATTAAATTCCATTTGTTAATAGATCAAATCTAAACTTAATTATAATGATATATATGATAAAATAATACATGCAGATAGTCAAGAACACACACAGACAATGAGCCGCACCACACTGAAATGAAGTGGATCAATGCAGAACAGTCGCCTGTGGAGCGGCTGGTATCAAATCACCCAATCACACTGCAGAACACAGACCAGCAGGCTAACCAGTGACTCATGACTCAAGGTCTGCCTAGACAGATGTGCCTGCTGGTACATCATGTACCTTACACATAACATTTTATTTTTTTCATTCAGCTGATGCTTTTATCTAAAGCAACTACAAACATTGGAGAACAAACCAAGTAGGTACAAATGAAGAAGGTGTAATTAGCTTAAAAGGCCAAATATAATACAAATACTATAATACAAATACACAGTGGCACATATGATGCTTTCTAGACGTAAGTGCAAGTGCTCTTTTTTTGATCTCCCACCTCATCCTGTCCTCCTCATGCAGAATGAGTCTCCTCTCTCACCACATGACACGCAATAGATCAACCAGCTCTGTGAGTCTCCACACACGTTCCCTCCTAACAAAGAGCATATACACACACCCCAGTTACACTCCTCCCTGGCGGCGAGGTCGATAATAGAGGAGCAGGGCAGAGTCGCTTGCTCTCCACCTGCAGCACAGTCCTATTTCGATACTGCCCACATAGACGCAGCATGAATAAAGATGGCACGGAGGACAAGACAAGGGGCGACTGACAGAGAGAGAGCAAAACGGAGAAGGAAAGTGGAGTTAGTGAGAGATGAAAAGAATGAGAAGACAGAAAGAGGGACACAGGACAATGGGAAAAAAGAATAAGCAATAGACGGACGGAGGGAGTGCAAGTGCGATGTGAAGAAAAGATAAAGCATTTCACCCATCATTAGAGTCATGCCAGATTCTCAAGCTCCCCCAAGGCCTTGATATGGAGATTAAGGGTCACTTCACTTCAAATGCACCTGGCTGCTGTTTCAATCAGTCGGCACTACGCTGACTTCCACTTTATCTGGAATCGCTACTGGGAACTTAAAACCACAAAATCCACCGAGCACTTTACAACTGTGTTGCAGTGCCTGGAAACATCAGGTGAACTTCACACCTCCACACAAATCAATGCATACTCTGCTAAATATCAGCTGCCTAAGATGTAACAGCCAAAAAACTGTGTTCCGAGGCTGGTGATGGTCTATACTCGGTTCTTGGTTCAGCATTTTTCTTGTGGACAGGACCGGGGAGAGGGGGGGGTGAATTTGAGGTGCCTTTAAACAAGGCACTTTCTAGCAGATGCTCCTGTAGAGCTGCTCAGCAACAAACATCTCGGCCACAGGTTGTACCGGAGGGCTTCCAGGTGCGAATATGTCGCTGCATGTGGAGAGCATTTAATATGTTCAACACTATACCTGGAATATGCCTGGAATATGCCACACGTATCTGATACACATTATTTTACCTTCAAACTGCTGAATATGCTGTGACATGTTGACAAAGTGATGGATTACTCCTTTGTGAGATTGTTGCTACAGTTGAAACAGGATATTTCCAGAAGATTTTATTTATGATACATTGCCAGGCAATGCTAGGGCTGTTAGTGCTCTCCTTGAGATAATGTGTAACTATGGGGACGTGCGTGATTAGCTGGCCAACCGTTGCTTCCTTTGTTCGTCTGCACCTTTAATACTAGTCAGTTAAATTAATCAGTCTATTAATATTTTATTAAGGTGGCTAGTGGATCCAACGGTTTCCACTGCTGCCTCACAGCTGCGGTATTTTCTGTGAAGTATGTGCACATTCCCACCCTCAGCACGGGTTTGCTCCAGGTACTCCATCTTCCTCCCATAGACACATTCTGGTTGGGGTAGGTTTTAATTGGTGACACTATATTGTGTGAATGTGACTGTTAATTGTTGTTTGCCTTTTCCTTTTCCTGATATGTTTACGATTGGTTCAGGGAGTAACTCACCTCCCTGGGACCCTTAATGGATAAACAGTGTGGACAATAAATTGGTGGATAATTTATTGATGTAAAACAGCAGTAAATACTTGTATTTACTAAAAACTGAAAATAAAGCTGTATGTCTGACGTATCAGAATCAAATCATGAAGACTTGACTAGAGCAACCTGTAACCACATTAAGCACCTGTATGTGGTAGTGATGGTTCTGGTACAGGCAGCGCTAACATAAGCCAAACCAGTATGGCACTGACATTAATCATGGAGACAGCAGCAGCCAGGCACAGCAGCCTCTGTAATCTGCCCTGCTGCTGTTCCATAATAAACTGAGTATGTGTTTTAAATTTAAATACCATACATAATAACACTGAAGACATCTAGCATGTAAACACACACATTCATGGATAGTAACAACACACACACATACACACACCAAGGAAGAACGAGGATCCACTTTAGATTAACTGCTGCCGAAATCCAGTGATCAGAGGGAATGGGATGGCGACGGGCTGATCAGATGATTTGGTTGATTAGGCCTGGCACCGCCAACTTAAAGTCAATGCAGAGTCTGACAGAGGACACGGCAGCCTTACTGAGTGTACAGCTGTTTCCTTTCATTTGCAGATCTCTCCCTCACTGGCTCACTGAGCTTCTGTGTGTTTTGCTTTATCATGACTACCAATGCATCAAGAACTAATAATCAGAAGAAGACATTTGCCAAAATGAAAACCAAGTGTGTCATATTCTATATTTCAGACATGAACATGCATTCTTCAAAGTATCCCCGATGTGTCCAGGTTTCCACATCCCCAACTGAATTCAACAGAGGTATGACAGGTCAAACTATAAGGCCCAATTCTCCGAGAGGTGACTAAACCCTCTTCCTCCTGTGATGAGTTTCTGGGCTCTGAGTGCTGCTGCTGCTGCAGAGGAGATGATATGGCTGACAATTTGATGAAGAATTGCTGGAAGCAAGGTTACCTATATATGGTGTAGTAGACAAGACGAGGTAGTGCAGAAAATGTGAGCTCTGGCTGACTGCTGCTGCCTCTCCCCACAGCGCTGGAGCTGAAGGGCAGTCTTGTTCATTGTGAGGGTGCTAATTTAAGAGCGGCACAGATCAGGTGGAGTGACTGTTCCCCAGAAAAAGTGGCAGCTTTGTTGGACCCAGGTGATTTTTACTGTTTTTACTCCCATAAAAACATGGCCTGCTATGACATCAATTGCATCACAACAGATGGGAGTCCAAAAAAGTGGGCTCAGCCAACTCAAACCAACAAAATTGCTGTCACTCTGCCATGGTATGGCGATATACAACATTTGTATTGAGCCAAGTGAATGTGGCAAATCTTGTACATTTATATTAAACATAAAAGTTTGCATTATAATTCAGTATAAATCACTTAATACATGTGAGTATACTTGCTGCTTGTCCTGCTTATAGATGCTGGAGAGGAGGATTCATGGCAATATGTAACCTAAATGGGAAATGATCCCTTCAGAGTCATAAGGTATTGCAGTTCATGCTGGTGTAGTGTTTGGAGTGCTGGAGCTGCTCTAGAGAAAATTCATGATTTAACAAAAAAGCAGCATTAATGGTTTAGAGGAGAGTTGAAGGGATTCACTGTGCTGGCATTAGAGAGGAATGAATTGGTTGTTTCATTAAAGAGGAAAGCAATTCAGTCATAAACAGCTCAACAACACAGGATGATCCATCAACACTAGACTTTTCACTCTATAAAGGAAGCCAACAGGATATTCAAGCATGTGTTTTTTTCTATAACGTCAATCCACATCTAAGCGATTGTGATTAATTTTTTTTTGTCAGTGGTGAAATGATCTGACCAAAATAATCATTGCAGATATATGCACATGTCCATTGAACCCTTTACTGCTCTTTTATTGACAACACTGGCAATAAACTGGAAATACTGGGAGTGGTTACATGAGCTAGCTTGAAGGCAGGATATAAACAATGAGTGCGGGAAAACAGACACAGCTCTAATTTAAATCTTCAGCTGCCCATACCCTCACAGTAAAATTAGATTTTTAGTTGCAGTGACAGCACAAACACAAAAACAAGATAGAACAATGTCCCTATTTGTGCAGGGCTGAAACAAATGCTTCCGGCACCGCAATGGTCTCACGGGTGCCCCAATCACGCACCACTGTGCTCCACTGATTGATTCTCAGCAGTAAAAAAAATTCTATAGCCCAGCGGTTGTAATAAAATCAAATTCTGAGCCACAATGAAATGCCCTCGCTGCAGAGCCGTAACTCTGTTCATGTGCAGCTGACTCCAGAGCAGAATCTGAATTCCAGTCAAGGGCAAACAGATATTTAATACAAAGTACATTGAGGGAAGCAAATGCAGCTGTAGAGACAGTGTTACAATTTAATTTAATTAACTCTGAGGGAATTTATCAGCAGTAGTATTGCAACATTGCTTCAAGGAGTGTTCAAAGCTCCATAGATAAACAGCAGCCCCGTTCTCTTAATCCACATACAAATTCTTTAAAGTCTCGAGCGAATACAGCAGACGGTCTGCTCAGGAGGAGGCCATTGGCCAAATAATTTGTAATTTCAACATTTCACTTAAAATGTGTAATTTACTGGGCTGTTATTTTTACTTTACTGCAATAAAAATCAGTTTGTATATCACCTCTGCCCTGTCCCTGTATTTTCCTTTCAGCTGCAGTGCTTGTGACTGAACTGACTACACAGAGCAAAGAGCACTGGGACACTGGCAATACAGGTCCATAGATTACTGGCAGCGTGCTTTAATGAAGTGGCTGTTGGCGAGATTTGCAGCAGATAGTAAACGGCCATAACAACTCTGCTGAAGTGCAGTCTCATCATTTTAAACATGTAAACAAGTCAGTGTCTATAAAGCAGGTGCTGTTACTGCCGCGGCAGCATGAGCTTAATGTCACAACAGAAAAGACACATGTGCCGTATATCTAAGATGCACAGACACCACTTGGCATTAACGACAACATCGTTTCGTTTCCACCGTGGTGTTAAGGAGGAAGTTAATATGCCAGCAAACAATTTATGCAATCAAAAATATATATAAAACACTTTCTATAACCTGCGGGGGCAAGGAAACAGGAGAGGAGTTGGGAGGCAGTGGGAAGCGATCCATAAAAAACACACACAAAAAAAAAACAATCAGCAACAGAAAGTGGTCTACCAGGGCCATGACACGCATCCAGTATATGATGAATGTGGTGTGTGTGTGTGTGAGAGAGAGAGAGACAAACAGAAGTTTGTCGACCTTCAACAGTCAGCATGTCTAAAAAATAATCAGGCTCTGTTGGTTACATCTGATGGCACGCACTTTAGTCACCTCCATGACCAACTGTATTTGAATGGAAGGTGGAATATATATTCCCTGGATAGGGCACACCCACATGCTGCCAGACCACCAACTACTACAGGTAACTGATAGCCAGACAGCTGCATATTGAACTCCACACAAGCTGATAGATTGGTTATGCAGGTCCCCAGTGCCAGGGCTTTGGAACATCTACGTCACGCTGCTCAACAGAGGGGGAACGTAAGGCCGGTCAGAGACATCAGCAGGCAGCCGGCATTACCTCAAAGTCCAGGCTCATCTGCCACCCGCCATGCATCGGCAAAACAAGCAAGGGATTCGGAAAGCAGACTAATGAAGTGCTATCAGGAGAGTGGACACGGGGCCAGAGGAACAACAGTAAAACTCTCTGCTAAGTGACTATGAAGTTAGCTGAGAGGCACTATCTGAACAACATCCATGGCTCGATAGTTCAGCCACAGAGAGGACGTGTTCTATTTTGACCTCACAGAGCAGCAGATACCAGATTTAACTGTGTTGCCATGAGCTGCTCTGAAGATACTGAGTGCTGTATGTGACAGAATTCTGCCACCAAACCAAAAATAGTCATTTTTTGAAAGCCCGGGTGATCCCATTAAATTGATCCACTGTGAATGAGGGATTCAAACAGCCAGTGCGAACTACAGCCAACAGCTAGAAACATTTTGATTGTTCTTTAAGCTTTGATTAGCAGGTTACAAAAGTTCTGCTGTCTCTTTCTCCTAACTAAGGAATGTCTCTAATAAATGAGCAGTTCTGTTCCAAAGCAATGTGAGCAGAGGTCTCTGCTTTGGCTCCACGTCCCCTCTCTGTAACTCTGCTCCCACTCCTGACACAATATGCAACATGACAGCAGATGGAACTGTAAAACAAACCACTGCATCACTTTCATTGTTTTTATTTCCTACTTTTGGACCAATAACATTCTACGGTGCTGACCAGGAATTAAGCACTATGATGGACCTTGAGTTCGTTCACATTAAACCTGTTTTATGTCCATTAAGACAAACACTGAAATCTGTCAACCATACTCTGGTGCAGACTAAATGCCTGGACTGGGTGTTTGATGGTCCACTGGCTGACTGATGCAGTGAAATGTTTTAACAGTGTTCCAGGTGGTCAGTCCAACCATGACAAATGAGGCCGTGTCATTGTGTTTGACGGAGCCTGAGTGGTACTATGACAACTGTAAAACGGCGTAAAAATATTTTCATATTACAATATTCATGTGATGAATATGTTATGTGAGTGTGGAGTGGGACGTACTTATGACTGATTGAGTGTAATGTTTGATCCAAGTGACACGTCTAGCATAATGTCAGCACTGGTATCTGGGATGTTTTGGCTTAACTTTAGGACAGTGCAAGGAAGAGGTGCATTCATCTTTATACAATGGTTGGAGCCCACACACGCACTGTGTAAACACATGAAGAATGAGGGAAAAAAGCTCTTCTGACATGTTGTTTTCGATATTATAGGCAACAGTGATTTCGTGTCAGACTAGCTTGAAGATTTAGGATTTGAGGCTCCATGACAGATTAAAATTTTCCGGAGACATATTTCAACTAAGTTTTCTGCGGCTTGCTCTGAATGCAGTAGTCGCAATCGTCAAAAAATAACTTTTTTTTTTCTTTTTTGGACAAAACGGAGACTGCCCTGCTGTGTCCCGTCATTTTGAATGATCAAGCAATCCTCCACTGCCTTCATGCACACACACATACATGTTATGAAAAGACATATAAAGAACAGCAACGCAGGTTTTGATCCACTCAGTAAAAGCATGATGTCAAAGAAATGCGCCTGCAGTTCAATAGGAGAATATTCTCCATCACTTTGGGTACACATCAACCCTGTCATTTCATGTGACACTGATTAAATCAAAAGGTTTGTGAGTTTGTGCACCCAAGCTTTGACTGTGTTCATGCTTAAAAGAGAGCCTGCGTACAACCTCTGATGAGTTCAACTTTTCCAAGCCATTTTTTTTTTCCCCATGAAGCCATTGTTTTTATTGCCATGGTTCCTGTACAAGAGATGCTGTAGCTTGACAGCTTTATAAAATTAGGTGATGTTTTTTGTAGTAATTTATTATCTGGTTAAATCTAAAACAAATTAAATAAGCCGTAAATCAGAGCATTGATAACTCTGGGTTACTGCAGTTCACATTGATCTACATGTCTTTCTTCAAGAAATAATTAGTGTGAAGCGATAATGAAAATAAACAACAAATGTCAAAGAACACGGCAAAACATTTATGTAACCAAAACTCATCTGTGGGAAGATGTTTTTCTTCTTTTCTCTTCTGCTCTGTTGCACCTGAGTGTGTGTGTAAATGGTTCACTGACATTTGAGATGAGAAGATACAGACGCTTAGTTGGATGGCACAGGGAAATATGAAGGTAGAGAGGGGAGTCATAAGAAGGAAGCAAAGGCGAGGGAGAAGCAGTGACGGAGGTGAGGAGTGGAATGCAGCGATGGAGGGATGAAGGAAGGTGGGTGGGAGTGAGAGCGGAGGGTGGGTGAGATGCAGGGAAGATGGAGGGAGAGATGGAGTAATGATAGAAGGATGGTGGGAGTATAGAGAGAAGGAACAGGGAGGGGGAAACAACAGTGGGAAGGATGGAGGAGGAACAGTATGTCATACGTTGTTTTATTCTCATCCAGAGGCCAGTGAGAGGAGGCGGATACCTGCTGATTATTCTGTTGTATTATCTAACTCGAAAGAAAACAAGATGTGCGCTGTGTCCGTGTGTTCACGGGGTTAGATAAGAGCTGCTGTTGCAATAACACAAACATTTACACTGGTGCTCTCCCTCTTCGCTTCACCTCTCAATCAGACCGACAGACTGACTTCTCTCCTCTTTCCCCTCCCGTCTTCCTCCTCTACTTGTCATCCCCTCACCCACCGTGGCTTTTTCATTCTTTCTCATCCCTTTGTCTCTCCCCTTTGCCTTCTTTTCATTTTTCATTCAATTCCCTTTTCCAGGAATATTTCTCAAAGAATATATCAATGCAAACAGAATAAATCAATCAAGCAGAACCACACACACACACACAGAGTTGAGAGGGGATAGGGAGGTAAATGAACCTCAGTTCTATCACACGTACATTTTCTTCTGAGCATATAGATGTTCCCTTGAGCTGTACGGTCTTAGACGCAGCCACAACATTTACATTTACTAAGTGTAGATTTATGTGCGTGAGGGAAAGGGAGGGTTCAGATTTTCCTCTATACTGTCATTTAAATATTTATCTCATCTTGCACTGTCACAATGTCCATGTTTCCAACATCCCACCTGTGTAGAAATGAGAGAATCATTGGAGAGCCGCTCCGTCTCCCCTTCACACGGAGGCCGAGGTAACGCTTCACATCGTGTGCACAAGGAAACGGATGGCAGCATTGCTGTGTTTGCGTGGGCGGAGACAGGAACAGCGGCTTTACCTGCCATGTGAGAATGAATGTTTGATGAGGCTGATTTGGTCTCTTGACATATTGATGAATTGTTTATGGGCCAGAGAGAGAGAGAGAGGAAAACGTAAACGTGTGTATTTGTAAACATGCCTGTACAAGCACGCATGTGTGCAGTGACTGTGTCCACTACACCCATTAGCATGCAAGGGGGGTTTTCGCTCCTGCAAGCATCGCAAAAATAGAATCAAAACAGGTCACGACGTTAAAGGTCGATGTTTGGCTCATAGGCAAGGAGACACAGTCACCAAGTTAAAGGCTGTGATAGCAAGTTATAAAGACGTACAGTGAGACAGTAGTCAGCTGGAGAACAGGAAACCTGGTTGAATTCAGGTGCAGTGGTGAATAACTGAGCATGAAACATTTGTCCATGCATGTGTGGTTTTGTCTGCACAGATATCCTGAGTCACAGAGCTCTGAACAGGATGCTCACCTCTTGTTGTCTACACCAATGAAGCCAGAAATGTTGTCTCAGTTTGATTTATATTGAGCGAGATTGATTTTCAAAATTATCCTTGTTTTTCTCAGAGAATAAAAACTCATATTTATGAGTGTATGCCGATCCAGATAAATATTCTGATCTAGGGACTCCTCCTACAGGGGTACGTACTCTACTGTGAGGCATTCACATCTCAGCCTAGTTCAGTTTAGGTAAATGTTAAATTCTAGTCAGAAAATAGAAGTCTATTCCAGAAACAACAGAAAGTAAATTACATGGTAACTTAGCTGGGAGCAAGCTTATACAATAACTTCATTTCTATATCAGAGGGGAACATTTGTTGTGGTTTTTTGTTTTTTTTTTTTTTTGCTCAGATACAGCTTGTTAGTCAACACAGTTCATTCCCTGCTCAAATCAGCAGCACAACTTAATCATAACAAACATCATATTTAATAGCTGCCCTACATTACTGAAAATTTTACTGATTACTGATTCTCCTCCCAAAGCACACGGAGACCAAACTAAATATTTTTTAATATTTTTTCAACATACAGAAATAACAATGGCCTAAGATACATTACTCTACGCTAACAGAGTAATAAATGTTTTTAGAGGAACATCCATTTATACAATGTAGTACTGTGTTATTATGCTACCAGCATAGAAACACATTGGTAAATATATCAGCAGCCCATAACAAAAAGAGAATCCTGAGAAACGTCTGGAATGTCAGCGGATATTAATGTATTCTTTTCCATGTGGATATCTGTGATCTGTTTGTGCACATGTGCATGTGTGTGTGTGTGTGTGTGTGTTTTGCAGACATGCTCTGAGAAATGTTTTTGATTTGGGAAAGTGAAAATGCATCATACCTTAGTCTCATACCTAAATCTTAGATGGAGCAATAATAAATAATAAGCATAATTTATAATTGATCATGTACCAAGAACAGAACCAATAACTATGGAGCCTATTGAATTAACTGGTACAGAGGATATAACTGATGTTTAAGCATTCTAAATATTTGTAGTTGGATTATTTATGGAGCTCTTCTTGAAGATGCCAAGTAGCATCTACATGTTTTTAATGTGCATGAGTCTCTGCCATGTCTCTGTACACCTTTGGATCTTGTAACATAAGACCCAACATTAGCCTTTTCAACACAGTCTCACAAACTGAACGCAACTTTAAGGTCTGTAGCTCAGCTAATAATAACACGTGTCTATGAGGGAAGATAAGAAAGAATTAATTGTCCTTCTCTCAGCAAGTCAAACAATGTGCAGCAACGAGTCAGGAGGCTCTCTGCGTGAATCTAGCTACTTCCACACTGTGATGCACAAGAACTGCCATAGTTAACATAGACACACTGGAGCAGGGTGAGAGCCTGAAGATGCACGGAGCCACAGACATGAGAGAGATGGAATATTGGCAGCTGTGTCAAATATGATTTTTGATTAGTTAGATCATCTCATGGGAGCACACGATTTCTTAAGTGGCTGCCATAACTGAGGGAAAGTGGGTCAATACGCAGGCAGGAATAACAAGATAGAGCAATGATAACCAAACAACAACCACAACAAGTCAACAGAAATATATATATCCTATAGATGGTGTGCAAACCTAGAAGAGGAAATTATCCTTTCCCTCAGCAATAAAACAAAACTGACTTAAATCTTCTTTGATGGCTGGATGTTGGATGTGAGCAGCTACCTGGTTGGTACTGTGCAGTATTTACCTTGATTTGTCTTGTTAAAATTGTTGTTAAAATATGAAATGGCAATCCAACCACCTTTCTAATTTCACAAAGTTCACGGGAACCCTTTCATGCTTGGTGTTGACTCCTCACCTAGAGCAAATCTAACACTTCCTTATATAGATGAATCTCTTTTGTCACAAAAAAAGAGCACACTTTCAGTTGAATTAAAGTAACGCCCCTGCTGCTAACTGAGAGCAGGCCTACGGCACATTGTGATAATGCAATTTGTTTAAAACTACCATCCAAACCCAAAAAAGTCGGTATCATCAATTAGTCATATGAGGCAGAGGCTTTGATTTGCTCTGCACTCGGCACCACTGGTTAACAACATTGAGCATTTTCACAGTATGAAAATCTGTGCAGTAAATGTGAAATAAACTGTTGTGCAGTGCTTGCACCCAGCCCCTGCAGCGCACTCCAAACTGACCAACGCTGGCTCCATTTGGACTTAATACTAAAACAGACTGAAATCCATATGCAGTCACAGATATAACTAATAAATAAAGTTAAAGAAATATCAGCCTGAAGGCAGGAAAGTAGTGTAGGTCAATAAAAGGCTGTGACACATTAAAGGTCAATACCAGCAGTGCATGGTGACACCTACACCAGGGGGCACAGTGCACATGCACACAGAAACACACACATGCCACAACTCACTGGGACAAACACAGAAATGCACACATGCTGTAATATTCCCTCAAACCAACACACAGAATGTTTAATGGCTTTGAACAACTTTCTAAACTTTCAATGGAATTCGAAATCATTGCCCTAATTTCTCTTCCCTCGTCTTCCCTTTTCTGGCTCACATCTCTCCTCACACATGCAGCTCAAATGGAGATTGTGTTTTCACGGCGATGCGGAGCAGACCTCCATAAAACTGGCTCCCTTAATAATTCAGCATTTGAATAAAGCCAGAAATCTGGATGTCACTGCAGTTGATTGTGTGTATGAGTGAGAATAAAAAGACTGTGAAAGAGAGAGAGGAGGGGAAAAGGGGGGTGGCAGTAGAGGGAAAGGAGCGGGGCTTGGAAATAAGAGAGGAAAGAGGAGCAGGAGGAAGAGATAAGGAGAATTTGGCAAGGGTTGCACACTAATATAATGTTGAAAAGCCTTTTAACATGAGCTCTAACGGGCTACTAAACAATGTGTAAGACTGGAGATAGTGAAAAATTCTTGAGTGGGTGTGTCCTGTTGACAGCCTCACACTTACGTTTCATTGACTGTAATGAAGTATTTATATGCCATTTCATTCTTGTAATAGTCATAGATATATAACTGAAACTGGCTATATACAATCACCTCTTCGTTTCACCAGTTAGCGTGCCATATTTTACAAGAGGCGTTTGAGTTTTGACTCACGCTTCATTGATCGTTGAATAACGTTCAATAAATATTTGTGGAATAGTGCCGTAGCAGCTTCAGGGTACTGCAAAATCTGGCAACTGGTCTTTGCTCACCGCAGCTCGACAACTGTAGGTCACTTCAACCCTTTCAGAAAGATGAATGCAACCAGCATCACCGCAGTCCAGGCAGACACCCCGTCCACGCAATGCAATATTAAAAGATAATGGAGGAAAGTTAGAAGAAATGCATTATTGTGCTTCATTCCTTTGGAAGATACAATTGGAATAATAGTGTTTACGTGCATTACCTGCATTACTATAATTCCCAAAGTGCATTCTGTAAATTGTTCCATCTCCTGTGTTGGCACACTCACACAGAGTGGAGTGCTACATTTTCTGAGGCCCTTCATAGGGGCTTCCTGAGGTAGTGGTTGGCAGGTATCAGTGTGTACACTTGCAGCAGAGATACTGGTGTGTATAAAGATTTGTCTGTCTCCCACAACAGTGAGTGCAGTGGTGGGCTGTAGCTGGGTTTACCCACAGCGTTGGAGCTGTCAACCCGGTTCACGAAACTGAACCAGACAGAAAAATCACAAACACTATTCTCAACCCCAAAATACGCCACGATGTAATGTTCACACTAACTGAGCTCAAAGAGTACGGGGCGGGCAGTGGGTGGGCTCGCTCTCACTGAATATGGAATGGAGTTGATGTGGCATTTTCAAATGTAGGGCAGTCAGTTCGTCATAGAGAGGAAACACAGGGGGAAAAATAGGTGGAAATAGTATTTTAGAGTGTCAGCGACATTTATACTCCATCCTGAGTGTGCAATTTTTTTCAGATTTTACACATTAAGTAAATGTTTGAGGTAATTAGATTTATAATTAGATAATTATAGTAATAATTATTAGATTAGATTAGATTTTCCTTGGAGCATAAAATCTTTGAATTCCCACGTCTTTGACATTTAACAACTTGAAAATAAAAGGTGCCCCTCTCGAGCTGAGCTCATTCTCATGCTATGGCAGTCTTTAACTGGACCATCCGGTTCCCAGCAGAAATCTTGAATTATTCTTTCCCCTATTCCACCTACTACACACTGACTAAAGTGACCCATTATTTTCCCACAGATTGGGAGGTGGCGCTCAACTAAGCGAAAAGTCCACCTCAGCCAAGTTTCCCTTTGCGATGGATGACTGCAGGAGATCATTTGGTGTTTGTGCAGCAGTGTCTCCTTAGTGTAGAAGGAGCAGTGATTTATTTTTTAAAAGATGACTGAAACTTTTCATTGTAGTCTGAAGTGTGAAATATTTGGCCAAACCTGTAAATGCAGCTTGGGCAATTCCAAAAAGTCATCAAATCTATGCATCAGATAAAGGGACAAGGTTGATTTTTGTTTATGAACAACTTTGTGGGAATCTGATGTTTTCACATTACAGAAGACAAAAACTGTGCCGTCACCACCGGTTCAGGAGAGTGACTGATATGTTTGTTTTGTTTGCAGATAAGAAAGAAAATAAATCAGTTAAGAATGAATGTTGAGGAGTAAATGCACATTTTTAAGCCTAGACAAATGAGACACCGTTATGATTTTATTTTTGTTTGTAATACCAGAAATTGCCAGAGCACATTACCTAACATGACTTTCTGCACCCAGCAGAAATGGTTCCTATCAGTTTTGTGCCTGGAGATAGCAGAATATCTAAAACTTAATTTAATGGATAAATGATTCATATTGACAGACTTTTACGATGAAAATGAAAGTAAAAAGAAAGTTTTAACATTCTCCCAGGGAAACACATTTTAATGGGTAATCCATCATCGTGACCAACATATTTATTTCTGTCAACATCATACATTGGTCTTTTCAAGTGTCTATGGAAAGGTCAGTACAGAGAGTTACTGTATGCATGTAAGATGTCAAAACTTTATTTTTTATTTTTTTGCTGTGTAGATTCATGGGACTGACATTTTGAAATAGTTTGTTTTTTGAGCAGTCCTATATAATTCTAAAAGATAGATTTTGTTTTAACAACAACAAAGACTGGAACAAAGAATACAATACAGCCAGACATCATAAATAAGGCTGAAACAAAGCTTGGTCGCTCATATTTTATTATGGCTTATTATTAGTTTGCCTTGCCTTGTGTGCATTCCTGTTTCAATTCAATGTCAATATATTTAATTTGACAATGAAAACCAATTATAGCTTTAGAAAACAGCATCTATACTAATGTAAAAGAAAATGACCCCAAGGTCCAATGAATGTTTATTAATTTGATTATGTCAATTATTTTAGTTTAAATTGGATTTTCACTGTAGCATCAGATATTGGATCACAGGGAAGCTGGGAATGAATAATAAAGTGGTGGTAGAGGTGGCACGCAGGAGACCATAATGATGGAACCTGTCTCCTGGAATTGAGAAGTGAAAAGCCATCAGGGAATATTACCACACTTAACCCTCGGACCTGTCACCTGTCTAACCTGGCATTTGATGATTTATTAATTCGGAGGGGTAACTGTCAGAGCAGCAGATAGACTGGGAGATCAAATAGGGAAATGGACAGATTGCTTGGAGTAAACAAGCAGACAAAGAGACAAGAATACTGCCAGCTTAGAGAGAGAGAGAGTAGTCAAGATGCTAAATATTTTATAGTTAAAACATTTTTTTTTTTTTATAGAAAGACCAGTTCAGACACCTGCACTTTGTGTAATGGCCTCAGCACCAATTCTATAAAAGAACAGCTGAATGCCACCAACTCTGTATGCAAATGACGATCCCTTCCATTTAGGAATGAACTGGCTCAGGTGAAACCCTTTGAACGACAAGTACATACAGAGAATGAACAAATAATACTTCTATCATCTAGTCTTGTCAATCACTGCTGAAGAAGGTCAAATGTATGAATCTTGGAAAACACAATTACTTTAAGTAGCCGTTTAGGTGCAGCCACAGTTTACAAAAACAAACTGTTTTCCACTTTCAGTTATAGCACGAAACAGAGCAACAGCCACTTTAAAACTAGACATTAAAATGCAGACATAGTGAAGAAAATAAAACACAGATCTGTATCGTTTACACTGACAGCAAAAACAACGCAAAATAAACCTTGAGACTGCACTGTGGCTCTAAATGTTCCACACAGCTATCAGTAGCCCAGATATCTCATATTTTAAACAATGGCAAAGCGCTGGTCATCCAGAACAACAAACTCAACAAATCAGGAGCTTTGGGGCCAGCTATGTCAGATTAATCCCACATGCTGATTTCGAGCGGCTAATAGGATGTGATTTCCAGGGGGAAAAAAAAAAGTTTGTAATCTTATTTTGGTGAAACTGACACAATATTGGATCGATACATATATTTGTGTCCTTGTGGAGATGGAGATGGGTTCAGTTATGTGGCTGAATCACTCTAGTGTCAGTACAAGATCACATCAAATATTCTGTACTATCATCAAATTCAATAACATTTTATTTGTATAACATTTATCAACAAATCAGAATTTGTCCCATGGTTTAAAATTCCTCCCTGAATGTTGTGCTTGTTTGTGTTTTGGGTATTAGAATACAAAGAAACCCTTCACTTTGTTAAAAGAATAGCTTGAACATTTTACGAGACATGATTTGTTAGATAATAAGGTCCCTGTCCTAAATGCCAAGGCAATAATATGAAACTTCCTTACGTTCTTTAGCTGCACAATGTCAGTGACAAATTACCCCCCAACTGAAACTTGTTCGGGCTGCTTCTTCCCTGACAGAGAATAATAGATGAAATCTGAGGTGTGCTCTACCCTTCGTACGTGCGCACACACACACACACACACCAACAAACCTGCAGATGTATTTCACAAACAATATATTTAATAAAGTGACATGAATTATGCATGAGTATAAAGAGTATAATGAGAAAAAGAGTGAGTCCGTTAACATTACTCACCTCCTGGGAATAATTAGCTAAAAAAAAAACACACATTTCATTAAATTGCTGTTCATCAGTAAATATTAAGGTTGTAAAAATGAGATGATGGAATACAAGTGAGTGGCACTCACATTACAGGGTGTGATAAAAACAGATTGATGATAATCTAGACCCACGACGAGGTCATGAGCGCAGGATGCCGCTAAACACTGCATCTGCATCGCAGCACGGGGGCGGTGAGACTCCACACTCACCCTGCAGACCTACTTATTGTGAAAAACCCATCTGGGACAGTTAAGCACAGTAGCATATGGACCGGACAGAGAGAGAGGCAGTGACACTCTCCCATCCGCCTTCTCCCTCTCCCTCTCTCTCTCTCTCTCTCTGTACGAGTGAGCGATCATCCGTTGTCACGTCCAGTGAACATGACCTGAAGCAGGTGCACCAGCTGGAGCAGTGAGTGACTCTGGCCCCAGCCAGAGCACGCCCACCCAAACTGTTGCAGAAACAATGCACATGTGTTTACTGAACCCGTCGCCGCCACGGTCACTGCCCCACTGAGTGCCAAATGCAGGTCATTTAAAATAAGCTACACCACACAAAAATAAGTAATGTCAATGTCTACCAATCATTTGGATGTGTACCAAATCACACGCTCATAAGTTTCAGTCCCATGAACACCCCATCCGTTCCACCTGTCTCATTTTCTGGATAAGAATGTAAGCAAAAGGAAAAGAATAACAAGATATCAGCTCAATAATAACCTGAACAAAGGAAACTTTGGAAATCCAGGTACAGAGGCGTCAGGTATAACAAGGGTTTGTTTTATCCGATGTAGTGCGTCACGGTGGAGGGATACATAGGCAGCAGAAGGGGAATGTTTTTGTTTAATTAGTATGGGGGTTGTGAAATCTTTGGGGACTTATTAGGAATAACCTTAGCCATAAAATTAATCACTGGTATAAACAAAGTTTCCAAACAAAACTCTGTTTATATTTGCCAGATGGTACTTTTATGTTCAGGTCAGCACAGTTTCAGTTAAACAGAGAAAATAATTCGACCAACAAACACATGCAGTGCTTAGACACGATGCCACAGAGCCTGCGGTGTGAACCTTTTCCTATTGTCCTATCTGGTTTGTCTTATTAGCTCCTCTCGCTTTGACTGACTGTACGTCAATGCAATCGAGGGTTAGCAGACACAGGAAACCAAAGCTTTACAGAGTGTGAGGCTCCTGCGGCTCTCAGTAATGAGGCAACACGCCGAGGCACATCACTCACTATGACACATAGTGGCAGACGCAAAGAGGACTAACAGAAAAAAACAAAAGGTGACGTAGAAACCAATGCCGAACTCGATTATATTTGAAACTATTGTCAACTGACTGGTGGTCTTGCTTGTGATTTAATGCTGTTTTCAGTGACCTGGCTCTCCAGTAGGTGAACAAGCTAATATAATTTTTAAAACCTGATGCTGCTTGTACTGGAGCCTACAGAACAAACAATTGCACAAGTCTTGTTTTACGTTTCCTAAAACTCCAAACTAGAACAGTGCTTGGCATCGTACAACCTCGTCTGACTGCCTTCTATTCGGCACAATCAGCTCCAGCCTGCACTTTGCCACAGGCTGGTAAAAGAGCCATTACCAGTATGATACCAAACTCTAAAACCAAGCTGCACGTAAGCACCACGCCTCCCATACGGCAACACTTGTGTTTTCACGCAAAAGGTCACAGAAAAAGCAAACATCGTCTCAGACCAGCCACACCGCTCAGCTTGCTCAGACAGTCAGACTCATAACCCCAGATTGCACAAGCAGCCGTCGTGACAGAGAGAGTTAAAAGAATTGACACATGTGGCTGGACTCTGAAGTAGCCACTAAACCAGTCAGTCACATAGTCACGTCTTTTAAACTAGCAGCTTATCTGATTGGACACTCGGCTGCCAGATTCCTGCCTCCAGTCAGAAAGTCTTCTCTGTTCTTTCATTTTCTTTTTTTGGCTGCTGTCCTCTCACTGCTCCGCTCGTCTTCAGAGGAAGTGCTGAACTATTTTAACAATCAATCAGGGAAAACATAACTGCCTTATTTATAAATATATATATAAATACACACACACACATAAATAAACTGTAATATACAGACCTTTAAGAAACATATGGTAGTAGAATAGAGGAAATATTAACTGACATTAAATACCAACCCCATCCAGATATGGGCAATCAAGTCTGATGTGAATGCTCTTTCAACCCATTATCACTTTAATATTTAATCTACATTTCATATTTAAGAGGACGAAATATTAGATCTGCCTATAGACATTTTGAATCCGGAGTGATTTTGTTTCATACGGTTCATCAAGAGTATCATTCAGGGAAACCCACATGGCGTTTCTTTGATGATTGTGAGAGACAAGTATAAAGCATTTCCACTGAGCTTTTCCACACAGAAGTGAACATATCCGCAGATGAGGAGAGTGACACGGTTTGAACTTGAAGGGTTAGTCACCACAGACTTTGTTATGTCCCAGAAAAGATTTTTGGAGTAATGAGACATGTGACAAATCAAGAGGATGACAGCCAAGAACCCACACCACAACTCGTTCTTTTACTAATCTCTCCAAGAACTTTTTCTCAACTTGTCATCTCTGTTATGTTTTTGTCGGTGCTTTGAAATACAATATTGAGTGTGGCCATTAAAAAGAGAATCAAATGTCAATTTTCCAATTAAAAGCAAAACGTTTGTGATGAAGACAGACCAGAGAGATCAGAAGCATCTGTCAGAGTGACATCATATTTTCTGTAGTACTAATTCTGTCTTCTTTATTTTCAGCTTTAACTTTCAGGTCCATTATGTAGGATAGAGATGAAAGAGAATTTGCGACCACCTAAATCTACATTATCTGGTGTCTTGACACTGAGTGACATGACACTGACAAGCACAAACTTCTTGTAGTGTTTTCTCTTGGCCCAGAATGTTATACTTTCTCTCAGTTAAACCAATAATCTATTAAGCCCACAGTTACACTTCAACCTGAATGATAAGAAGTGGAGTGAGCTCAGCTCTGTTCAATTGCAGGGCAATGTCAGCCCGACCTGGCATTTTAATGTGCGTGTGTCAGAGCTGCCAAGCAGCGATCGTATCCGGCCCTGATGTGTCCACTGGCTCAGAGAGGCAGCTGAACATGGTGCTAGGTTCTTTCCGATTGTAAGCCTGGGGTCATTTTTCCCCAGACACTCTGTGAGCGGTAAAGAAAACAGCGAGTGGTTCATTCGCTGTTACAGATAGAAGAGTTGGGGGAGAGTCAGCCTATGGGGGGAAAAAAAAAACTGAGATTGTGAGACAAAGCTCAGATCAAGAGAAATGTAGACGCTTTTCTTTCATTCCTGGTTTCATGCCTCCAGCATAAAATCTGTTCAGAATCTTTGCAGTGTCACAGTTTGTCAGACATCTTGTTCTCTGTCCTTCTTCCTCTCATCTCAAGAAATCCACTTTGTGACCCCCCCACCTCTCTTTAATTCCACCATTACTTTTTTTCCCCTGCCATCTTCATTTGTATCCTCGTCTCGCTGCCTTCTCTATTTCCAGCATCTGATTCTATAACGTACTGTCTTGACCTTTAAGGCAGCAGGGCTGATAGGTCTGCTGCTTTAATCTCTGGTAGATATTTTTCATCAGCTTCTGGCAGCATAAGAAAGACACAGCGTTTTACAGATGAACGCCAGCTGTCAGGGGACTCACTGGTGACAAAGGCTGCAGTGTTCAGAGACACCTCCTCACACAACGTGTTTTCTTGATCATACTGCCGTAACCGTAGAGTTTTTGTTTTTCATACGTCCAGGGAGCCTGATTCAAGTTGCCAAAAATAAATCCACCTTATCAATTGCCAACCAACAGGATATAATTCTGCTGCAACCCCTGAATCTTTTGTGGACTCAGATGCTTCCCCCACTCCTCTAACAGCATGGTGGAGGAGATAATGAGCACACTTTCATTTCCAGGTGAACTATGCCCATTAGCTGATGAAATACCTCTCACGAAATGCTGATTTTGTCTCTGACAGAAAAAAAAAAAAAAAAATATATATATATATATATATATATATATAAAGAAATGTGCATTAAATTAATCTTACATTCTCGTGTTACAAAAGCATCTGTCAAAAGTTGTTATGCCAAATCATAAAGCACACTATCCAGCAGCTATCATTACTGAAGGCACCATGATCTTCACAGGACATTTAGAACCTTTCATGTAGAATGAGTGGGAACGTCAAAAGTAGTTGTGAAACTTGACCTTTTTAGCATAAAATCATGTCTGTTATGCCTGATGTGTCAGGACAAGGCTTAAACAAAGCAGTGCAGATGAGCGAGCACTGCAGACTTAATTGGAGAGGTTTCTCTTATGAGTGTGAACTGTGATCTCCATGAGACATACAGGACCAGACAGTGCAGCGGAATGAACTAGAAGAAGTTAGTGAGAAGAAACCCAATGATCCTATATGAAGTTTTGTTGTTTCTTTACACAAAGAAATATCTTGAGATCTGTGTACTTCATGTATATTTGCTCCAATAAAATCCATTATCGAGAACATGAGGTTCATGATACAAAAGCTGATCTCACCATTTTTCACGAATCCACACACAGACACGCATAAACAGCAGCACAAAGAAAGCACAGCGGCCGACATTAAACGAGCACAGACTCCCAAACACAACATAGCCCCAAGCAGCTGGATTACAAGATTAAATAAAGATTCATCTGCACAATGGAATTAGCCAGCGGAGTGGAGCGTTCACAAATGAACACACAGACACAATTGCACCGACGAACACGTGTATGCACACAGTTAAATGCACTCGCACAAGAAAAGAAAAAAATACAATCTGAACAATATGAAATGTACTGCAGTGGGGACATTAGCCCCTTTAAAGCACAGAGGCCACACCAGGGCTAGATGCTCTTTTAGTGGAGCCAGTTAAATGAAGTCGGAAACTGAGGGATCATTCAGCAGTGCACTGAATCAAGGGACAAGTCACCTAATGAAATAAGGCACACAGTTGGACAATTTGTCACCTAACAGCCACTGTTAACAGATCCCCGTATACAGTGTGCCCTTTGTGGTGTTGACAGCAGAAGGAACCACATTACAGTCGATTAGCAAACTTGAGGCTGATGCCTGCTGCACATACAAGGATAATGGGGCCTTGTATCAGGTCAGGATCAGGCCTGCAGGACAGGAACCTACCAGCATGGATGATGATACAAAATATTTTAAAACTACACGCTCATTTTAGCCATATTTCCAAGTCCCGATACACAATGTAAACTCCATATAACACATAGATAGAGGCTGTATGGGACTTACATTATTTGACGTCCAGCGTGGTTGGGAACTGTCCACATCCACGCTGGTCCTCTGTGTGTTCTTTTATTTTGGTGGCTCCTCTCCTCAAGTAACTACTCCCACAGGAGCACATTAAACTGACCGTGTTGAGTCTTATTAACAGATGATAGATAGACGATCTTTGACTTCATTTTGTTTGTTGTATCCCAACTTCAGTGGAAACTGCGTCACGAACTAACGAGCTCCACCTGTTACCTCTCCAGGCCACACGGTCTGCGTGAATAAAGGCTGCAGTACCATTTTCTACCACAGAGATTTACCAGTTCCATTCACGGGCATCAGGGGAGGCGCTGTTTCACTCTGTTTATATGGCTGCTCAGACACGAGCAGTATGAGTGGAGGCTGCAGTACCGCCTTTGGCCATGCAGATTTACCATTATCAGCACCCAGCAGCCAGGGTGGCGCTGTTTAAATAGTTTATTCGACCTGGGGACAGTGGAGAGTGAATATTCACTCTCTTGTGAGACTTGTGAGAGCTCTCTGGTAATTACAGTCAAAGCAATTTTGTGTTTTCTAGATGAAATATTAACTTGCATTTGAAGGGAGTAGTGTATTTGCATCTTTGTGCTGAACAGGCAACATCACAATATTGATTAGAGTTGGTGAAGGTATGTGCCCTCCAAGTCCCTTTCTCGTTTTTTTACTTATAAATACTTATTACACTGTAGGGAAATTCTACTGAGCTAAATTAATATGGATCTTTTTCAGGTTTAATTGGATTTGCTGTGACTGTGTCATATAAACCATGTGATAAAATTCATTTTTTGTTGAGTAGCTTACCCGTCATATATATCAAAACATGCTTTATAGTAGTTATATAAATATGTGCACAATCCTGAAGGTGGAACAACAGTAGCGGTGCGTAAATCTGCTGACATACAACCAATAAATGCATGTTGATTACACCAGTGGATATCTCTATGTGCTAAACCTAAGTGGAAATTGAAGTGTGTCTGAGTTTGATTTTTGTGTCAGCATTTAACATTGCATTGTTGGCACATTGTTTTATCGCAACCTTAACTTAGCCAGGTGATAAATAAAACATGGCTTGTTGTCCGGTGTGTGTGCATGTGTGTGAGAGTAGGAGAGAGGTACTGCAGCAGTCAAGGTGGCTTTAAATCTAGGTCATCAGAGAGAGTAAGGTGGAGAACGAGAGAGTGATACAGTATAAAAGAGTAGCAGAGAGAGAGAAACGTGAATCAACAAACAACTGGGATTTTTTTTTTTTTTTTTCCCCCTGCTGTTTATTTTTCCAGATAATCCAGAAGTAAATTCCACACAGCCCCTGGAGTATTGTACCACCCAAACAAATATATGTCTCATCAAATTGTGTTGGCAGATAAAGGTTTAAAAATGCTGTCAGACCACAAATGAATGCAATAGTTCCCATGCCAATACAGTACAACAATCTTTGCTTTGACTCAAAAATGTTTTCCATGCAAGTAACTCATTGTCTTAATGACCCAAAATAATGAGAATAATGTGTCTGAAAGTTGTTCTGTCCTACTGAGAAAATGAATCCACTCTTTTGTAAATATTTATTTTTATCTGTCTGATTTTTATTCATTTATGCTCACACAAGTCTACTTTGCCGAGGACACTCTGGCCAAGCTGGAAATTCAATAGAGAAAAAATATGCATTGTCTTTGTTATGGATACATTCGATGCATTCTTTGTGGCTTAATCATGCAATTGGCTATCCAGTTCAGGGCTGTTTTTGGAATCACAAGCATGTCTCGCAGCCAAACACACATGCAATCACATGCACGTATAACACACGTGCACAGATGCACGGACCAACACACATCCCCTGACCTGGAATCTGCAAATCAGCAAAGGAGCTTCATTAGAGCTATCGTGAAGAGTAATCACAACCTGCATTGGTGCATGTTGTGTGTGTGAGCCCCAAGGGGTCCATTAAACCAGTGATATTATTGTTTGGTGTATGGAAGCTGTCTCCGCAAGCTTGTCGAGTTGAACACACACCACGGAGCTACAGCACACATCAAAACACACACAGCTTCATCAGCAGTTTGGGCTCGAGTTGCTCAGAATAATAATGAGACTGTAGTAAATATGCAGAAATCCACGGAGGATACAAATCCAATAACGTGTTAATCTGGTAGAATCATCGCGTTATATTTCTATAGGTGTGTGGCTCTGTTTATAGACTCAAGGGACACTGTCTTCACACAGAAACAGCTTTGATTTAATGTGTGGTGTTTGGAAGAATCTCTCCAGTAAGTTAAGGGATACTGTGACTTTCATGCTGTTTTTGTTTTCCATGCAAACATGTAAAAAGCCTCATGGGTACATAATGGTGACAAAAACAGCACAGTTATGAGCAACTTAATGTTTCTATTGGGCTCCTCCATTTTTCTTCCTCCTGTATCAGTAGAAAACTCAGATTGGGAGAAGCTAAAGTAGCTGCAGTGTCTTACACATGTTTGTGCTGGTCCCTCTCTGTGGTGTGGCACTACAGGCGCAACAAGTTCATTGATTTATTCATGACATCATAAAGACAACCCAGCTGCTGAGGATGTTAGCTCATTAATGAGACTGGAGGACTGACTGTCTGCTGACTGTTTGCTTTCGCTGCTAAATTCTCTCACGCTGGTGGAAAACAGACGAATATCAGTGAGAGCCAGTTAGTGCAGCTGAACTCTGCAGGAGCTGAACCAGTGTGGAGTGGCCCAGAGTGACCAGAATCAGTCAGCCTCAAGTATCTCTTATCCCACAATGTGTTACTGCAACCCTGTTATTATTATTTACCACAACAATAGACCATATAATGCAGCTTTATCCTTGTTACTGCAGACATTTGTTTTATTTTACAAAATATCACCATCCAGCTGAGAACACAACTGCAAAGGCTTATCAAGAATACAGTGCCGTTAGGTGTGGATGAAGTCTACATCTACGATCTGTCAAAAACCTCAGAAGAAGACTGTGGGACAAGGCAGATGTGTGTGAATGCTGATGTGAGGTGCAGCTTAATGAAGATGAATTAGATCTGGCAGTGCTAACCAAACATAAAAAAATAAGAAGCAACACTGGGCTTTTGTATCTCTGTTTTAGTGACTTGCTTGGGGAGGTTGGCTTTTCAATACATCAGCTAGAGTGAGTTGAAGATTCTCACCTGGTATATCTGTTATAAAACTCAAGTGTTTTTTCTGCCACATTAAAAAAATATATTCTTACAGCCGCTCAAGTTTATTTGGTGCAATGAATTTAACGTCGACTAATTCATTAACATAGAGGCCTTGCAGAAGCTTATAAAGCTGCAGTCATGTTCAAAGATACATATACTGTAGGTGGCTTTGAAAGAACTGATGAGGATTTTGTACCACAGAACCAAATGTCCTTTACTCATTCTGAGACACTTTAGTTCAACTTCTCTGTCACCATCTGAGTGCTACACAGCCCAGGGGCAGCGCTGGTCCTGTCTGAGTTTTAAGAGAACAGAGAAAAGGCAGAGGGACGAAGAAAGAAAGAAACTGCGTCAGCGTGAGAGAAGAAGCATTGAAGGGATGGGATGGAATTAGATGAACTAACTCAGGGCATGTATCATATTATTGGCGTGGCTCCACTTCTCCTGAAGAAACGTCATAGATCCTGCATTTTCTCACACAGTGCGTTCTCATGTGCAGCCCCTCTCACATTGATTATAAGTTCGAAATATGGCATCAAGAAACAGACCCACAGTGGTGTTTGGGGGAGTTATCAGAGTTCTGCTGTCTCCAGCACAATGAAGATGAATGAAACTTTTATATCCAGGTTAAGAGCATGTCTCACGCACAGGCCTGTTTTACCTCTGCTTCTCCCAGTAACCCGGGTTTCTGTGCGTCTTCCAACCCAGCGATAGATCAAACTGCTTGACCTAAAACTTTGTGACAAAATGAATTCGGGAGACACATGTCCTCCCATAGCAGCACTGTCTTTAGAAGTGTCTCTTGGAATTCCCGCGAGGCTTAACACCTCTTGGGTTACGGCAGTTTTCTGCATGAGCAAGCAAGACAGGAGGAGAGAGAGAGTGAAGCTGGTCTCTGTGTGTGTGTGTGTGTGTGTGTGTGTGTGTGTGTGTGTGTGTGTTTCTGAAAGGAGAGGAAATGGTAATGGTGGAGAGGAGAGAAATACGTTTTTTATTTATTTTTTATAGAGCTTTCCTGGGAATACTTGGATACAGATTCATTAATCTAAAAGCGAGATCTGAGCCCACTAAGGGTTTTCTGAGGGGGAAACAATACAGCAGCAGGAACGAGCGAAGCTACACGTGCCTTTTTTCCTTTTTTTTTCTCCTTCCCCATCTTTTCTCTCATCCTCTATCCATTTCTTTGTTTCTTTGATTCTCGCTCTTCATTACTCTCCCTCCCTCCTTTTCTCTCCGAGACTGGTTCTGCTCGCAATAACATGACATATGAACACTGAAGACTGGGGGAAAAAGGCTGTATTAAAAATGGGGAGTTGAATTGTTGTGACAGGTTCACTATGAGGTTTGTGGAGCTTTACAAGATAGGTTTTTATTGAAATCCTGCCTTAAAACAGAGATGATTAATGTCTGACATGTATCAAATATCGAGGTTGTCATTGTAGTCGTGTCTGTACAGTTACACTGATCTATATTTTTGATTTATTTTGACCACGTCCAAAATGAGCAGAGATGCAAATGACACCATTGACTTGTCATCATTAGTTATACTTTGAATGTGAACACGCAAATGTCATGACAAGAATATTTTATCATGTGCTTTTATCTTTCCTCGACCAATTCAGTTCTAATTTACAGGGAGAGTCTGAAAGACAGCTTCACATTTGAAAGCACATCAAATTTTATGGCACATCAGAACGCACAGGACTTCCACAACTTGAGTCATTTAACTTTTTACTTCTTTTCTCTGCAGGAGCTACTGCCACTGGAAGCAATTCAGAGCAATCGCTTCCAATTAATTACCCTGACTGTGGTTAATAAATTAAACGTGCAACGGTTTCATAATAAAGTGAAAGTATTTCAGTTCTTGTAATAGGAAAACAAATCTCTAACGTCTGGGCTGTTGTTTTGGCAAAGGATGCCTCGCTCCTGCTTTATGCCTCCCATGTATGTTGTGGAAACACCTGGCCACACAAATGCATTCATTATTTGAGGTAAGAATCTGTTGTGAGTGCATCCAGTCTACACTTGTTATTCTGCATTCTCCTTTCACCAGCTTCCAGACAACTTCCATAACAGTCAGCAAACAATCAATGAACTTCCTTGGCCTTTACCGTCTCTGAAAACGTCCGCAAACATGTCACAACTATTAAGCTTTCAAAAAATTCACAGGTCCGAGGTCGTGAACGTCACAACAAGGGGGCGTTCACACACACTCTTTTCAGGGCGCCATGTATCAGCATGGTGTGTGTTGACTAAACAATGTCTGACTGGTGACCTGCTCTTCTCCCACACCTGCAACATTGAATAGACTGCCCCTGCAGGTAACACACACACACACACGCGCTCACACACAGCAGATTATTGTTCAGGTGTGTTTATTTTGCAGTTTGTCATTCAAATATGTTGAATATTTGTATTAGTTAACAATAAAGATGAAATCCATTGGGCAAAATGTTTTTTTTATAATTTTTTTATCACTTTCATGTAGATGTAAGAATGCTTTCATGCATAATTGCTTCAAAATAAGAGAATGTTTTATTTGCTTGAATGTTGGGAATGTTTAGTGATTTTACTGCACTGACAGCAAAATAGTTTTGAGTTTGATAAAACTTATATCTCGACAGATTGAAGTTCACATGCAGGTACACCTGTAAAATTCTGACTAGCACTGATATGCTTGAATGAACAAGCACAAATGCTGCCCATTAGCATGGAGACACACACACACACACACACACACACACACACGTGGGAAAATAAAGCAGAGCTCTGATACGGTTGGTTGAGCAAGGTCACACCCTGGATGTAAGTACATAAACCACACAAATACACAAATGCACACTGGCACTTAGCTTTAGCTACAGGGGTGGAGGGAAAGAAAAAACAGTGGATGATAAAGAGAGACAGAATAATGGAGAGAAGGGACTGAAACACTTTACCAGCCACTCCACTGGCATAATTGCATGAGATAATGTGCAACGGTTCATGTGTCGGTGAACATGGGAAGTTTAAAGCTGCAAAAAGAAACAGACACAATTTCTAAGTTCCAGTAAAATATTGATGACTTAATTTTTTTTATTTATTTTTGTTGAATTTTGTATTTTGAATGTTTTACTTTTGTAGTGTAGCTTCCATAACATCGATGGAATACAAAAACACAAATAAGATACACGACTAAGACAGGGACATTGTGTGAGAGAGAGGCAGGACTTTAGAAAACTCTTTTTTCATGTTTGTTTCTATGTCCAACTCTTCATTCTGCAGCCAAATTACTCCAGGAGCTGCCAGATACACACACACAGATGTACAAACCATATATTCACACACTCCTTGCATATATTTATTTCCCAACGTGACTCATTCAAATGCTGAAACTGGGTGAGCCACTTCTCTCCGTCGAAGTGTATGTGTGTGTGTGTGTGTGTGTGTGTGTTCGAGGGCTGCAGAGGTTTGTTAGTCAGGTTGCTCAACAGAGAGTAATGGTTGGCAAGAACAAGAGGCAGAGGAGAGGAGAGGAAGTGGAGAGGCGATGAGAGACCTTAATAATTCAGCTCCTGGCATAAATTGCTGAAACTGAAACGACTGCAGATTTCTTTTGAACTAAACTTCCAGTGAACTTTTCGGTGTTGTCGTGTGTTCGCAGTAAAAGAGGGGACATATGTCAAACACTAATATTTGCTTGGAGCTTGCAGTAAACTTCATGAATAAATAAGGAGGATTAATATCCTTCATGTGCTCAGTATTGTTATAAAACAATGTGTTAGAATCAGACTCAGAATATCAGAATGATTTCCATTTTAATCAGGTACAGCAGAATTTATTCTGGATTGAAAGCTAATGCAATCTACCTAAAATGTACATTTCCAAAAATCATAAACCCCATGCTGCAGATCAAGCAGGCAGGATGAGATAGTTATCAAAGATTGCTGCAGACATTAATAAAAAAAATGACACTTAATTGTTATAATGACGAGGAATAATTGTAAAGTAACTCCAGATCAGAGTCACAGGAGAAGCTGGAAGCAAGTTGAATCTTAAGATTCGACTAATACGATTTCCCATCGATACTTCATTAAAATATCATTTCCCCTGGAGCTAAACATTCCTTGTGATTATTTTGCAAGAGATCCTACTTGTATATATGAGCACTGCATCCACGGTGGCCGACATCTTCATTCACTTTGTACAGCATTTAGGAATTCCAATTAACCAATTGTTTTTAAAAGGGTTGAATGGAAAATACCTTGATATAACACAGAGAAGCTGACACTGCCTCTTCATGGCCAGGTGCTAAATAAAAGTTGGGCTTCTTGTTAGGTGGGAGTGAACTGAGACAGAGCATTAATGTCTTCTATGGTTAACAAGGTTGTTTCGCGTTGACCTGAGACTGACGAGTTCCTACAGGACTCTTCACCGCTGTAACAATTCTATTTCCTCTCGTGTGGATCAATAAAGTGTCATTCCAGGTGACAAAAGCCGTTCTATTCAAGTTCAGTTGACCGTGTGACTGAAATCGAGTCTTAACAGCACAGTGGGATGCAGCGGAGTGCAGAAGACACGATCAATCCCACCAGTCGATGCAAAGACTGGAGAGAGCCATAGAAGGCCCAAAATCCTGAATCACTGGGAGGCTGTCAGCTAAAATTACTATTATTTAACAGTCCAGGTTTTATGTCATCTCACAGAATGATCCCCACTACAGTGATTCAGCTTTTCAGAGACAACTGACAACCAGGTTTTTCAAATTTCACTTCAATTAATTTGACAGTTTCTTTGTTTGTTGTAAATCATTTTTATTACTGATCACTGCCTTTCACAAAGATCAATGAAATGCAGATGATTATTTTAACCTCCACAATGCACATTTACAGAGGTGGGGGAGATAATGCTTGTGCCACATGTGCCAATTAGATTTGACATGTTTCTAAGGTTATGGCGCATGATCCCTTTCATGAAAGACAGATCTCAGATTACAAGAATGACAAGCGTGAAACTGTGCGTGAACGTTTTTGACATTTCTGAATGTTTCCATATAATTGACCTTTCCTTGCTGCCAAAACAACCTACACGGTTTGAGAACAGATTTTTTTACAATGTGCCATGTAAGACAGAGATGAATGTGTGGTTACCAGGCGAAAAGTTTGACACACAATGTCAAAGCGTCAGAGCAGACGAGCGGACCGAGGCAATGACTGCCCTTGGATATAATCAGGTAGGAGAAATGCCTGCTTTCGTCCCCTGTAATGGGCTTTTTTTACTTTTGAGACAAAGGTGTTTGTTGTTGCCACGGTGATATAGTGGCAATAAAACTGATGGAATCACATTTTTGTTCTTGAAAGTCTATTTATTTCTTATCAAATGTCAGTCTTGACCTTTGTATTTGTCTAGTTTTATTTCCAGACTTGTTCACAAAAAAAAAAAAAAAATGAACAACTTAAAACACAATGCACACACTTCACGTTTATAGGCTGCTGTCTCTTATTATTTCCATGTCCTAGTGTTGGAGATATACATCTTTTTTGTGTACTGCAGACAGGATGAAGATGAAGAATGGATGAAGGACAAACCAGTGCTCGAAAAAAAAAACCAAGAGGAGTCTAGGACAGGCGATAATAAAGAAGAGAAAGCAATGAGAAAAGAGTGAAGGTGACAGGGAAAGAAAACTAGGAGAAAGACAATGGGAGCAAGAGGGACAGCAAGGGTGGACATGGGCAATAGACAGCCAGAGGCATGGAGAGAGAGGAGACAGCTGGCAACACTTTGACACAACAAAGGCCAGAAGCAGGGTACCGCTGAAGAAATATCCAGGCTGCTGCCAGAGAGGGGGTGAGGGGACAGTGGAGAGGGAGAGAAGGAGCGGAAAGAGGCAATGAGAGATGGAAGCATAGTGTTTTGTGTGAGAGCGATAGACAGCGAGAGACTGTGTGTTGGGAACATGTTTGGCAGGGTGGCCCAATTTCCAGAGGACATGCAGATGATAACTGTGAGCACAGTGGTACAATAAGAGATAAAAGACCCAATTCAAACAAAAAAAAAAATGTTTCATGCTAACGTTGCTAACGCACATGACACACCAGATATGCATTATATACAACCATAAATTATGTATGAAGATGGAGGACATGGCGGCACCCAAAGGTGAAGCCAAAGAGTCTCGATTACCTGGGTGGCTGGCAGGAATATAGGGGGAAAAAAAGAAGGAGAAAAAACGGCCTCCTCCATGTTAACAATATATATATATATATATATATATTTTTTTTTTTTTTTTTTTTTTTCATAAATGGTGTGTGTGATTTGAGGTAGTTCACACAAATTGTGATACTGTCACTATCAGTGGGGCCTCGATGCAGCTCAACACCCCCAGGATGTCTACAAGTGATGTTATATTATGGCTTTATTTATAGACAGTGGGAGAAGGTGGAGAGGAGTCTTCCATCTTAATATCCAAGCAACTCAGCATTAACTGGGCACCTTGTTAAATGTTGCATCTGTTGCTAATGAACATAAAGCAACTTTTATTGCTTTGTTTTTGGGCCCTAGACTAATCAATTTGCCACATGGAAAGATTTATAAGGGAAACAAAATTGTCCAGCAAATTATTTCTTTGCGAAGTATTTGAGGAACAGCAGCAGTAACCAAAGTTGCAACCAAAGTACAAGTAAAGGGATGCAACTGCAAATTTTACGTCCTTTTATAGACCCTTTTCCAAGAGAGAGGCGCAGCACTTCAAGATTCATCAAGGGCAAAAAACACTTTGGGAAATGGATATTTATCAGTATTTCCATTTGAAGGGTGAAAAGCGCCATGTCATGAGCACAATTACTTGGTTCACTATCGATTGCTTATGATTTTAGCAAATGTCGCCGCAAAAAGACTGACTGTGACTGCGCCACAGAGACAGATGCTAATCAGTTCAGTAATTAATAAATGTTTGTGCTGCATAAATTTCATCATGATGACTGTGGCCTGTTACGTGTGGAGATATGGACCAGAACGTGCTTGGAGGGTTGATTCCGTGAAAGGCGGAAACGGCTCGGGGGGATTTTTCCCGGGGACAGCAATTACACACGGCGGCCCTGCAGGCTAATGTCAGGAATTGATTACCTCACTTCACCACGATTTATCAAGATTGATTTCTTGTTGCGCGTATACGTTGAAATAATTGCACAAACTGCTCATTAAAATACAGTATATGAGGAAGTCCCAGTAGAATGAATGAGAGTGCAGTAGGCGTGTGTGTGTGTGTGTGTGTGTGTGTGTTCAATAGGTTTGATGAAAATGCATAAAAGTGTCTTCTATGGAGTGCTGCTGTAGATGGGCCTATGGTGGCAACAGTGCATCAAAGCTGTTATCTGTTTGTCTGTTTCGCTGGCTGAGTGAGCGGATTATAAGTGTGAATGCTGATGCATTAGGAAATGACAGATCCATGCCATGCTTCCAGTTCAACAGAAGCGCACTGACCAAAATGATGTGGATATCCATTTAACATTCGCATTGTGCTAAAACAAAGCTTGCTCTTCCTCGTGAGAGGCTCCTGGTCATGGCAATTACAAAATGTGTTATTGAAGCTTTGACACTGACATTTTTCCCAATGCATTGGGTCAGTTGCAGAAAACTATTTAATATTTCAGGTTTCAATATCATAGTATTCCTTGGACGATCTCTGAACTGCGGAAATGACTTTGTTCCACTTCCTGTATCCACTGACTAACATACATATCTATCTGACGATAATACTTGATGATAATTATCAGAAGTAACTTATAAATGATTGTTGTCAAACTTTTTTCAATAGCATTTTCTGGGGTTCATTGCGAAACCTTCAAAACTATATACAACCTGTCTATATACTGACATATAGGGTTAGTATGCTATATATTCAAGGAGGCTAGAGGATAACAACTATGGATGTCGAACTAAAGATTGCTTGGAATTCTTCCTGGCTTGATTGGTGTGCCTGAGTGGTCTGCAATCTCAGGGTTATTATCTATCTTAAGCTAGCTAATCATGACATGTTCAAACAGAGTTTTAGACATCTTCAAAGAATCATCAGGAGTCTCATGAAGCTCCATTAATGAGTAGCTGATCTCAACCTCTGCTCACACTCACTTCTGATGCGCATGCTTTTTTTAAGCAGGTCCATCGCCATGGTAACTGCGCTGATTATAATCAGTTTTGAATACAAGCCTCCTGTAATCTCACCAGTCACCAGGTGGGGAAAACAACAACAACATGGCTCCCCACTCCATGGAGATGCTGTGTTTACTCGGGTGTATAAATAGAGGATAAAGAAGGAAGACGTGTGTTCTAGCTTCCTCTGATCAGATTTACTGTAGATCCTGAGAAGAGCTGATATACTGTGACAGTGATACATATGAAGCACCCACAGCTGTCCTCCAGGCACAACCTGGAAATTCACTCTGCTACAACAGCAAATGCGTTTATTTGGAAACACTCCCTCAATTACATTCAGAGCCGCTGAATTCCAAAAGACTGAAGCTGCCTGTTTACTGACAGCCGCAGATTTGCACGGCTCAGCACTCATGTGTCTTGTCTGTGGTTAGCTTTTGTTCCAATTGATGGAAAAACACTCCAGACTCCACTTGAGAACTTTTCCAAAAAGCAGATTCACTTATCTTTAATATTTTGCTCAGTGTATTTTGTAATACTTTGCAATACAAGGGCACCGTCTTGATTTGACATTGTTAATATGTCAGCACGCATTCAAATTCATCACTGCGGCTAAATTGTAATCATAGTCTTCCTGCTCCACTCCCTCCCTGAGCTCAAAACTCCAGGGTTCAGTCTCCGCACGCTCGCCTGGTTCCAAACACTCCACGTGCGTATGCTCGCATGTGATTTTACGAATGTTCTTCCAGCATATATGAATGTATTACTAGAGCTCTCTGAGCACAAACAAAGCAACAACTTGTTTCCCACAAGTGCGCTTTTCAGTGCCACTGCTCTAACAAATAACTCCTCTAATGTGTGGCCATGGCATCAAACCCATGTCTTCAAAATACACACGTAACACACACACACCTAATTAGCACCCAGCACAAACAACTCTCCACCTATTGTTCCCCCTAACAAGATTTCACAACATAGGAATCGTAGTCGACATATTAAAACCTTAATTATTCAACATTTTCGTCTTTTTCTTTCCTTGCCAGTCAGAAACGCTTCAAGTCTCTCCAAAGCATCATTCAGATCGTGGCTGCATAACGCAAAACACTGGTGTATTTGGGTTGAGGCTACAGACGATACATTTGCATATGGAAACGTGGACTTGGCAAGTGTGTGTGTCAATATTAAATATTTATATATATGTATATATCAATCATGAATAATGTTAGTGCAGCTTTTCGGGGATTAAACTGCAACCTCGTTTTTTTTTGTTTTGTTTTTTTGTCTGTCTTTTATGCTTAAACATTTCATGGGACAAAATAATTCGGCACAGATTTTCTGCTTTGCCAAGAACAGTTTTTCCTCCAGTTCTTCTGAGGGAAGAACTAAATTTTTTGCAGTTTCCTGTCAGTGCAGCAAATCATCATCTTAAGTTGGAGGCTGAAAACTCATCTCAACATTTTTGAGTCCCTGCTCTGCTGCTACATTGATTTCATCTCAACAAAAGGGAAGTGAAAGTCTTATTTAGACAGACATACGCAACACCCTGTTGATGCAGTTCCTGCTCGCTCGCAATGACTTGACTAGTTTTAGCTCGCTCCTCCAATCACTGTTGCTGTGACATTTAGATTGATTTAGATGTGTGTAAACTCCTTGCACTAGAGGACAGGGGCCCCAAAGACCCGCAGACTGCAATTCCTTTGCAAATCACAGTTGCGATTCCACCGTTTTAACAGAGAAATATGGTGCCAGACCTGTTGTTAAAGCTGATACATGCAATCATTTGTAAAGTTCCAGAATCTGGTATTCTCAGTGAGAATATCCTTTAGACTACTACTCGTATGAATTGCTGCATTGGCTTCAACACTACAAATGTGTTGGCACATCCTTTTGCCCCGCCGCTTGTGCCTAGTTGCGTTCATGCTCCGGCATGAAAGACGATTTATTTTCATTCAATATCGGTGCCAAAGGTAATTTATATTGTTTTCCATTGAGGATCTATAACGCAAGCTGCAGCAGAGCTAATTTACCACCACAACAGTTGGTGTGGAGGACGGTTTGAAGATGTGTCCTTGCCTACGGGCAGTAGACCAGTGAAAACAAACGTGGCTTTACTTCATTACCATATTTTTGTGCTGGCTAGCCATCGTGTTTAGTTTGGCTTATTATATTCAGTATTTGATGGGCGGGGGGAAGCTGAGAAAACAGCTGCTCATATAAGCACACAGATTATTTAATCAGGAGTTGCTGCTGTTTGAGGTCTACGTTCCATATGTCCTGAATTAGCAGCATGTGTTCTCTGCATTAAATACGCATGTGTGTTTGCAATGTGTGGGAATTTGGACGCAGCACGCGCTCATGTGTGGCAGGCTGCATGTGGAGACGTTTCTGTTATTAATCCTGAGGTTGCGCGTTTGTCCCTCTGGGGAAGAAATAGAAATGCTGCCCGCCTCCTCATGCCCGAATCTGTTTATATAAGAAGGTTGTGTAGATGAGCGTTTGTCAAACGCCAGCTGTTCTGTCCAGTGCTGCGTTAAATGAGTGCTGCAAACACTGCTCATTCAAAAGCTGGATATTAATTCACATATTCGCAAAATGGCAACATTTTCCCTTTCTATATGTTCGACCTTGAAATTTTGGAACAGTAGCCACACCCAAACAACTTAACTAACGCATTATCATGTGCCTGCCTAGCAATGCATTTACAACCTTTCGTCATTTCCAGACATCGTTGAGCATCTGAAGTCCCCCCATGGTCTTTATGACCTTTTTTCTAAGGTTAACATATCTACTTGTTCCAGAAATCTCAGGAACTGTCGATGCTATCACCTTCACACTTCCGTCTGGTATCCCCAGAGTGCCACAAGTTCAGTGTTTGGACATGCCTGGCCACGCCTGAGGGCCAACTCAACCTGAGCCTCCTTCCCAGTTGAGTTGATCTGACATCACTGAGAGAAAACCACAACATGATGTTTTCTCATCGCCCTTTGAAGAGTTTTGCTGCGGGGAGTTGCCTTCGAACTGCAGACAGAGTTGGAAATATCATTGTAAATCTAAAGAGGATAAAAGACTCTTCTCTCTTCAAAAAGCCATCACTGCAATGCCTGCCGACGCCTGTCTTCCAGTCCAAGACATGTTTTTGCTGGTGACTGAACGTAAATACCTGATAAATAGTGTATGTCACAGATACTTCATAACAAGGCCTGGCTGAGTACTTCATTGAATAGATGACACTGAGAGGAAACATGCAGGGGGTTTTATCTTCCACACTTGATCGAGCAGTTTGAGTGGGACAGCCTTGTTATGACGGCATTTTGATTGAATACTTTCAGTGTGGATGAAATAATTAGGATGCAGAAATATACCTGGGATTGACTGCCTCTGTTAAAGAATCATCTGGCATGAACAATTACTATGGTAATGTGTGACCTCATGCTACCTTTTGTGGCATGAGAGTTGCTGCAGGACAGTGAATGGACAAGGCGTTTGTAGAAGAGATGGCACTGGTTTGGTGGGACATAGGGGTCATAGGGGAAATAATGAAACATGGCCCATAATAACTATATTATCTCAATAAAGTGATATTGTAAGACTGTAACTTCTTAATTTAATCATTCCATACTCAATAGCTATAAGAAGACCAAACTGTCAGGCCAGGTTTAGTCTTCAAATTAATTGTGACAGAAATAAAATCAAATAAACAGCTAAATATTATATTGCTGTCAATATATGGATAATGTTCAAGGACAATGATGTATTGCCATATGGATATTTTGCCTCCCCCCTTGTGTAAAAGTCCTGGGGGAGACAGAGAGGAGCAGGAAACATGTTTGGCCTCACCTGTCATGCTTGGCCACATTAGGGGAAAGGGTTCAGAAAAAGCATCAGAGATGCGGATCACTCACCTCCGGCTCCTGTGTTTCCTCATCCTGAGCTCCGCTGAAGACAGGACGACTTTCAGTGGGAGTCCACCGTCACTGCCCATTGACTACAGCCGTGTGGAGAATGAGTGACAGGCGGAGCTGTCCATGGCTCCTGATGTCTCCTCTGAGAACAGCAGCAACTCTGCAGTCACGACGCACTGCTCTGTGCTTTCTGTTTGCACAGGAAAAATTCGGAAATAAACCATTTTAGAATCACAAAGTGCAGTTATCACTCTGCTCTAATACTAAAGCTGCTTCCTCTCATGCATAAATAAAGACTTTAAATACATTTAAAAAGATGAAACTCCTATTAATAGTTAATAGTTCCCTCCCTCCCTTTACTAAATACTACAATTATGGAGATACAGGTGATCCAACTGTTTGGGGAGCTGAAGAGGTGAAGATCTGCCAGATACAAGCCATTTCATGCTGGGTCTCATTAATATTTGTGAAGTGATGACCGGGGGGTTTGTGATCAAATGGATGTGGACATATGGATGATGGATTTAACCAAAAAAAGCAAGCTGAGCCACTGACATTAGCTGGGTTTTCAATTCAATTTTGTAGGGACTAGATTTGGAGGCATGAAGGTGGAAGCCTGTGGCTTTACAGGCTTTAGTTGCCCGGAGGTAAAAAGTCCATGAAGAGAGCAAAGAGGCAAAACATGTTGACTTCAGATAAACCAATATGTCATCTGCACCTAAAATCTGAAAAGTATGGCTGTTTGTGTGGTGTGTGCAGGAAAAAAAGTTTGATAAAAGGAAGAAAATCCAACAGAAGATGGAGTCTTGGCCCAATCTGTGCTGATAACACACTGTTTTATCTTATTAATCCAACACTAGCTGCATGCAGATGCTCAGCGTGGACTGCTTGCTGTGAACTGTAAGCGTCAGAGTAAAGTAGGAAAAGTACATATTCTATTATTATCTGATTTGTAGCTTTTTTACTGCATTATGGCTTCATCACACAGTATTTGGGGAGTAAGCTCATATGGATTCTAGAAATACTGCAGTCGGCTCGTTTCATGCAAGGACCACAGCGAGGTTTTAAAACCACAGTCACGATTTACTGTATAGTCAGACAGCAGCCGCGGAATGCCCAGAAGAGCGGCTGAGTAGGCCGAGTGAAGATAAATACCAAACTGAAGCCTGTGCAGCTTCAGTTAAATGCAATTACCTGACAATTCTGTTTCTTTAAAAATGTATTCATCTACTTAGGGGCCAAACAGTTTGTCATGATGAATAATATCGCCTACGGCCAGAAATGAGAAATATTGTCTTGTCTCGAACCTGTGAGGCCACACCGGAGCAGAGGCAGCTGGGCTGAGAAGTAATTTAGAGAAAAGGTCTTTTTGGAGTGCAGAAGGTCTTATCAGTTTGTCAGTCGTGTAATGGGTTTCTCAGTTCTTGTTTGGAGAAGAGAGCAAGGTGGTACTTTTTAATAACTTCAATAACTTTAAAAACAGACTCTTAGTCCTGTGGTTTCGTTGCAAAAGTGTTATTTATATTCAATAATAACGGGTTGAGGTGACGTCTGAAATAAAGGCCAGTTATTATTTCAAATTTTGGGGCAATGTCCTGATGACCAAGGTCTAACATAGGTCAACAACAACTGTTGGAATACAATGATCATGCACTGAGTCTTTTACTGCGGGTCGTTAAAAAAAACAAATTACAAAAGTACTGCAGGACTGAATTCTTTTTCAAAGACTCTCATTGTTTAACGTAATAACATTTGAAATATTAATAGAATTCAAATCATCATCAAGTTTAATGTCTACATCAATGAAAACCTGCTGCTGGACACCTAAAGACATCTGCGTCATTGTAGCCACTGATATCACGCTGAGATCAAAGACGCTGGCTTTGATCCCTCTTCCTCAGTTTAACAAGATTTCCATCTCCACTGAAATTGTGATAACTAAGATGAAAATGATGTTTTCATCAAGAGCTGTTCAAATCATATTCAGGTTTGGGGTCACATTGTTGTCTTGGATCTCTACTTGAAATTTGTAATCAGGGAAATCCTTTGTTGTGTTGACAGGTGAACACAACAAACTGGGTTAGACTTGGTTAGCTTGTCTTCATCTGTTCACCCAACATTTAATTTATTTTAAAGAATGTTCACTGGCTTCTACGGATTGTCACTGGTGACATAAGCACATATTCACCTGTATTACTCGGAAGCATCGACACAGAATTTCAGCAATTTAGCTTGGCATTATACAACATATAATCACTCACTGTAGAGGTAGCAGCGACAGCACCTTCGCCCTTTTAAAGCTACAACATTAAATTGTTCCCAGTGCGTCCTCGGTGTTCTCCAGAGCGTTCTCCAGTGTTTTTCTCTGCCACTTTTGTACCAGAGGATCAATCTGCTAATGGATTTCACCTGCACTGTTGAATCCTCTGCTCCAGGTGAAGGTGCTGTCCCCGCTACCTCCACACTCACCACCATAAAAATGTTTTTAACTGATGGGTCTGATGTTCCAACCAGACACCCTGGTGCATACCGTCTCACCAGCGGCTCAAACTACATGACCTTCTCAAAGCAGGTCATTGCACTTTGTTTCTTAAAGAGGTGTTTTCAGTGTGAACACACAATGAGCAGCTAGAGGCTGAAAAATACAAAACACAATATAAAATTCAGCATGGACCGCTTGAGACTTTATATCAGCTTCACATGACAAAACAGGAAAATTATTTATTTCCGCTATTCTCGAGATGGCGCATGTGATGCCACCTTGTTTATGATGCGTATGGGTGTGGTTGCCTTCATTCACATCACCGCAGCGGGCACACACTCCTCAGCAGCCTGGGGCGTTCCCGCTCAAGCTGCAGGAAGGGACCTGCCTGTGTTGCAGTGTGTCTTTGTTCATGCCATGTGACGTGTGCTGCGGCGTAAGAGGCTTTTCATGGGCAAATCTGGGATGACAGGTGAAAACCTTCCATCGATGGGCCATAAATTTTTGAGTTGATGCAACTTAATTGTATGTGTCTTTGGATTTATTGATGTACACATGAATAATTCAGCGAGGGAGTGTGCGCACGGGAGGGTGATGTGGATTTGTTTAGTGGCGTGGAAATGCGGACAAGGAAGGAGGATGGCGTGGGGACTGGCTGGTTCGAGGTTCCTAAATGCACACGTGTTACCGGAAAGAATAAGATTCTAGGGAGGGGAGGGGAGGGGATGAAGATCATAAAAGTGGGAGACGCAGCTGCCGTAGAGAGATAGTGATCGGTGACAGGGTGTCGGTGTCCAGCTGGGCAACTTAATAAAGAACTTGCATTTACTTGTGTTGCATGTAATTCCAAAATGAGTCCCCATGATACGATCAAATGACATAATCAAGATAAGGAGGAAAATAATTGTGTAGCTTCATTTAGACAGTCAGTGGAGGGAGGGGGGGGGTGGGGGTGTTGTAGTGTTNGGGGGGGGGGGGGGGTAGTGTAGTGTTGGCGTGTCCAAGGTCAGGGGAAGAATGAGCTGTCTGAAGCTGTTTAAAATCCAGAGACAGACGGAAGAAGCAGGGAAATAAAGAGAGACTTCTCAATTGGACTGAAGAGGAGATGCACAGGATGTGGTTGGGAAGGAGGCGACGGAAATGGAAATAGAGAGACGAGGAGAATGATGAAAGGGAGGGAAGAAGGCCTAGGGTTTACCATGACAATGCAAGGAGTGCATAAATGGTGGGGTGGAGCTTAGAGGGAGGGGTGTACGTGTTTTGGGGTCTTGAGTTTAAATAACAGCATTCATTAGACTGGCTTGATCCAACTTTAAAGTTGACACTGAAGCTGTGAATCTGGGCCCTGTCTTTAAACACAAATCTTACTGGACCAAGACACACAAGAACACTGAGCAGAGTCCACTGAGCCCAGTCAGAGGACTGTCCCAAAACATGGAGGAGATTGACTTTGGATGGACAAATGGTGGTGTGGGTGATTCACGATATTACTGACGGAGGAGGAGGAAGAAGAAAAGAGAATATGAATTGAAGAACTGAGGGATGAAAAAGGGAAAGAACTTGAAAAAAACTGTAGATGCAATAAGTGGGAGATTACACTAAAGAAATACCTAGAGCCAATTTTTATTGAGAGAAGTAAAGATGAGCAGAAAACACACGCAAAAATCTAAAAATGCTTCTTGCTCCCTGCAGTCGAGTCCTCTCTGACATGTGAGGAGTGAGAGCGACTACAATGAAAGAAGTGGAGGAGTTCTTAAGCCTGTCTGCTCGCTTTCTCTCTCTCTCATTCTCATGTGTCTACTTTCTTCTCCTCTTTCTGACACTGTCCTTGAAGCAGGAAGGGAACATTCAGTGCTTGTGAGGATAGACAAAAGACAAAACATTGCGTGCGTTCACACACACACACACACACACACACACACCTTCGCTTTATACCCACATAAATGCAGGATGCACGGGAGAAATGTGCGAGGGGGGACACATCCAGAATTACATAAACACACTGACACGTGTTGCTGTAGAGGCTCCCACACAAACACATGTACTCTCCTTCTTTGTCCTTCTTTTTTTATTCTGCTCGGTTGTCCGTTGTCCCCTGTGATTTCCTGAACTCATCTCTCCCTCCCTTACAGTTCATCTTCTTTCTTTTTTTTTTCATTCACACTTGGATTTCCTGTTTTCTTCGCCTCTCTCCGTCCCTCTGTCTCTGTCCCTCAGCGTGGCTTGTGTCCTGCCTCACAGATACATTTGTTTTATGTTCTATTCAACACTCACAGCAGCACCTTCGGCCAAGCAGTTTATTTGCCTCCAGTACCGAACATTCTGCGGCTTTGTCTTTCCTCTGTTTTTATTTGTCCGTCTAAACGCCCACGCGTGAGTTTAGGAACGAGCATGAGAAACCACCATTGACTTACAGAGCTTTTAAATAGATTGGAAAGCGATGCAAACAGTGGGAGATCTGTTTATTCTTTATTTGAGCCTTTTTTAGCACAGCAAGCGAATCATTTAATACTTTCAAAGAAATCTTGTCACCGTTAGCCATGCCTGTGAGTGTATGAGGCTTTACATGGACACAACTGTGCTTTGAGCTCTGAATATGACAGGACAGATAGGTCTGTGCTGGGACAAGCTAAGAGGTCATCCTATGATTGTATCAGTGCCTGGGGTTTTTAATTTAATGAGCCCAAATGACAGCGTCAATATGAACAGAGTAAACCCATCTCCCTCCTGTCCTTAACGCCCACAGGATTGGTGTGGACCACCGTTTTCTACTGTAGCTTTGTGTTGTTAATCTCCTCATCTGCACACAGCAAGAGAGTCAGAGCATGTCTTCAATCAAAATGCCAAACCAACCCTTCGATGGTTTCAGGAGGGAAAAGTGTTTCCCTTTGTAAAATGTTATCAGCAGAGAGGGAAACAAAGTCTGTCAGACAGAAACGCCATCTCCCTGGGTGAAGTTTAACAGAATGCACATTGTTCATGCAATACACATTTCACACATCCTCTGGTAGCTTTTTTACCAACTTTCAAATACTTGTTGTGGCTACTTGGGATTTGGTAAAGATGAGAAGTCTCTGTCACTGCTAGATAAGACACACAACTATTTATTCTTCTGTTTCTTTTCATACCAACTCCACCTGCTTTTCAAAAAGACACTTTTGAACTGTGAATGTTCAGCCTGAAGGAGTGAGGCTGTTATCTCCAGTGGGGATCCATGGAGGAGGGGCAGCACACACACACACACAAATGGCTGCAAATACCACTATGAAGAAAAACCAAATACGCACTACCCTGATCTCCTGACAGCACTCTGATCGAAAAGTTAGGCAGGGTATGAATCTGCTTGGAAGAAATGCGTTCAATGGTTATGTGTTGAACAATATTGAGTGTGTGTGTGCTGGATTGATAGGAGTAATGGCTCTGCCAGTGCATGAGAATGATTGAAATGGAAAAATATGGAAGCTGTCAGACATTGTATAAATCTCTGTCGTCATGAGAGAAAAAACTTTGTCACTTAATTCTTTAAACTTTATTTCCCATTCCCGGTCTTTAGAACGTATTTGATGAGCGTCTTCCATAATCATTGGCTTTGAAAGTGGCTGCATACATTTCCATATTTCTACATTTTAAAAGAACTCTTAAGGAATACTTTAATGCTTGTAATTTTAAATTCACGTGGCTCATAATGTAGCCGTGCGTGGGTGGTGACAGTGTGCGAGGCATGTGTGTCCTCAACTTCACATGCTACTATGCATGACAAGGACAAAGATAAATGAACTAACAGCCACACTTCACTACTGAGAGTAACAGACACACACGCACACGCTGCTCCACGTCCTCAGCTGACTTTTGGTGGTGTTGCCGGCAGCGGCAGCACACAGCCCAGCTGAATGTAACAGGATGGGATGAGGAGGAACACATTATCAGTCATGATGGAAACTGGTCTCAGTCACGGCCAATTAAATTATTCTTAAAAGCAGCACTCTCCACCGCATCCCGATCGCTTCCTGCTGAGGAATAGCTGCATGGAGAGAGTGTACCTCAAAGGTCCATCTCAGGAGGAAGCTGCTGTTTTACCTGAGAGTTCAAACACGGCACAAGAACAGCCATTACTGTAATAGGTGTGACGTGTTGCTCAGATTAGTTATTGACACATTTGAGCGTTTATTTTTGCACTAACTTTGGTTTAAAGTAATTATAGAACTTAACAAAGTTCAGAAAGTGTTTGCTCAGCAGAGTGTATTCACGACACAATAATATGGACGACGGCATCCAGGACTTGAATGTATTGCAGCTGACTTGAGATGCGACTGACCGCAGTCTCTGACTCTGTGCAGAAGGAAACAAGTTTTCAAGCAAACAGAGTTTGAGCATTTGAAAGTCAAAGCAAGATTATGCAAATGTGTGACACTGCATACGGACTTGTAATAGGAAGGAAGGTGATGCTTTCATTGCCAATCAGTGCCCTGAACACTGGGTCTGGCATCATCCCTGGTTTGTGCTCGGATGATAGTTTAGTGTTTGTTGCCTCTCTTTTCTGCTCTCTTACAGGGTTATGTTGCCTCCAGTTCTCTTGACCCTTCGGTCAAAAACATAATTTAATGCATGAGCTTCCTGTAATTAACACTCGGGGCAGCGAAGGCCAGTGTTTCTGTTCACAAAATCACATTGTTTTGGATTTTGCTGTATCTCCCTCATACGTGGGTGTGTTGAGGCCGAGTTTCGGATCTTTAACTTGGGTTTGTGATTGTTGCTCTGACAGAGCCGATAAATTATGCACGCATTGTTCTGATTTGACCATTTTTTGCAGGGAGCTTGGTAAATTATTGAAAATGAAGCAGAACTCTTTGATGACTCATATCAGGAGATGTGGACGGGAAGTAGTTACACCACCTCTTTTTAATTTCATGAAATCATTAGCAGGCTCACATCCACAGTGGGATTCATAATTAATTAATCCATATATAATTGATTCAAATAAACTGATGACCTTGTGCACATGCATCCATGTAATGTGTTTGCATGCAATACGCTTGAATTAGAGTTCACTATGTAGTGGCGTATGATAGATACCCTACAGTGCGTGTGTGAGCTGTTTTATTATCTGAAATAATTGAAGCCAAGTGAAGTCATTCACACTGTTTCAGAGTTTGACGAAGAGCCAGACTGTCAGATGACTATCAGCAGGGTCAATCATCCCCTCAGCCTTCTGCTGCGTGGAGATGAGTGATCAGCCAAGTTTAAAATTACCTGATGCGCTGCCGCAGCTTAAGCGGAGCTTGAGAGCAGCGTTAACTCAAAGCTTTCTCTGATGAGCGCTGACAGCAGACGTGGGGCCAGTTGACTTCGGGATGCTGGGTTTCATTTGAAGCCGTCTACAGAGGCAAATCAACATTACTTTTACAAAGCAGATGTGATAGGTGATTTCACCTTTCTCACCCTGACAGCACAGTGCGCCTCATTCCCTCCTTTTTACTGAACGTGCACTTGTACGCTCAGAGACTGGCTCTGACTGACTCCCTCAGCTTTTCACAGTGCAACATTTCTGGCTCTTCCCAACATGAATTACCAGCTTTTACATGGCTGGATATTTTCCAAAGAACATATAGGCTATAATTTGTTCAAGCTCTGTAAATGTCATGGAAGAGTATTAGTACAACTTGAGATGGGTTTTCATGAATGGCACGCCACTGCAAGCTTAAATTCTATCACAGTAGAGCATGAAAAAAGTATGGCAATAACCTCACCTGCATATCTTTCGAATGTAGGTTGAAGACCTAGTAGCTGTAGACTGTGGGAGGTAGTAATGCCACAGTAATACTGTTGTAAACCCACGCCAGCACAGTTAGAGGATGTCCACACAGAAAGTGGTTGTTTGTCTCTGTGATGGACCGTCCACCCATTCATGAGAGGGACGAAACAGCTCCACTTCCCTACATGAGTCAAAAAACGAACCAAGACATCCTGGACACCATCCCTGCCGTTTGGGCATCAGTCTCAGCTGTCAATCTTGATGTCCCACCCCCATTTTATAGCATCAAATCAATTCTAAAAACCCAGAGTTACCAGACAAGAACGACAGTGACAGAAATGGAAAACTGTCTTTGCCCTGTCCTTCGACTTTTCGGTCTGCTCCATGGGTTTATGACCTATGCTGTGGCCAGCCGCCAGGCAGCGATGGAGACACTTTTGTGTAGCAGTGACATTTGCCACATTTATTCACACAGAATATATTTGAGTTTCAGAGGCTGGGGGATGGATTGTGTTTATCTATAATGACAAATCCAACTATAGGTGCTCCCTCCTGTGTTAATATAAAGCTCAGGCAAACTGCTGCTGGTTGGCTCTTCACTCTGAAAGGACACTCACAGGAGTTCTGTTAATCTCCTCATCTTGAACACAGCAAGAGAGTGGGAACATGTCTTTCCCAAAATGTCAAACCAATCTTAAATGGATCCAGGGGATAAAGATGTCCGCCTCTATAAAAATGTTATCAGCACAGAAGGAACACAATATTTGTCCCATTTGTTTAGCGGCTCCACCCTCCTTTAAGAAAGTTTTACTTGCGTGCACTTTGTGACGAGACTGTTCGTACAATGCACAGTTGTCTCCTTCCATTGTATCCTGCTCCTGCCGTGGACGCTGTCCAGTTCAGGCGGCCTGCAGCTGCAACTTTAGCTGCAGTGAACCTTGGGCAGCGTATTATATGTGAGAATGAGTTAAAGCACTGACAAAGTGTCCAAGCGTTGTTGCCAGCTCTGAGCTTTGGATGGATGTTATAGTGTGGAATTATTGGTTGGTAAAGTCCTGCGGAGGTTTTCTGCTTTACAACATGCTGTAAAGACTTGCACTTTCTCCCTCTTGACACCTATAAAACTCTAACTTAAATTTAAGAGCAACTTCTTAAAGTCCGTCCATCCATCAATTTTCTTTGGAGGCTGCATTGCTGGGGCAGTACTCTGAGTATTTCAGACATCCCTCTCCCTAGTAATGTTTCCCAGCTCCTCCTGGTTCAGAGGCTCCCTCCTCCAGAAAGTAAACAGTCAATGGATTGTTTATGTGTTATCGACCACGGAGAGTTTTTCATACGAAGTCGCATTCATTCATTCACCCTCACATTCAGAAGCCATTCACCTGGACTTTCTCCAGCGTTTCCCTCTGGCACATGAGGAACACAGCAGGAGATTCTCCAACCTGATGCGTTCAAAACGACATAGACACCTCCACAGCTGTAATCTCATTGACCTTCTGAAGTCCTTCCGAGGATCTCTGGAGAATCGGGTTCAGCTTTTTCCTTTCGCGCATGCACAGCAGCAGGAGGTTGTCTGCTCAGGCGCGTTCACAGCAGCAAAAAAAGACCCTGCAGAATTTAGGTGATGCAGCAGACAGAGGCAGGAAGTAATGTTTGTTTTATCCATTTTGCTGTCTGTCGTGTGTTATAAATGTCATCAGTACACCCACTCGCTCGCTGGGGGGGGGCCTGTGCAGAAAATCCTGCTGCGATCTCTGAGACATTATGAAGAGTTTTAGCTGGTTGCCAGGAAATACTCAGGAGAAAGTCGGAAAGAAAGAGAGAAACCTCTCACTTGGAAATTTGCATTCTCCCGTACAGAATCGCTGCATCATGTCAGGAGTTAAGTGCACATCTGAATGCAGCGGTACGAGGCTTATAAGGGCGTCGTCTTGTCAGGAATCAAACCACCATAATGGGATGTTTATTCCCTTCAGCAAATACTGGGCCCTGCTTCTTGTCAGGCATTCCTGGAAAACCTCCAAAGAAAACTAAACGGAGTCGGCAACTTTGACTTTTAGAACTCAGCGTGTGAATTCCTAAAAACCTTGATGTGTGGGAGGGTACAGAGAGACTGACTGACAGGGCGAAAAAGAGAGATCAGATAAAACAGACAGTGGAGAATTGAAGTTAATTTGTTCCTTTGATGACAGCCGAACACCCACAGCGATTAAATATATTAACAAATCACTTTCTAATTCGATATCTCTTCCATCAGTCACAATACAGATCTGCACTTTGCCATTTACATCCCAATCTTCCTCTTATCTTTTTTATAAGTTGAATTGCCCCAAGTTCCTCATCTGCTTCCTCTCCCATCCCACACAGATAGCTGTCTCCATTTTTTTTCTGTCTGTGATGTACTTTTCTCCTCTCAGCCTCCTTGTCTTTTATCCGTCTCTTTCACGGCCATTTTATTTTCCCTTTCTATTTATCACCGTCCTCAGCTCTGTGGCCTCTTTTTGTTCTTCTCCCCGTCCTCGTCTTCGTCCTGTTTCTTATTCATACCTTCTGCCTCTCTGTCCTCTCTTCTCTTCTCTCTCCCTGAACTACTTTCTTCCCGTCTTTCCCTCACTCGTTTCCACCCCCTTCTCTGAGATGTATTACTGTCATCTAGTGTTTATAAAGATGAACCACAGCAGCGCTGAGTTTGATTGGTGGGCCGAGGTCCGTTCCTCCTCTCATTTATCATCAACAGTAAAAGTCATCTGTAATAATGACATTAAAGGAAGTATTATATGTCTGACAAGGGAGTATAGACAGGTTGCATATCAAAGTCATGTAGTTGTTATAACAATCAGCTGCCACTGCCATTATGTTTGATTTTATGGGAAAGTGTTACTGCCTTGTCCTGAGGGAGAACATTTGAATTCCAAGTCTGTCTGTCTTTGGAAATAACACTCTCCATTCCTCAGTGAAGGGAGGATGCTGGATCAAAACATGTCTCACAGACTCAGGGACTGTCTGTCCCCGTACATCTTTAAACACAGTGCACGCACAAGACACAAAGGGTGGCAGGAAATATTACAATTCACAAGCAAACTAAGATGCAAGTGTTAAGCTGTGGCACAGAAAACATATACTTCCAGCAGTTAGAAACAAAAGCATCGTAGGCATGCATAAAATAGGTGCAATGATTCATTCAAACGAGACAGAATTATAACTCGAACTATTTATGTCAAATGCATTTTTACCAGATAGACTGCTGCTATCACACACACACACACACACACCCAACCCTTCACCCACACACAGAAATGTCTTTGCTGATATCTGACTTGTCGGACGTCAGAGGTGGAAAACAAAGGGAAAAACCGCGTCACCTGTTTAGAAAAAACAATATATTGAAAATTCCACTGCTATTCATCAGCTGCGGGGGATCTGCACACCTGTTTGTGTCTGACAAATGTTTTGTAATGAATGTAACAACATGGTGCCTTTTTCCAGCCAGCACCCGCTCCCTCCATGCTCTGCTATCTGCCTCTGGCACAGTGACGCTGATTGGACACTCATCTGAGAACTTTGTGTACAAACAGCAAGCTCCTGTACGTTCCATTAGATCACACCCCACCTGTGCTGCGCCGGGCAGGGGGCATTAAGCAACTTCCGGAAAGAGTTGCCCAACCTTGCGGTGAAAAGAAAAGAAAAAGATTTAGCAGAATGCTTTCAGGACAAGCCGTTCCTCCCAGGCTCTTTAAGCGGGCCCGGTCTTGTTTGAATATATTTTATAATGGCTGGGATTTGGCTTGTCTTACCCAACAGGAAGCAGGTGGCTGGAGTGCACAGATTCTTATAAAATTGTAATCATGCCGTCACTTCAGTTGTTAGATTTAATGAATGCAAATAAAATACAAGTTGTTGTGTCTGTGCACGTCTGCTCCGCGGGCCTCGCTATCAACAGCCTGCTGTAATGACTTTCCCTGAGTTCTAAGACAGGTCCCATTGTGAGAGCAGCAGGCCCAGCTGTCTGACTGGCAGGTATGTGAAGGTTAATGCCGCCTTAAGGTGAGGGATTATCAAACGCTTGAGCTCGGGTTTCGGTTCAAGTCTTTTTCAACATCTGCAGCAGCTGATTATTATCTGGAGCGATCTGGATCACTAAAGCTACAAATTAATAAACGCTCAGCACTGCCAGCGTCAGGAGAGCCAACAGAAAATCAGGAGCATGCATACACTTACTTAAGTAACGTGAACATATTTCTTCTGTTAAACACCTCAGGGCCTCCCAACACGCCCTCGGCAACACTGTATGTTTGGTGATGTGCATGTACATTCAGCCAAACACGGTAGTAAATGTAAGTAGAGACAAGTGCACTTAACTTGAAATGAATAGGTTATCTGAATGTGTTTTGGCAAAGTAAAGAAACAGGGTTCAATAATTTAACTTTCGGAATATAAATTAAGGCTTAAAGTTGAGTTTACACGTTTTTTACTGCAGCAGGTAAACTTCTAACTTCTAACTTCTAACTTTTAAAATATGTATGAGAGAAGCACAAAGGACGGGGAGAGGACGTTGGCATGAGAACTCAGTGGAGTGCATGTTCAGTAGAAGACGAGTCCAGAGCTCTTGGTTGTGACTGAAGCACGAAGATTATTCCACAGCTGAATTAAACCCAGGTGTGGTGACAACCAAGCCGGTGCAGGAAATCTGGTTGCCAAGCTTGTGAGAGAACCCAGAACATGGACTTGGTGTGTGTGTGTGTGTGGCTTAACCATGGCCTGGAGGTACGGCGCCGTGGAATCATCACTTCGCTGCCTTGAGTGCCAGCACCAGGGATTTAAAAGTAGTATGAGCAGCCACAGGGAGACAGAAGAGAGCGCGGGACAGAGCCAACATGAAGGAATGGAGACGAGGCGGCGTGCTGCAGTTTCAGAAGTCAAGGAAGTCTTTCAGGAGGCAACAAGGGAATTTAAGCCCAGAGACTGTGACTTAGAGCCCTGCAGAGTGCCCGCAGAGGATACATCTGTTTTGTAGATGTTGTAGAGTGTAAACCGGCGGGATCACATGCTGGATGCAACAGCCTGACTCTTCCTTTTTTTAATTAATTAATGCTAGTGCAGTGCCAGTTCAAAACCAGCCTGTTTTCTATGGGCTGTGTTAATGCTTCAGAGCTGCCGCTGAATTATTCCTTGTCATTAGTGAGTCCTCCTCAAACAGTTCTACGAGATGCTGTCACTGTTTATTGTTTGAGCCTCTAATTAACACGGTGCAGAGTGAAGTTAGAAAACTGAGTGATCCTATGAATCTTGTTGCCATGAAATGAACACCTGCTCCATTTACATGGATGATAACAATAATCGCTCATCCAGGTTGGACGGGGACACATGAGCTTGAAGTCAGCGGGACATAACTTTACTACACCATCCATCAAATGACTTACCCTGCTCAGATTCTCAAAGCGTTGTTTGTTCCGTCTTCTCTACACAACAAAGATTCCCTCGGCTGGTTAAATTACTTCAATTCACAGCCAGTTCCAGTTTGTAGTAAAATGACACAAAACCAATTGTGCTGCCTCAGCTTTCTAACCGGCAATTTAAACTTTCTGAAAAGTTAAATAAAATGGGGTTAAACCATTTCAGCGAATCGATTGCTTTTGACTTGTTCATGTATAAACAGGAGGAAATCATTCAGGGCACATCACGCTGTCTCAGTGTGACCTCTAGGAGTCTAGTTTCATGTTGGCTCGATCAAAGCCTTTTTCCAGAGTGATGAGTGTGCTGTTTTCTCAGTGTGAGAATCTGAAATAGAGATTGACTGATTTCCATGGAGATAGAAGGATATACTACATGACAAACACGCACACCAGCAGCAGCAACATGACCACGATCACACGACCATCACGACCACAAAAACACGAGGCCTCTGACCTTTTCAAGCACAGTTGTTATGGCTGATTTTTTTTTTCTTCCTGTGGGGACCTAGAATTACACAGCTGCTGACAAAATACTCACACACAGGAACAGATTAAAACAAAAACAAGAATCTGCACCATAGGCTTCAAGGGAAATAAATTGCACTAAATATTTGTGGTCAATGTGCTTCATAGACACACACACAACTTATAATTGTCATTTCATCGGATGAGCATTTTCACCCTTCTCCTTTTAGCAGATTTGTGTGTTTACGTTCCATTTTATTTTGTAGCAATGCCTCTCTTTCTTTACTTCCATCTTCATTTCCTGCCACGTTGATTGGCTTCACCTGCTCTGATGTGGTTCACCTGTGTCCAATCCTCTCCAGCTTTATTAAGGCCCTGTTTCTCCCCCTTCTTCTTCTTTCAGACCCTGTCTTTTGTCGTGTAGTTTTACCTTTTCCCTCCTCTCTACTGAGCACTTGTCTCTATTTAAAACCCTTTCTCCAAACCAGAGAGGTGCCCATTCTCGATATTGATCAGATTTATTTGAAAGATGCAGCAGATCCCTAAAAGATAAAACATGAAGATATGAAGTTCACGCACACACTCGCGCAGCCCAATGTACACATACTGCTGCACACTGATTTGCTCAGTCGTGGGAGTTGAATCCCAAACAGACCACTCCTGAGTTTGAATGAGATAAAATATTTATTGAGATTCTGGCTGAAAAGACAGAAAATAACAGAGAAATGTCTGTGAAGTGAAGCAAAGAAAATGTGTTATTGGACAACAACCATTCTTTGTGTGACTGAATGCTAATCCCTGAGGTATTGTAAAAACCCTGTTAGCCCGGTGGCTGAAGGATGCATAGGAAATCCATCTTGCCTGAGAGTGAAGTGAAGTTACTCATGGGGTTAAAGCCACCCTTGCGGTTATAGATCACAATGTGGAGTTTCCATGTGGCTTTGAAAACCTTCTCAGTCTCAGTTACATGTTCCCGCTGACGCTGGGGTATTGTGATCAACTAGTTTCAGTTTTTCAATGAGCAGGGGATGTATATTTATGGCCCGTTCTCTCTTGGGCCTCCCACACACCAGCACAGATCAGTGAAAACCCAGCTGCTGGCACCGTTTCAGTAGGGAGAGAGGATGGAGATGTGAGGATGGTGCTGGTACAAAGTCTTGAGGCTGAGGGTGGATGGTGGTAAACAAAACCCTACACAGTTTCCTCAAAAGCCACTTGGGACTTGTGATGTGCAGACATGCAGCCATGTAAACAGCAAGTGACTGGCTTCCACTTACCCTGAAGAAGGCACCGGAAAAGCCAAAGGCCATGCATAACATCATTGCATGTGGGTTTGAGTTGCCATGAGGTGATTTTTGTTTAATTTTTATTTTTATTTTTTTGGAAGGGGAAGGAAAAGGAAATCAGGCATAACTCAACAATGTGAGGTATAGAAATCTAATCTCACTTCTTCTTTTGTGAGCAGAGAATTTCCCGGAGAGGAATCTATGTTTTGTCAAACTGGTGTCTGTTTAAACTCAGCTGAGCTTAACAAACCTGAACTCTACCAGCTCTACAGAGTACAGGCCTTTGCAACACATCAACTAAAAGAATTGGCAAATAATTCCAAGGTGAAGCTCGACACACCTGAGTATTTGCACATTAGATCCGGCGTTCCCTTTATTAAATAAAAATGGAAAAATGACAAATACCAACATTGAAAAAGAGGAAGGAACGTGATGAGATTTACTACGCTTGTGGACTTATACAGCTCAACAGTGTGGTTAGGAAAAATCCCTTTTATTTTCGGTATTAGGATTTTATCAGCCATAATATTGTTACCATCCTTGGTAGACTTGCCACAGGCAACAAGAAAACAATATTATATATACCTGTACAAGCCACAGTTTGTTTTAGTACTAGACTACCCACAATCCTCACTTGTGTGAATATGTACTGAAAATTATAGCACAAAAACAAGAATGTGTCTAATTTGAAAAGGCCTTGATCTTCCGTTTTCCATCAAAACAACCGCTGAAGCGGTAACAAAAAGCAAACCTGACATCTTCAAAGTTCAATCTTAAATTCTCAGACGCTTCTTCACTTTATTCTGCAGAGAAAGATGTAACGATGTTTATGTGTTATGCAAATTGTTCAGCCTTAAAAGGCACAAACCCAAAGAGCATTTCCAGCTTCTCTCTTTATGAAATAAAGGCTCACTATCCTTTGTTGGAGCAAAATACCGCACACCGCTGCTGTTGTCAGTATTTCCTAAAATGTAGAGGTGGGGGTTAATTACTGTGTCTTGTCGATCAGCTGAACTACTCTGAGCTGCCAACGCTCACTTCCTGCACTCTGGTCCCGTCTCCTGCTGTGCAGCTGAAAAAGTAAAGCATCTGGCTTCCTCTGATGAACTGATTTATTTATGATTGCAGGGACCTTGCTACATAGGTCCACATTCTCTGGGGAGCTCTCCGGTTAAGTGAAGTCGCTCACTGAACCATGCATCTGCCTGGAACAAAGGACCTGCAGAAAAAAAACAAAATGCAAAAAATGTGCCTCAGTGAACAAAGTGATCACAAGCCAAGGAAATGTGCTTATTTATCGTTGAAGGTATGTTGACTAGTTAACATCAGAGACACTTTGAGACGACCGGAGCTTTGATTGCAATCCATGTTCTGAGCTGAGCTGCATCTTTTCTGCTGTGTTAAATTCAGGTTGCTATAAAAAGCTAATTTATCGACAGAGGTGTTTGCTTTTGTGTCTCGGAGACCTTCAGAGAGAAGGTAATTCTAAGACTATTGGTCCTCATGAAGGGATTTAATGTGCAATGTAAACTAATGAGGGTTCGATTCCCGGGCCAGTTCACGAGTCCATCTTAGCAAGTTGTGAAACTTGATTGACACCTGATATCGACTTGTTACTGGTCTTGACTGTGCTCCTCCCCATGGCCGCTACTGTGCAGCGTCTGGATACAAATGATATCAAAAGCAGGAAATGGTGACTCATCGTCTTTACAGTTAATGTGTTAAAAAATAGTTTGACAGGAGAACCGGGTCGACATCCCACTTTGATTCTGTGTGTTGTGAAGAACCTTTGACACCAGCCATTCCCTCGTACACCTACATGTACGCACGCGGCCTCCGCTGCCGGGCCGTCTGATGAAAACAGTTTTGGGAATTTTCCAGTAGAGTCCAGAATGTTTACATGAGGGCACTTGTGAAATTGTGTAATGGTTCAGATGTGGATGTGTGGTGAGGAGGTTATGTAAGTGCATCTTCCGTGTCTGATTCATGCCGTCTCAGATCTGCATGAGAGTGTGTGTGTGTTTGTTCAGGAAGGGGTGGTGCTGAGAAACCTTTCTGTGCCCCCCAGCATATAAACACATACCACCAACATTCAGGGAGACTCTAACAGGGCAAAGCGAGTGGGTAGAATATAAGATAGAAAAGTGTACACCCACAGAGACACAAACACATAAACACCTGCAAAACTGCCTCATAAATTTCAGTTTCTCTGAAAAGGTCAGAGCGAAGACGTGCGCGTTGCAGGAATGCCGCAGTTCCCCGATGTCGGGAAACACGTTTACCCTTTTAAAACCTCAGCGTGTGGCGGCTAATTGCAAATCCAAACATGAACTCTGAGACTGCACTCAGTCCACTCATGTTTGTTCAGCCCATCATTTGCTTTTCCACCCCCCTATCAAAACAGTTACTTATAATAAAAGGAGTCAGAATCACTTCTCGGAAATTTGAGTCCTAACTGAATACAAATGATTAGTTTGGTCTTGATGAGCTTTGGTGTCAGGACTCCTTTGGACCTGCTTGACAAATCCTTTCTTGCGTTCTCTCTGTTCTGAATACTGATCCTTCTTCCTCATGGTTTTTACATGTTGTTTGTCTCTTCAGTTTTGGGGTGTTTTTCAAAGGGGGTAAATGAGACCAGGTAAGTGGGGTTTATCCAATGGAAACCCAGACCAACAGTGTGTGAGAGTCAGCATATCAGACCTCATGCAGTATAATGAAACCTCGCCCTCAGCCAATGAGCAACAGAGCCAAGAAAAGTTTCTGATGTAACATGTGCGAAGGATTACAGTCAAAAAACAAAGCAATTCCCTTCATGTTTCCATTGATCACTGTGTATCGTGGGGTTCAGCAGCATTCTGAGCATGTTAGCATGCTCAAGTTGCCATTGCTCAGGATAGCATGAGTAAAACGCTGAAGTAGTGTCTCACAGGGCAGCGTGGCTGGAGAATTACTTTGTTTACTGGCAGGGTTGTGACATAGGGGTTTTCCATGAATTATTCCTTCGCCTCCTCAGTTATCCATCTTCATGCGCTACGATGTCCTTCTACGTCCTGTTTAATCTAATTGCCTCATTTCTGTTTAATGACCTGGCTCATTCTTTAGGCTGGAATATCCTGTGAGGAACATGCATAGGTCTGATAGAAGACTGTGTCAGAATTAAAGCTCTTTTGTGTGTGTGTGTGTGTGTACATACAGGATGAATTAGGACATTTTGACCAGTCCTTATTTTCTTGTCCACCATTAACTGGCTGTTTTGGGGACAATACTTGGTTTTAGGATTTGGGGTGGAATTTGGTTTCATTTTGATGGTTAGGGGGAGGGGCTGGGGAATGTTATAAGTCAGTGCGATCTTTAGATCTTTGACTATAAGTGTGTATGTAACTGTGAGAGAGAGTGAGAGCAGAACGTGGCTCAGTCACTGAGGAAATAATGACGCTTGATTTCCCAAAATAGTCGTGAGCAATAAAGATACGGTTGTCCACTGACTTACAGGTTCATGTCGAGAACTGAGCGAGAGACGATATGGGCTGTCACAGGGATCCAGTTACAGTTTTATTCACTGAACAAAGCACTAAGACCCTGAAATTAATTCATATTTAATAAGAAAGCTTAAACACATTTTGGTTTGAGGGACAACAGTCATTGTCTGAGGGGCTTGCCACAAGGTGCTGTGGCTTAGCTGGTTAAAGCGCCTGTCTAGTAAACAGGAGATCCTGGGTTCAAATCCCAGCAGTGCCTATTGTGTGATTCAGTGTCCTCCCTGTGTTTGTTTAGTGTAATAAGAATGTGTGTCTCATTTCTGCCAGTGGGCCCTTTCACCTGACACACTTCACCGTTTCCGAGTCTGAAGTAGAGCTGTCAAAAACAACAGGAACGAGCCATTCTTTCAAATCAAACAATGGATCCTTTCATGTGTTCTGACACAACTGTTGTGTAATACAGTGACACAATGTCTTCCATTGCATAAGTACTTTACTTACATATTAATATGTATTTTTGCATCAGGCGACCTGCTGTTCAGTCTGATTTGTTTGAGAATGTAAAATTAGAGCTGTAAACAAACACTAAACCAGTCAGTACAGTCACATCTACTTCTCAGACCCATACACTTCCATTTAACATCTAAAAAAGTTATTACAATAAAAACATATATATTTCTTTTTTGTTGTTTGGACACGAGTCTTGTTCTTTTTTATATCATCGAACAGGGATATTGTTCAACTTAGTTTGAGGAAAAAAACCTCTCTGGTTTCAATCTTTTTTTTTTAAATTGTCTGTTGTTTCTGTCTAATCTAAACCTCTACAACACCAGTCAATGTGATCCTTCCCCTCTCAGTACCGACGTTGAACAGCAGGTGGTAGCACTACATCAGTGAAAGCCTCGCTGTGAACACTGATGTGATGGTTACCATGATGCATGGTGGTGGATGTTTTCTTAGGTTAATGCTGCCTGGCGCTGTTCTGATGCATTATGTTAATCACAACTGTCAGCGACTATGATTCATATGTTTGAGGAGTGCACAGACTGTACTGTTTCAAAGTATACACAGGATTGCCCAAGAGTGTCAGACGAACAGAGATGACCTCAATATGTCCCGAACAGATGATATATGAAGAGTTAATGAGAGCAGGTTTGTGGGATTAAACAATACGGTTCTTTCATCCATAGTGAGTAGTTCTTTAAAAACGGTTTGAATAACCGCAGAATTTTTCTCTTCTTTAGCTTCACCTGTGATTTAATTGCCAGATTTCCACAAATGTACCGAGATTGCTTTTGTTCCATATTTCTGCTTTTCTTCACATGACAGGACTTGCTCCCCTTGAGGTTTGGTCACAACAGGCAGCACAGTCCGCTGTGTTGTGGGTGAGGGATCAGAGAAGTTCAACGGGTGTTGTAGAGTAACCTTGAGTAACTCTTACACATTCATGAATTCACATTTTGTGGAGTGGGATTTTTGTGACCTTCTATGAGATTAAGTGTTTACACACCCTGTGGCATTTTCAGTCTATTAATAACAAGAGTCTGCCTCCACCAAAAAAATCAATAACCACAAGTGTTGGCAGATTTCAGCAATATTGTTTTAAAGAATTCCATTAATACACACACACACACACACACAGTACATTCTTTATGCATTTGACCCAGTCCCTGTCTTCTGACTATACGACAGTCCTACTTTACTTCTTGTCTACAAAACACGTGAGAGACTTTGACACACAAAACAGACTGAAAGTCAAAAGAGTGGGTGGGACGGGGTCAGGGACAAAAAGAGGTTTTACAGTCTTCTTTTTTCTGCATGCTCTATTTTTACAAACTTGCTCTCTCAGCTCTCTCTTGTTCAAAGGTTTATATCTATAAAAAAAATCCACAATTTAAAATCCAAAACAGCTGTGTGAGTGAGTTGCACCTGACTTTCTGCTCGTTCCAGTAAAAGATCAGTGTTCGTGTGTTGAACAGGGATCTGGCTAGAGTCAGCTCTGACTAGTTTTTGCTTGAGAAGCTTCAGAGCAGACGGGGAGGAAATGGAAAGGCTTTTAGAAAAGGAAGTGAGGCCCCTTGGTACGTAGAAGAGGAAGGTTCCATTGGGGTGGGTGGATGCTATTCAAATCAAATCAAAGAGCGCACTTGGTACATGATGTTCTGTTCAGAATCACACTATGTGACGCTCTGTGCTTCCCTTCACAACAGAGCAAAGGCATATTTGCTGCTGTTTAGCATCTCATTGCTTCACCTTGCTAACAGCTGCTGCACGTTGAGACTCCTCAAGGGGCTGCTAACATCCAGGTGTTAAAGTAGATGATTGTAGACGTTCACGGCGTTTGAGGGAAGGACGTCACAGGTCGTCCAAAATCGACCAGAATGTTCCTTAAACCAAACACTGACGCTGGTCGCACCACAGAAACAAACACACACCCGTCATGAGGAAGTGAAACTGTCAGACGTTAGCCTTGTCCCCGTGGAAGCTGCATTTAAGGTCTGGCCGGTCTGGCCGGCCAACAGGGCCCCTAGTATGCCTCCATTCAAGTGCGGCCAACAAACGTGTCCCATCAGCCCCTTCCCATTCCTCGACCGTCAACTTCTGCTGCTTTGTCACATCCAGTGATGATAACAGACCCACATGGCATCCTCCGGCATCTGAAAGAGAGTCTTTCAAACGCCCGTCGTCCATTCACTCTTTTATGAACCTGATTGCTGTGTTTTAGGACGCCGAGCATCAGCTGCCAAGGAAATGATACACCATGTAAATGATTATTCTACTCACCAGAGTGGCTAACGATGCGGTGAAGTAGGCATTAAAACTTTCTCAGCGTGTCCGACCTACAGCTCTGGTGCTAGGTGACAGCAGTAAGACAAGCAGGTGATGCACATCATGGAACTGTGGAGCGGATTCTGTCTTGTTGATTCTGGTTGCCTTTGTGTTGGTTTATTCGACTTGTCCTGATGAGCGTTTCTGTCTGGATAGAGTCTGTTATGACCCCCAGTCCCTCATGGCTCCAGCCACCACCTCCTCAGGGGAGAACACCCCCACCACTTTTAATGTTGAGCCCATCCCAGCCTCTGACTATCAGGGTGAATCACAAACCGTGAAACCTCTCCATTCACTGCAGCCCACCTGACTCTCTGAATTGTTTCCCATGAACCAGAGAGTCTGTGTCGTCCCATTTCCCCTGACCGCCCCCATTTTCCTCTGTGTTTCGACGATGGACAGTTCGACCTGTAAGCTCACGGCCTGTACAGTTCAAATACAGAGATCATGAGGAAATGACAAGTGGAAAAGGCCCTCTGTGGTGCGGGGGTCTTTTTTTTTCTCTGGACCAGTGTGAACTGCGGAAAACCACCTACGACTTCATGACACATTTCTAGAATCTCTTCAACTCACGGTGTGTGTGACCAGATGTGGGAGTGTTTCTAATGTCTGATTCACAAAGGGTTGTTTAGAGCTCAGCACTGAGTGAAAGATTCCAAACGTATACAGTTAAATATGTACATCATCTGTGTGCGTTTACTGTACGTGAATGAATACATGTGTTGGAGTCTCCCCCAAAAACCCCACGCATATGTATGCATGAAACAAGTGTCGCTCTCATGATGTGGAGGCAGGTTGAGTCCTCCACTAAACAAATAATGAACTCTTACTTGAATCGAAGCTTTTATACAGCTTCATTTATCGTCCACTATATTCCAATATTATAAATAATAATAATAATAATTGAGCTAGCCAAGCTGCTCAGCATTATAATCTATATATATGTGTAGTTTAACAGCACAAGGAAGAAGCTCCCCTGTTTTCATTCTCCCCAGTGAAACATAAATGGCAGGTTAAAACAAGACACTAAAATAGGTCTATTAACAGTTTAGTTAATGTGCAACGAGCTCTGTCAATCATACAGAAGGGATTACAGTACAGGCGCCCGCCCTTAAACTTGTAATGAAACCTCCAGTCGACAGATGGCTGTGAATATGAGCCCGTCCATTCAGAGTGAAACAAGTGAGTCACACGTTGCCTGTTAGAAATCTCACTACCTATATGAGTGTTAGCTTTCACTCGACACCACAGAGCAAACACACAGCTCCAGTAATTGAATTGTGTAGAATGAGCCTTCCAGTCATCCACAGCTTTATGGTCAATAAATTATCATGGAGAATAGCGTGTGATCACTGTCAAACCAAAATAGGCCTTTTATTGTAAATATACAGTGGGAATGTTTTGCCTTTGCTGGCTCAGGGATGGCACCGACCCGTGTTACCGTTAAATATCTGTAAATGTTCGCTGACTCACTGCGTGAAGGCAGAAATGTACGGCGCTGCAGATGACGTGTAAGGTTCCGTACTGGCCAGCCAGCTGCATTCAGACTGTGACTTTGTTCTGCTGGTTGTTTGTTCATAAAACTCTAAACTTTAAATAATTTCATTTAAATGTGGCTCCTGTGTGTAAATTGACAAAACAAAAAAATCCGCTTCTGCACTTTGTACTTTAAATGGAACCAGCTCAGCGGCGCAATAAACACGAACATCTAGCATGTACCCCACCCTGGTGGATAATCAACCCGGTAGATAATTAATGTTTAAACAATGTTTTTTTTTCTTCAGTGGCTCATCACACTGCAGCAGTGAGGTCAGCGAATCACAAAATATAAAAACAAACCAGAAATTATTTCAAAAATATCATTCTAATGCTTAAATTCTTTCAAATTGTCCCCAAATTTACAAGTGAGGTGATTCGAAGCCAAAGCTGTGAAGTAACCTGTAGATTTCAGTGGTGAGAGATTTCAAAGAAAGCCCATAGTCTGTAAGATTAAATGTGGCTTAACAACATTTTAGTTAAAGTCTAATCACCATATTGGTTTCAACTCCAGACTGATGGTCATTAATTCTGAGGTGATTCAGACACAGTCTGATTTTTGACACCGTAAAACACTTCATGGACGGAATAAAAGAATAAACCTGTAAACATCACCCACTCATGGGCCACGCTATACACACACACACACACACAGACTGTGCCAGTTGTGGAACTCTGACGTCAGTCCAAATTTACCACGGCTACACGGCAAGTGTGATAAAAACAGATCCATACACTCACAGCCACATACACTATATACATAAACGCATCTGGAATTTATACAGGCGTTTCAAAACACTTCAGGGAAAATCAAAATAAATAGACATGAAGTTACACACACCAACGTAAACACACACTTACCTACATGTATATGATGAATCAGCTGAGACTGTGTATAATAAAACACACGATTGCGCAGCCAGACTTCAAACAGAAAGAGTGACTGGGTCTGTGGGACTTTGTCCTGAAAGGAAAACGTGGCAGAAGTCCTACATTTAGCTTCCTATATTTAGTCTTCAGGGACAAACTCCACCATCAAGTCTTTAGGTTTTATGTTTGAGTCTTTATAAATGATCATGAAAATAAAGTGCATCCAAATGAAGGTTCCAGTTTGTCATCGTGGCCCCCTGGTGATGGGTCACTTTCAATAAATTAGACTCATAATGTGACAAAGCTATGATCAAGATAAACAATAAAAAGATGGAATATATGACACACGTAGCGGGGATAAGGAGATGATACATATTATGACTGGAAGTTTCACAAATGTATTAAAGTCATTAATTTGAAGAATGTAGCCGTCACTTTTGCACCATGGAAACTCTAAAAACAAACTTTACATGCATGTTCATAGTGTCGCTGAGCCCTCCAGCCAGGCGTGTCTACTTCCTGTAAGAAGTTAAAGCATAATCACTTTATCTTTCTATGCGTTTTATTGTATTGAGGTCATGACTGATGACCAGTCTCCAGCTCCGGGGTTTGTGGTTATCAGTCACTGGGATACAGCCAGAAGTGCTACGTGCCTGATTGTCCACCCACACATCCACCTCCTCCCCGTAGCGGCAGCTTCCGGTTCTACGTGATTCAGTTTTGGCCACACTCCTTTTTTTTTAATAAACTGTTAACTCCAGAGTGTGATTCTACAACACAAAGGATCAAAATCATAGACATAACTAATATACAGGATTTGTGTCGACCGTCAAAACGTCCCTTAGAAAGTTAAAGACAGAAGAGAGGAGACACACACCGGTGAGGAGGGGTCACCTGAAGGTGGACGTATGGGTGAAGTACTTTATCAAATATTCCAGATAGCCAAGCCAGATAATAAATATATACACAGAGACTGTTACACATATCACTGCTGTGTGATTGACTTTAGATGTGAATTGTATACAAATGGCTGTTTAATCCAGCGTTTCAATGACAAGTGAAACAATTAAAGTTAAAAGCAAAGAAACCTACAACATATTTTAAGAGAAGTGCTCAAATGATCAATATTATGCTGATACAAATATTTATTTCTTTTGATTTGCTGCAATATAAACATATTAAGTGTAAACTAATCCTTAACTCTGCAAAACTCCTGAAAAATTCACACCTGGTGACCTTTTTTATTGCTACTAAATGTTCCGGTTACACCGCCAGTGAATTCCTTCCACAGTCGATGGTTACTTGGGCTTTGAGCGGCCTGGGAAAAGATTTCTCCCAGCGAGGAAGCAGACGAGCACACACATCATGACCCTGTCCTGCAGCTAAAAATGAATAAAACCAAGGGGAAGTTAACCTTTAACAAATGTTCCACACGCTTCCAAACACTTCTGCTATTTGAATAGAAGACCTGGCTGCGCACAGTGAAGGACACAAACATATGCTGACTCGTAAACACGTTTTGATGAACCGGCTTATTTATATGTCTAAAAAATAATAACTAAATGTCATGAGGAAGCTCCGACTTTCCATGAGCACTTCTTTTTTCCAAAACAGAGGTCTGTGAGCTCACTATCAGTCTGCTGGGGCTGAATCAGAGTCAAATTAAAAACAACAGTTTTATGTTCTGGGCTGATTGAAAATGAACTGTGCTTCACAGTGCTGAACTGACATGTGTTGTCGTCCGTTCTCTCTCTACGACAACACGAAGCAGCAGTTTGTCATCGTGGCCCCTGGTGATGGGTCACTTTAAATAAATTAGACTCATAATGTGACGAAGCTATGATCAAGGTTTGACTTGGCACAAAATCCCCTGAAACGAAAGAAATGGCTTCCAAGAACTGAAGGCCAAACATCCGCGATACAAACCCTGTCATGTTGCACATCTGAAGCCACAGTCTGTACGCACAAGCAAATTAGGGGATGCAGTGGTCGGTTGACCAATCGTGACTCATTCTCAACTGTCAATGACGACGCCTCTGATGACACAATTTCTACAATCAGTAAGACCAAATGGACAGAAAGATTGGACAATGTCTGTCTTTACAAAAACAGCTCTAGAACCAAGTCCTCAAGTGAATTTTGGACATATATGTACGTAGGCCCGGCATAAACTCAACAATACCAATTAGTCATTATATTTTCTTAAAACTAGAGAGTAAATATATAAACGTAACTAATATACAGGATTTTTGTTGAACCAAAAATGTCTCTAGGCTCTCAGATGGAATACGCGTCCATAAGAAAGGGGAGGGGTGACACTGGAGACATGTGAGAAGGGGTCAGCTGAAGGTGGACGTACGTACTTCTCAAACGTTCCATGTATTAGCAATGGAGAAGTATACAAGCCAGATAATAACTATATACACAGAGGACTGCGGTACACATATTACTGCTGTATGATTGACTTTGGATGCAAATTATGAACAAACAGCTGTGTTTAATCCAGCGTTTTAATGACCCGTCCCTCCACCCTGACATTTATTTTATGACATCACTTCCTTTGCCTGGTCATAATAATTATAATAGCTGCTCTTTGGCTTTGTAACTTGAACTCTTGCAGGTGTTGTTGTGATGTATTTGCCAAAACAGTTCCAATCTAAGTTCAGTACGTGCACAAACAAACCTTTGAAGACGACAGACTCCAATGAATCACTGTTGTTTCCAAACTGAATGTGTAGCCGTTAGCGCTTGGAGCTCTCCTCACTGGTGACGGAGAGCATCTATGTCAAATCAGATCTGATTCACACTATTAAGCGTCTGGTAAAAGGTCCCGGAGGACGCTCCAACAATAGTAATTAGATTACTCAGTTACGTAGCACAAGCGGCTGATCCACCAGCGCTATGCATGGGGCCTGTAGAGGCTTGTGAACTAGGCAGAGGACAGTCGGAGGCAGAACTGAATTTTACAGCAATGTTTCCACTCTCTTCCCCCATGACGCTCGAGGCAAGTTTTAATCTGGAGGAGTAGTGGCCCCGGTGCGTAACTACCTGACGTTGGAGATTCAGTTTGCATCAGAGACTCACATGATGATTATGACTTGACGCTATTGTGTATTGTATTGTGCTAATCTGGAGCATCCCATGTGATAAATATCTGCCCTATCATGTGGGACTGAGCCAGGTGATGTCATCGATAGGGTTTGCAGAGCACTGATTAATGACACGTGCATATCCCACAATCAAAATTCTGTTCACATTGTTTCCTCTTGCAGCACATCTCAGGGTTTTGACTTTGAGCTGAGCCAGCCATCGTGTTTTCCCCTGCCCCATTGTGAGGCGGCTTCGCTGATACACACCTCTCTTAGGGATTTTATTAACAGGAGCCAAGCCTACCCTGTCAGGTGAGATTGACCGATACTGCAGCCACTCCAGTACGTGTGTGACGTGGAGTATTCGCCTCAGGGGAATCTCGAGAGTTCATTGGGAACATATCTTGAGAGGGAACATATCTTCCCTCTCAGGCGAGCCGCAGCGCCGGTATGCATTACCTGTGAGAAACGAGCTTGGCAGATTTATTTCTGAACAATAGCACCATTGTCACATTAATTAACCGTACCTGAGTTACTGCTGCTGTGCTTCAAGGCTTAAGAGCTGCAGTAGGAAAGCCTTTTCAAAGAAAGCTGAACCGTCCTGGGGTGACTTTCAGTTAAATTTACATTTATGCATACAACACAATCTGTGTAGGCCTGCTGAGCGGATTTGCATGTTTAGCTCAAGAGCTGCATATTTTCTACACCGATTCGTGAGAATGTAGTCTGAATTACTTTATTTATTATTTGTATATTTTTTCATCATTTCATAAACTACTATCAATGTATTTGTACCTTCTTTAGCTGGGTTGCAATATTCAAAAAGCTCAGTCAACGTTTTTTTTTTTCCTCTCTCTCTTGTCGTCTCACAAGATGACCTGAAGTAAAAAGAAATGATTGAAAATTGAACTCAACTCTGTTAACATTAGTAATTAGGGAATACATGAGAAAAAGGCAGAGTACACGTTCAATATTTTTGTATTTTTTGAATATTGTTTTTCCTCTTTCAGGGTGGTTCTTACTTTGCCGTTTGTTAAAATGCTTACTTTCTGGGTAAGTTTGGTTTAAATTAGTTATTTGATGACACTAAGACTCGATGAAATGAGAAGCACATGAATTGGCAGGTCTTCACGTTCTATGCACCAGTACATGACTTACTGGCAGCTAAGCAGCCCCCTGTCTGGATGCACCCTTTGAAAGATGTTGACTTTCCGTTCTCACAGAGTACAGTCATTTGCACGCTTGGAAGCTTGGAAACCACAGCACAAGAAGGACAGTAAATGCATAAAAACTGCCACGGAGAGGAAATGACAAACTTGACAAACATTCATGAAACACATACTTGTACAATACATGAGAAAATAGAGAGTTTCAAGTGTTGCCTACTCAAATCAAGAGACTGTGGTCATGAGTCACTGCCGTCAGTTCTTTGATGGCACCTTTCCTCATCATGTGAGTGTCTGTCATGCGGTCTGACACTGGAAGATAACAAGCAATGGCTCTCTGTAGCATCACGACAAGAGCTGTGAACTAAAGTGCATTAGCCTCTGGAAACTTGTACTCTCATCAGACGGAAATACAGAAGCTAACAATAAATATCTACTCTAAGATCTCGACGTACAAAAGAAAAAGAGAGAGAGGTGACAAGACATTGCAGTCACGGAACGTGCTCCGAGAGAGCTTTTCAAAACGCGTCACACGTGAGTCATCGCTCATTCTGCAGGCCGCACTCATTTCCAGCTTAGAGCCGGGCTGCTTATCAGCGCCGTGTTTTCTACTCACGCACTAAATGGCCGATATAATAATCCACAATTATGCAATGCATTGTGTATTTCATGCGTTCGTACTTTCAGGTAAGAAGCATTAAAGACATTTGAAATATTGACCAGAATAATGTAAAGACTGCTAGTTTAGTGTTAGCACTACACTTCTATTCAGTTGGATCCAGACCATTGATGACAGTGTATTGGCCCATAGAGTACTTAGATGTACAATACAGCTTAGTATAGTATGGGGAACCACAGTATATTACAATACAATATAGAGTGATATAGTATTACACTAGTACCATGTTTTTCCCCCTCCACACCTTTCCTCTCACGTGTGCTCAGCAATCAAAGCATGATCTGAGCGTGAAATTCACACCAGGTGAGAACAGGCCGTCTGCATTCCTGGGAATTTTCAGTTGACGTACGATGAACAATGTCTAAACGCTGCATCGCGTTTTTATTCCCAACAGTGACTTTATTATGCTGACAGGTCCACAGCTCTGTAATTCCTTGAAACTCAGATTGGGATCATGAATGTTTCCTGAACTCAGAGGGAATGAGGCATGACTCAGGGAATGTACCCTGAATAGAAACACCCCTAGACAACAACATAAAACACAGTTTGAACATTTTCATTTGTCGTAATTTAATTTGGAGGAATGCCTTGTTCACACGAACTCAGCTGGGTCTCAGGAACACATCCTAACTGCTGCTCCCCATCCCTGTGAATCATGCACATGTAGGATGTAGGGTCATTATAAAAAAAAAAAAAAAAAGGTTTGATTCCCGTAACTGTAATTATGGGAGCGTCCCTTTTTCTCACGTCCAAGTGCAGTAACATAGTCTGAGTGGTGTGCGTCCTGCCCAGTCCACATATGAAAACATTTCCATTCGGCTTCTGGGTATTTATAGAAGCTACCAGATAGATTGGCCTTCATCCATGATGATGTCCGTGATATTTTTAAGAGAGCGGAAAAAATGTGCACTGCAATTAAGAATGTAACACTCCCTGGTAACACAGTTGGCAGCGCGGTCGACCAAAACAAAACTTTTTGAGTGCTGTAGAAAAACAGTCAGCGGCATGGACGTGAAGATGAACTGTGGTCGAGGTGCTGAACCGCAGCAACAGGTTTCCAGGCACCTTCTGTTAAACTTTAACCATCTCTTCTGCTACAACAGTCGGTCATTTATTGTTGGATTGTGCTGATAAACCACAACTTTTACTTTGTTTCCTGAGATATAAAAGCGCGAGTGACACTAGCAGGAATGCCGAAACAAAGCTCAGCTTGATTTTAACTTGACAAATAGTTTCTTCCTCTCAGCAAATACTTGGTTGCCTTTGAAAAACACATAAACCTTCAACATTGACCTCACATTGACAGTTCTGAGAAATGCTTGTCATTACTGCGAGCACGTCAAGCCCCGGCATGAAGGGTCCCAGCTGCTGTCTGTCCTCATGCTGTGCACACGGCTCCACTCAAACCCGCAGCACACATTCCTCGCTGACTCACCCAGTGTGTGTGTGTGTGTGTGTGTGTGCGCACGTTCATCTCTGCGGTCCTGGCGGCCCTGGTCCACGTGTGTTGTCAGTCGCATAAACAAGACAATGACTCAGTCCCATTATATAATACGATGTGCCCGGCCACGACTTGTGCCAGTCAAAACACTCCGAGCCATCATCAGCTCAAGTTCATATTGGATCAATATTCCTTTATTTTCACTTCAAGCACCTTTAAACACAGCACAGTGCTGATTTCATTGACCTCTTTCCTTCATCGTCTTAACCCAACAACAGGCAGAAATAAAGCAGGCGGGTTGTCACTGTACCCACATACACAAACACACACAGCATCATTTCCTGCCACAAACTGAAAACAGGTTTCACCTGCTGATGTCACAAGACCTCGCCTTTGTCAAAGTTAAGCAACACCAGGCCACACCCCAGAACTTGTCTCTAGGCTTCTCTCAAACACACACACAGGCACACACACAGGCACACACACACACACACAGAAACAGGTCGGCACATTTCTAGTTTCACTGTGGCATGTAGTATGTTTGTTTTTTCTGTTTTTTTTTTTTTCCTGCATGCTGTTTTCTCCACCATCCATAAATTCTTACACAATTGATTTTTTTTTTTCCTTCCTGCGTTTGATTCCCCGCCCCTCCTCAGCACTCCTGCCAGCATGTAACACATCAATCATCAACAACTGAGCAAATTTCTTTTGTGTTGCCAACTGCTTTTTTTTTGGGAATGTCTCAGTGTTGTTGAGTGAATGACGGCAGATGTAGGTGTTGAAATCACAGCGTTTTGACCCAGTTAGCTTTGCAAAGAGGGTGTTGGTGCTTTCTTGACGACAGATTTCTTTCTTGGCCACAGAGAGCTGGATTATCACCAGTTATTAGTCAAAGAAAACATATTTGTCGGCTCCATTTTTCTCACACAACTTCCCTTTATCAGTTTTCCTTGAGGAGTTATAAGAGTGCAGCCCCTATGCTGTGAATGGATACTGGAACTGGAACGAGCTGAAATTTGTAATTTTCCATAAGGTTGACATGATGCAGTTGCTGTCACCTGACAGGTGTGACTCAACTAACCCACAATTTTAAGTTGCATGCAAACTGTCAATTGTTCAAAATCATCAGTGAATCACTTCATTCATTAAAAGTTTGAGCAATAATTGGTTTTAAGGTTGTGGCTGTTTTATATTTGTATTCTGTTTCCAAACAGTCAACACTCATGAGATACACCATTTCATTTGCAGTCTCATTTACTTTCTAGGGCTTCATTACGTTGCGCTAACCTCTACTTATCAGACACCATTTAAACTCAGTTACTGGTTTTACTGGCTTGTCTAATTACGATTGTTCATCTACCCGGCCGTGGTTCATAATAGCCACATGCAATCCCTAGAAAGCCACCAGAGAGTTCAGATCTGTGAAGAATTATTTGTGATTGCCTTGTATCCAAGAAGGCGTGGCCGACATGACAACCTGCATGCTGAAGATATTTCTGCAGTGTCCAACATTACACAACCCTAAAATGTGTGTTTTCCAATACTTTGATTTGCACAGAGGATCTGGAATGTGACATATGAACATGATCTTTTGTTTTTACACGCAGCACCCTGAACACACACACACACACTCAGTGCCATCCTACTCAGGTTTTACACCTCTGTACTGTTCACACACTTCACAAGAGAGTCTTTCAAAGGCGTCGGTAGCTGCACAGCGTGTGCATGTGTGTGTGTGAGTGTGCGTGTGCGTGTGCGTCAATAGTGGTGTAGTGGGAAATACAAAGTGTATGTGAGAGAGAGAGGAGCAGATCTGAGGGATTGAACAAAGGACAGAGGAGTTCTGTCTTTATCACCACACTGACCTGTTTATTTCATCCAAAATCATATTGTCATATGTCACAAGTGTGAAACTATATCTGGATGTTTTACATGTATAGTGTGTGTCGTGAATGTGACACCATAACAAATCAAGCAGATGAATCTACAAACATAGACTTGGTGTAACCATGGTAACCCACAGCTCGTTTAGCAAATAAACAGATTTGCTCCTGTCTGATCTGGAGGTTTCCAGTGTCCCCGGCTTAACCTCCAGTCACACCAGTGTCTGTTGGTTTCGCAGACCCAGCCGAAACTGGAAATATGTTGTTATGTGATAAATATATTCTGTAGTCATGTGGGCATTGTTAGACGATCTATCAGCAAGGTAAACATTTTCAAAATGTGGTAATATATTGAGGCAAAATCTAAAGCATTCAAATCTCCAGAGGCTGATGTCAAAGAGTTGATTCTTGTAAAATAAATATGAAAATATAACATAAGATATAAACAGCTTTAAATTGCTTGTCAAATCAGTGTTTTTGAACCACCGGAAAATCCTGGAGTGATACAACATCAAGAAAGGGAGTGAAAACCTATGTTTTGAAACCCATGTAAAGCTCTAATGATTGTGTGAGCTCTGAAAAAGAAACCACAGTTCCTGTGAGTTCTTGGATATTATCGCATTATTATCACTGCCAAGGCACATCTGTGAAACTCCCTTCTTCCCTCATTCTGATCTCTCCCTCTGCCTTTGGTGCGTGTGTGTTGTTCCAGCAGTGCAGCCAAGAACATAGTTTTCCTTTTAAAGAAGTCGGGAGAGAAAGTGGAGTAAAAGAGTGAGCTCAGGGCATTACCCTTGTATGCTTTCCAGACAGATACAAAGGTTGGCCTGTAGTGCCAGACTGCGAGGCGTTATCAGAAGAGTTCGCCATGTCGTCCAGCGAGACTGATGAGATTAAAGGAGATAGTGGAACAGCATCAAAGGGGCAGAGCGTCGGGTGACGTCAAAGATCTTCATACTTTTGTTAATGAGACGATAAAACACCAACACTGAGTGCTGAGGTCAATGTTATTTTATTAGCATCTGCCTTATGCTTTAGTCGTAGGTCACATCAGTAATGGTACTACAGAAAAAAATCACATTTTAAAATTTCAATAGCCTGCAAGGTTTCCCAAAGCTGAGGCTTTATCTCTGTGAAGGCTTTCTGCCTTAATGTTCTCCACACATTTCTCTTTGAAACCAGAGGAGGAGGCCAGGCCTGAAACAATGGCCATATGTCTCCTTAGCACTGCAGCAGCCTCCTCGTCTGATAGGGTTAAACAATGATTCATGGAGAAGAAATACCCAGCGCTATTGCCGGAGCTATAGTAACTCCAACCCTCACACAGATTGTCTGTCATTTAAATTCAATCGACCGAGGATTTAGTGCCATGACATTTTGATGGGGAAACATGCTGCTGAAGTGTTGGCGCAAACAGAGGAAGGGTAAATAACGCACGCAGCCAAAACAAACCCAAAGGAAGGACTTGTAGCATGTGGTATAAAGGAAGTGGTTACTAATGACAGGAATGAAATAAGAAATGCTCTGAATCGGAATAGCAAACTGAAAACATTCGGAGTTCTGTATGTGGAAACTGGTCTTAATAACAGCCGTGTATTCTCCTTACAGTTCTGCAAGACTTAAACAGGAAGGAAATGGCTTGAAATTATTTTTTACCTAATTACCAGATAGAAAATCTACAAAAGTTATTATTAATAGTCAAAACATTATTTATAGATTTAAAAAAAAAAGGTCTGGGGTCCCAGCAGTGAAGACCCCGTTACCTTCAGAATAGACCAAAGGAATATTTGATTGCGCCTTATGAGTCTTGGTCTTCTATGCACTGGAAGGTGGTAAAATATTTAACTTGTGTGTGAGTGTGGGTAAACTCTCAGATTACTGTGTTCCAGCTATAAATCTACACTCTCTGGAATCGCTGAATTTTGAAATCGCCCTCCCACTGTCATAAAACAACAGTTTTACAGGAAGCTGTTGGTATTCACCTCCGACTTCTTTCCCTCTTTTAGGCTCTCGCTCTCTCTCTCTCTCACCAAATAAACCTTTCATAAAGCAATGTTGTCCAACTCTCTGTTTAAACTTAAAATGTTCATAATATATTACGATGTGTCTGACATGTATTTATGTATAACTTCAATTCTCATTGGTTTCCAGGGATGTTTTCGACCTGTCATCTCACGTGAAGGGCAGTTTGTAAACTTTACTACGTGCACTCCCGGGCTCATTTTCCTGGCAGCCCGAGTTGCAGCCTCAAGCCACTCAGAACATTTTGTTTCATTTTCCGACTGCGGCTTCCCGTCTTATCCCTCCCCGCTCATTCTTCTCTAACTCTCGACCTAGAGGAAGAGCGCTGGTGTTCTGGAAAAATGAGAAGGGAAATGGAGGAGGAGGGGGAACGTCAGCCGCGTCTGCCCCTTCTGCTCTGAAACAACAGTGTTGCCCAATGCTGGAGGGTTCGGTGATAAGACGTATTCAGGGTCGAGGCTTTAAAGCCTCTCCTCCGACACAGTGCAGGTCAATGATTTCCTGTAACTTGAATTGCCTAAAGCCTTTCCTGGCATCACACAACTACACAAGGGTACTGTCAAAGTCACTGTCAGTACTGATCCGTACGTAAACCTGTGATTATGGGGGATCACTTGGCTTTACTTGGTCACAATGATCCCGGTGTGTCTCACCACTTGCTTGCCTCGCTCACTTTCTATATGATTTTGTTTGTCCCTGTGGATGAGGGTTGTTTTTTTGGGTGTTGTCACTAGCACTGAAAAATCTGGCCGTGCCCTGCAGGTCTTGGCAGGAGAACACCGTGATTAAACTGAACCAAAAATATCACCCAGAGAAGCCTGCAGAGTTCTCTCTGCGGCTCTGTGTGGCCCTCGGCGCGCACGGGATGAAACCTGAACTGTGGACACGGAGGCAGGCCACTGCATTTGTGATGGAATCGCAGTAGATCCACGCAGGGCCGGAGCAGCAGGAAAGCACCTCCACGCTGACTGAGTCACAATGTACTGAAGGAAATGGATATCTCCTGACACACACTGTGCTGACCTTGCCTGTGGCAAAACACACACACACACACATAGATCACATACTGTTAAAGTAGTAATGGATTTACTGTCAATATACTGAGGTTTTGAATTATTATCATGTTTGCAGTGAGTTGAATATAAACTTAATTTTATCTAAGCTCCTGTAAAGAACCAAAAAGCTCATAACATTTCTTTAGTTTATTTTTTACTATGCATTACTGGATGTTTTTAACCTGTGTCTCTGAGCTGTAACTTCAGGGTCAAACGTCTCAAACTGAGCTTCAATAAATAACCTCACCTGTGGCATAAAGATGATGTGAGATCTTTTTTTTTGTGCCTGCATCTGTCAGGTTTCTGTTTGTTCCTGTGGTGGAGGGGGGATTTGTTTGGGATGTGGATGAGAAATGTGTAACTCTCCAGAGAAAACACCATGCAGAATAGAAACACATGTGAAACACACACACAGACACACACTCACACTCACACACATTCCAGATTTTACTCTGTAACAAGAAACCACCACGTCTGACTCCCCTGAGGCCAAAAGGTTGATAAACAACTTTTTAGTTCTCAGCTGGAAACCACTCACTTTAACTGAAATGGCATCTTACAGTCACAGTAAGGATTTAACATGTGAATTATTTCCATTTTTATTTGAACATCTGTCTTTTGACAGAGTTTGGCCCACAGCAGAAATTCCTCCAAAACCACACATCTGCGTTGGTAGAGGAAGCGAGGCGTTATTTCCTCATATTTCCTCATATTTATGAGCTTTGGAAAAAAAAATAAAAAGAAGGAATAAAGACGATGTGGCCTACAAATATTGTGTTTTTCTTTAAAATGAAATGGAACTGGTCATGGGAGCATTCGGCAAGTCACAGGCATGAATCACTGCAGTTTTATTTCATCTCATAGAAGAACACAATTAAGAGGCACTTTTATCGCACCTTTTTCTCATTTCTTTCGTTTTTGAGTTCAGCTGCATCGAGCCTGATCAAGACTGGAGGGTAAACCCTGCAGAAACAAGACGAACCAGTCGAGCGCCATGCCATGGGCTACACCTCAGTGCTGAGCACATGCTTCACCGTGGAAAAGCTGATTGTGATGTATGCCAAGATTCATCAACCTTCATTCAGTCTACACAATCACAACGTGCTGGTTGGATTGAGTCTTATTTCCTTTTTATTCAGGGCTTGAGACCTTCCTCTGATCTGAGCTAATCAATGCTGTATGAATGTACAGCTGAATGTGACTTATAATATAGATAGAGAAACCGTCCTTTTACCACACATATTTTTCATCAGTTTCCTCATACGTGGTTTCCTTATACATCAGCAAATTGTCGGAAGATTCAACCCTGACAAACCCAACCGAGAGACCAGGTTATGTAGATGAGCACAGCAGGAAAAAGATGAGTGGACAGTCAGGAAACAGGCTTCATGACCCAAGTCTCACTGCAGTTCTCACTGCAGAAAGGAAATCACCAGATGACATCTTTTTGTTTCCCTGTTGACAGATACACAAAATATTCCAGTCCCCAACCTTCGTTTTGACTTGTCAGATTACTGGTAGTGGCGTCCATGAATTCAACGTATAGACAAAGCTAAACAGTTATTGCAACATGTGGGGAATTTCTCAAACATGGGAAAATGATTCGTATTTTGTATATCTGCTCCAGCATTATTGGCATACACAGTACTAAACTGTGTGTATCTATGTGTTGGATGTAAATATTTTAGTGGTTTTCTACTATTTCTGGGTGCCAGGACAACACGTGCGGTTTAAAACAATGGTGCATGGTACGTGACGCTCGCCCTCACTCCTATGGAGAGAGAGAGAGTTACCCTCGAGGTAAAGTGTTTCCACGATCACTGTAGAGCACTGGGTGCAGTGCATGGGTCTGAAGTCCACCTCTCCCAGTATTCTACGCAGAAACAACTTATCTGCTTCATGACATATACGTGATAACGCCGGAGACACCGTGTACCTGCTGCTCCAGACTGTATTTGGAGAGTCTGGTGCTTTCCCCTGAACCCACTTCCCAATCATGAGGCTCCCTCATCGCTGCATCTCTTCATTCGGTCTCTATGCAGATGAATATCCAGATAAACCTGGTCGCACGAGCAGCCGCCAGCTCCATCACACGTTAAATCTGCTACAGGGCCGCTGCCTAGTAACTGCTGAGCCCACGGCCTCTGATGTGTGCAATGTTTGGCGCGTCACCATAGCAATGTTACAGGAGGGCAAGGTTAAATATTTGCAAAGAATCACTTATGAGAGGCACAGGCTGGTCAAGCCATAGTGACCAGGGTCTTTACAGGAGAAACTGGGCCGAGGACAGAGGGATCACAGGAAATGAAAAGTAAAAGGCGAGAGATGAATTATTCTTTCGCTTTTAATATACAAGCACGAGCTTGTATATTAAGAGCTACACTCCTATCATCACAGTCATCAGCACATCGTTTCAGCGCAACGGAAACCTGGGCAGTGTCTGGTGCTGACCTCACCTGGCTGACATCAGGAGCCATATGATCATGACTTGGCAGTTTACAGCCGTGCAGGATGAGTCAGAGGGAAAGTTACCCAGATTCCCTCTGAGTGGGGCCGACCACAGCTCGTGTTTTCTCTTCAGGGAGGAAATCCTGAAGGATGAAAATAAACCAGGCTCAATAAAAACAATGTCTTTTCAGTGTCGTTCCAAAAGCTCTGTAAGGAGAACTGCAGAGGCTCCTGACTGTTTTTTCAGATTCAATTAATTCAAGTTTAAATACAGTGATTTTACTAATCTACATTAAATCCGTGCTTCAGGTCTGTTTGTTTAAATATGATTTTGACTGAAGGAGAAAATGATCAAAGTGTGATAACCCTGATCAGAACCACCGGTAGCATTGGAAAGATTTACTTCAAAATAAAAGCATTGCTCTGTCTTGATTCTAGATCGTTTTATCCTGTGGATATTTAAGAGCACTAAAAGCAGCTCTTCTGCCTGTCTGTGTGCTGTCGACCACCGGTCCAGTCTATTGAAGCCGTTCAGTGTACTGGTGATGCTCTATAGTTGATAAACACAGACCTATGTCAGTTAATGATCCATCTATACAGCCTGGCCACATTACACAGTTGCAGGGCACAGAACGCACACGGAAGATGAGGAATGTTTTCTGTGTGACGTTCTCTGCATCTTAAATGTTTTACATTGAAAACACGCAATAAATAATTTTATTCAAGAAGAAAATGTGTTTAAGGTTGATGTGTTGATTTGTGAATAGTTGTATTAAGGGCGTTTAAACCTTTCTGAGGAATACTGTCCTTACGTCATCCCAGCAAAAAAGAGATTATTGAAAGAACGTCCAACACCTGAGCTCTTAAGCTGTTGCCCAAAGTATTTCTCCCAAGTGGATTATTTCGCAACTTCGACCTATTGCCTCCATTTCTCAAGTTATAGATTTTCCCACAGTGTACTCATCCTTCACTCAGGAGCTCAAGCCCAAACATGTTAGAAACCAACATTTTTACACTGTCATGTGTTCTGAAAAGCCCCAATGGAAAACCTGGCATGGAGCACTCACGCCACCGTCATCAAGAATGCTCCCTCGTGTGTGTGTGTGTGTGTGTGTGAGTGTGTGCCCCTCCCTGTTAAGGGAGACTTTCCATGCAGCTGAGGCAAGAGAGAGAGCAGAAACAGTAGCAGTAGAGTGAGGGAACCAAAACACACTCAGACACACACATTTACAAGCATGCACAGGGAACATTCTACACACTACGTCACTATCATTAGCTTCCCTGTCTGGGTAAAATCTCATTAGAGAGATGTTTTCCATTGCATCTGCGAACAGTGTCAGATTCATACGAAAGATAATGTTTATTTAACTGACGGAAGTAATTCCAATTTTAACAGTGAGATTCCTGTTCTGGTTTAGACACAAACTAATGGGTGTGATTTTCCCTGGAATCTGCTCGTAGCGTAATAAGGAAATATTGAGAAATCTCATTGTTGAGATAAAATCTTCCATGCATAATATGATTTTTAAAAATGAATTGATCAAATAAAAATGTGGATATTATATTGAGCTTCACACACCCACACGACCATCAGACCATGTATTATCTTCAGAATAAGGAAACTAACTGCTGTCACTCTTACACATACACACATATAGAGAGGAACGTTGTGGGTGAAAAGGAAAACATGGATGTGAGTTAGAGTGAAACTCAAATCTCAGGGTGTCTTAAAGCAGAAGTGGGAACTTACATCATACATTTACTACTTATATACAAATGTATTTAATTTAAATATTGTATTGCTCCTATAAGTTGGTGGCTGGAGATTGTTCTTAAAATGTAATTGATTACAACTACAATACGTACACATTACTACAACTCCTGCATCTACTTATCTGGGTATAGTATTTTATGAATGAAAACCATTATGTTATTGTAAAAGTACATTTTGAAATACTGCTTAAAAGTCAGAAAAAGGAATAATAATTAATAATCTGCTGAATATCAGTTTCAGTGTAATTTAAATTCCAAGGACCCTACACTTTAGTTTGATAAAGAACATTTATTTTAATTTGACATTACTCACATTTAGGTTTATTGATGTTTCCAGCCATGGGAACTCTCCTCCGTTTACTGTTAATCACAGGTCGACGATTGTGAATTTTCTGCGCTTACACAACATTCATGAAGCTCACGGTGTCATTGCCAGGACTTAACATGACTCATCAGAGTGGGTGACACGTGAAAATAATGGAGTCACCTGATGTGCTGATACCAGCACAAATGCCTTAATCTCAGAAACAACACAAACTGATACGCGTATTAACATTAGACATTGTTGGCTACTTGATTTATTAGTTTATTGACTCTAACCAGGTCTGGAGATTCTTTCTTTTTTTATCTTTCTGCTTCGTCAAGCTTTAAATTTAATTCTTCAATCATCGACTGATTTTTTTGGTCAAATAAGAACACGTTGGGTTCATAGGTCTGATCAAATGATAATGCTATAATACATTTTAAATGATAAATGTAATGTAGACGCAGTGAAAACCAGTGTGTATATAGTGACCAAAACTCACATGATCAGATATCATTTGACATTTGAAGATGGAGACTGACTCATTTCAATTGCTGGTAATGAAGTTAAAAGGAGAAATATAGTGTGTTGCATAAATGTTCCATAATCACATTTTCAAAAACATGTGACAGTTTCACATGTACAAATCATTCACAGATGAGCAGCAACTGAAAAAACTAGACAAAAGAAAATATTAGAAATATTAGAAGATTAAGTAAAATCACAAAATATGCATATGAATAAAATAAATGTATACACTGTAGTTTACAAATAGCTGAATAAGACTCTTTTAATCAGACTGATTTTGTTTGGACCATTTTTGCCGCATTGCATTAGTTTCATAGTAACTTGAAACCCAAGTGTTTCAAGGCTTCAATACCTCTATTGATGAGGAAGCTCTGTAGCGTATCACAGCCTCCATGTTAAACCACACAAACCAGAGGGAAAAAGGGGGCGGAACAAGTAACTGCATATATTCTGGTAAAAAATAAAAACAAAAAAACAAGGTCCAGTAAGTCATCTGCTTTCGCATGGATCACCCACAGCCTTTTTAGTTCCATCTTGTTTTCCTCTAATTAACATATTTGATCTTCCTGATGTCCTCATGTCCTCTATGTAAACAGGTTGTTGTCCATTGTTCACTGTTATTAGTGTGTGTGTTTTCTATTTTGGGCAACAACATTAAACAGCTCAAAGCTTTATGTGGTCACATTTTAATACATGTCCTGTACACCTGTTGTTGTAACCATAACTCCGAAGTATTTTAGATAAAGTCACTGACATCATTCCACTTTCCACTTGATGATTTTCACTGACACAATACTGCAAAATGTACATACAATTATAACAGTGTAATACCTTCGCCCTCAAATCCATCCAATCATGTATTACACATATTTGTAATTAATGTCTGTTTTTTTTAGGACTATATATCTAGGATATTATTTATTGGAATACTTCCATGTACCTTTGATCTGCCTAAATAAATACGTAAATCCAGTTTATAATGATGTCATTTTCATCACTATATTACAAAGGAATATTGATCATCCTTAAATGGAGAGAGAACTGAATTCCTTTGATTCTCTGATCCTTTTAAAACTGAAACTTAGATCGCGCTGCTGGAATACAGCGCTTCTGGCTCTCTCTCTTTCTTTTCTCAGCTGTTGCTTTAGAAACCTGAGGCAGGGGGCGGGTCATCCGGGAACACGGCGAATGGAAACTCCTCCCATGGGCGGTTCAGCCTCTCTGTATAAAGCTTCGGCAGAGCGAGATCGGCGGCGCAACTTTTGGTCTGAACACAGGTATCGAACAGTGAACCCGTGGATCAGAGCTGAAACCTTCTCCTCCGTCTTCTCCTTCTTCCTCCTGCGGCCACAGAGGTACAGCATGTCCGAAATGCTCGACGACATCTTCACGAAGGTGAGACCAACGTTTCGGAGTTTTTCCTGGTTTCAGTTGCGGGAAGCGGAGTGGAGCTGGAGCGGGGCAGAGCTCTGGAACTCCCGCCCCGAAGTGTTTTTCTTGCTGCTGTTTGTTTACCTCTGCTTCTGCTGTCCCTGTAATCTGACAGAGAAGCTGTTTCTATGCACTAGTAACTCACAGAGGGTTTTCTTCACTCTGAGAGATATGTTGATAAGGCAGAAAAATATATTTTATTCAAATAAATATTCAAAACAAACAAAAACAAATCTAAGATTATTTATATCTTAATCTACATTACAGTGATGTAAAAAATTACAACATGTCTTCATATATAGTTTTTTTGAAGTATCATAACAGACTGAATCCTCTTCTACAGAACTTCCTGAACATGGCCCTGGACGAAGCCTTGCAGTCTCAACTCAAAGTCCCCGGGCAGAGTCGCCTGAGGCGGTCGCCCTCCCTCTTCACCTCCCCTCCCGACTCCTCCAGCCTCAGCCTGAGCACCGAGCACGTCAACGGTGATGACAGCGGCAGCTCCCTCTGGTCTTCCAACATCTGGGGCCAGGCTCCCATCTCCAAACCGAAGCAGCCGCCCTTCAGGCCCGACCGCTCCATGAGCCTGACGGAGTCCAGCAGCAGCCTGCTCTCCTCGTTTGGACAGCTGAAGAACCTGGAGGCCTTTCCCTTGGGTCCTTCGGCGAATGTGGCCCCTCCACCGGGCTTCCCTCCCTCGTCCTCCTTCTTGGCCCAGATTCAACCAGCGCTGTCCTCTAACCGTTACAAGACTGAGTTGTGCCGCGGCTTCCAGGAGACCGGCAGCTGCAAGTATGGCAGTAAGTGCCAGTTTGCCCACGGCGAGGAAGAGCTGAGAGGACTTCACCGCCACCCCAAGTACAAGACGGAGCCTTGCAGAACCTTCTACAACTTTGGCTATTGCCCCTACGGCTCACGCTGCCACTTCATCCATGAGGAGAAAATCGGTCCGTTTCCCTCCAAATTCTCAAACCAGCAACAGCCAAATCCCACAGCTCCCAGTGGTCAGAATCCACGCCCCCAGCTCCGGCAGAGTGTCAGTTTTGCTGGTTTTCTGGGGGCTTCCCGCAGCTCATCTCCTCCATCGTTCCCTTCCTCCTTTAACGATATTAACCTGGGCTTCAGCCGTGCTCACTCTGTTTCTCCACCTCCTGCTGAACTCCCAGTATTCGCAGACTCCCCTGCACTGGGAGCAGCATTCCAGTTTGGCAACCATCAGACCCGAGCCAGCGCCGGAGACATCCACAACATTCCTCGCATCCAGGAGCCAAAAGCATCTCGCTGTGTGTGCGGCCATGGGAATAACTTTAACAGCAACAACAGCAGAGGGTTTAGCACCATGGAGGCAGACGGGCACCACCAGGACAGCAACATGCTGTTCCCTGGCTCTGGAGGCCACAGCGCTTTCGGGAAGTCGGCTAGTCTGCAGCGCTTCTCCTCTGAGGACTCCCTGGAGGACAGCTACAGCAGCTCCAGCGGAGGCTCCAGCGGAGTCTCCAGCGGAACCGAGTCCCCGACGTTTGACGGGTCAGCCACCAAGAGGCTCACTGTGTTCGAACGCCTGTCGCTCTCCGACTAAGAGGAAGCGAAGGGAAAGAACAGAAGATAACTGTCTGGACTTCCTTCAGAACCAGCTCTGATCAGGACAAGTCAGCTTTAGATGACACAGTAACACTTAAGACGTCTTAATTTATCTTTGCAGAAATGGACAAGCTACAAATACTGAGATTAGTACCCAAATGTTGTCATACTCTATTTTTATACTTCAACTGATTGTGTCGCCCATCAGACCTTTGTGTGTGGTCTTCCATAAGAGCTCCTCTGCAGGTCCAGACAGAACCAGTAAATAGTCTGGTTTGTAAATTGTTGATTAATTCCAGTGCCTTAATGATAATATTTTTTCTCAGTGCCACGAACAGTATGTTTGATTCTGCAGCCTTAATCAGTGAGACCTGACATGTGTCATTGAACCCATTGTATCTGTGAAATGCACTTTACAGCTGATTCAAATGGGAGAAACTGTCAAATCTCCCAGTAGCATTCAACCAAAGCTTCATACTTCACTCTGCCTGTGTGCATGTCTGCGTGTGTGTGTGTGTGTGTGTGTGTGTGTGTATGCATGTGAGGGTGTGTGTAACTGAATCTGCCTGGGGTGCACGAGTAAATAGGTGTCAGAATGCTTCAAGATCAAAGTAGTAAAATGAATGTCAGTGAGTTAAGAGTTAATATTATTATTCAATTTCCTCCTGTAAACGTTCCGTCAGCTCATTTGTACGCTGCACCTCGTCCCCCTGTTTGTTTGAAAACCTGGTTCAGGGACTTTTAACACCACAGTATTCCTTTGGTTCTTGGTTGCCTAGTGTTGTTTAACTTAAAAACTAATATATTTATTATAATATTTATTTGTGTTTTACGAATAAAAAAATGTATTTTGTACTTTATTTATGGAGAAATCTTTCGAGGTCTGTGAAATACCAATGTGAGCGGGGGAAAAAAAGAGAATCTTATATTTTTAATTGCCTGAAAGGGACAAAAAATAAAATCTGAATGTATAAAGAAAAGAAGAAACGTATTGTTTTGTTTTTTTTTCTGAGTTTTGGAAACTTCCTCATTTTGCCCTCCATAAAACACAGGCAGCAAACATAACAAGACTACACATTTGTTTATAAACTGCATCTGCAAATGAATAGTGATTTTTACTACTTAAGTTATCCAATTTGCCTTGAATCCAGCATGATATAAATGCTGACATACTATTTCGAAACATGTTATAAGCAGTACCTGATTTGAAGTATTGATCACGTTCTATCTCTTTATTTTAGGCAGAATCCAACAGTTATCTTTAATCAAGAAAATCAATTATTTTAAATAATTTAATCAACATGAAGGTTGTAGGTCAATACAGCACATGTCACATACATGAGGCCAAGGGGACGGAAGCATCCGTACATTTTACATATAAGGCTTTGGATGGATTTCTATAACCTCCATTGTTTTACACCGGAAATGGGGATTGCATGTGGAGTGCCTGGCGTCCTCTCCCCTGCAGTGTTTAGTGGCACACAGCGTCTCTGTTGTGTATACAGAGCAATATTTAGATCACCTCACGTCCGCACACAGCCCCTCATTTCCAGGGAGAAGCTGCAACGTTTTTAGTGATGCTCCAAGTTTCAGTAACACATGACGTCTACAAATTAATCAGTTTACCTGATTTTAGGTGGCTGTCCAAGTTTCTGCAGCAGGAGCCAAGGCTCTGAACACTCTGTTAGAAATGCTCCACTCCATGGGGAGTCCACACATTCCCAGACTTCATTAGGCTGAATGGAAAAATACTTCTGGATGAATAAACAGTTAGCAGCTGATGTCAGCGTCTCCATATTACATCTACAAAACCCAATGCACAGACTGCACAGGTGGCTCATGGCTCATGGCTGCTCCAGTCTACATGTTGCATAGAGCTGGGATGACTTGAGTTTAGTCATTGGCAGACACTACTCATTTGGCTGAGCCTGAGAAAATCACAAGAGGAGAATAGGGTGAAATCCCCACATCTAAACAATAGAGTCTTTACAAAGACAGAAGACATGACTGAGCCCTGAACTCACAGACGGTGTAAAACAGTTGGGGGGTATTTTTCATCATGGGCACTATCTTGTTTTATATTGAGGTTTGGTTGTTCCATTCTGACTTCTGTTTCCTGTTTATTTATTTGACATTTTCCGCCTTGTGTGTTCCCAGCCTGATTTCCTCCCTTTGTCCTGTTCTTCTGCCCTTGCGGTCGTCTGAACCTGTTCTCTGTGTGTGTGTTACCTGTGTGCAATGATCCTTGTCTCCTTTGTATAAATAAGTCTCAGTGCTTCCTTTTGTCTTGGTCAGTTTGCCTTGTTCATCTTGTTCCCTATCTGTTGTTTGTGCCAGTACTTTGCTTCTTCTACTGTTTCTCCATGTAGCTGAAATATTTACCCTACCTTTTCCTGCAAGAGAGAAGGACACTATTCCTCCCCCCCAAACGCATCTCCTGCACTGGGGTTTATCTGTTCATTACATTGCGACAACATGGCAGGTCCCCAAAAGTGAAACCATCCTGTGGCTGGCTGCAGTAAAGGTCATCAAACCACCCTTCCCTCTGTTGGTGGAAGACACATGAACTCAACTAAAAGTAAATGCATGTTTTTTTTTAGTCAAAGATGGTTTCTTTCTATATTGCACTGGCCATCATTCATGTGTTTATTTTTAGGTTATACTTGTTTTAATTTGTTAGTTGATGCTCTAAAAACACAGAAATATGTCGGATCTTGAAATCCCAGCTTCATATCAATGTAGCACAGACAGAATGTGTATCAGAAACATTTTACCTTCATTTGTTCAACTGGAAGAGGAGGAGGCGTTTGGTCCATCTTTATCGTTGATTGAATTTCTTATTATAAATATATTTGGCAAATGACACCAGGATGGTTTGGCTATATTTCTGGATAGCACAAGGAAGTGGAGACGTATCACCCATCTTTGTGAACAGTGGTTTAATATTTGGGGCTTTTGGGTGATGGTGTAATCATGGGGCTAAACACAGTCTGCTTTCTCCACCGGAAACACTCATCCGCTGTTATTTCCAACCTTCAACCCCTTTGATTGATCACCTGAGTGTTCTGACTTTATTCAGTCGACAGAGGTTTATGGCCTGAATGACAGAAGCTGTTTTGGGCATGTGGGATTGTGTAACTCACATTTGCAAGTTAAGCAGAAGTTCATGAAAGTACCCTGTTGCAATTTCCTCCTTTTATTCCCTGTTAGGTCTTGCGCTGAACAACCACAGACACCACCCGTGAACTCTATGTAGCAAGGAGGCGATCTCAACCCAGAGGAACGGTTGGTGCTCATGGTAACTGAGAAACAGACACAAACACAAAGACGAGGGAAATATTCGATGATCAGATCCAATAGATATTTGCACCCTGTCTTTGCTGCGCGAGATCACAGTTCTGCCGTTGAGACATTTGTGATGTTTCCTGACTGAAGTGAAACATTTGGCAGACGATGGTTTGGATGCAGAAGTCTCTGTTTGTGGCCGGTCTATTGAATGAAATAACCAACAGGGGCTTTTTAGGATCACCAGAGCTCTAAGACGATGTCATAAGGGAGTTTTATTTTCTGCCAAACATGTGGCCAACTGCTCTGTCTCACTGTGTCAGCATATATTGTGAGTATGTGGATTCTACACCTCAGCCAGTTTGGATCAATTCTTAATAAATAAACTCCTCTATTTTTGCCCCTAGTCTCTGGATAATTTAAGCTAGTCTCAGCACTGCCGAAGGTCCAACATTAGTTTGTTTGTGATATGAGAGGACACAAGGTGGCTCCAAAACAAATGTGTGCGTGCGTATGTGTGTATGTATTTGGTGACTTTCCAATTGTGTAACATCCTCTTTTACCAATGCATTTGTCTCGCCACTGCCGTAACTTCGGGGAAGATGACAAATGGTGAAGAAAGAACATTGCCAGCCATTTTGCTAGGCAGCATTTATTGTAACTTCCGCTATTTGTGTCACATTTGGTAAAGGATCACTATCTTTACTGTGTTTGCTGTGTACTGTGAATACACTTGTACCCACCACCTCAACATGAGTCATTCAAATCAGGTAATATTTCATCAGCAAAGGTCGTAAAAGCAACAATCCCCATAATCCAACACTGCTGTACGACATCATTAAACAACGTTGCACACATAAAGTGAAGCCAAAGAGTCATACACCCAACCAGGTAGTTAGTACGTAGTAGGTTAACATCTGACTGAGTATCGGCAGGACTTTGTCACCATGGCTTCATCCCCAGGTCACAACTGAACAGACTCCGGCATTCAGCAATAGAGGGAGTAGGCGGAGCTGCATTGTCATCTTTATGAAAAGTCGCTGATACAAGGTTTGAGTGAAATAGTGACCTCCACTCATCTACTTCATTTTGTCTCTGGGCGCCAGAAAGGCTCAAAAATCCACAAACCACAGTGGAGCAATGTAATGAAATGTTTGTTTTTCTTTCTTTTGAGACCAAACCGAGTAACCAAACTACTCCCCAAAGCGTGTTTTCAAAAATTTGAATAAACTTCAATATTGTATTTGTGCTTCTACCTTAAGGTAAACACTTAAAAGCCTGAAAATGATGTATACATTTCCATACACATGTGCTTTGAGGCAGCCTTTAGGCTCGGTTTCCATATGACTTATATTTTTGTCTGTGTTGCACAATAGTTAATGTGTATCTGGTATGACCACTTTACTGTGCGTTATGTCTTTAAAACTTGTTTCCCTTTGGACTGGTGGCAGGATATGTTGCTATGGTGATGGACAATGACCGCCGAGTGTAAACAGTAAAAGACAAAATAGAATGGATCAGGGAGTTGTTTGTGTGTTTATAAATATTAACCTCCCAGTGTAAGCAGGCTGGTTAAAGTTCACCCAAATACTGTGGACTTGAGTCACGTAGCACGACAACAAGTTAAATGAGCTGTCCTTGGGCTCAACCTAACTTCATGTGTAAAATAATGTGCTCAGTGAAGATATGGAAACATAATTTATATGAATATAAAAGATCAGACCACATCGTTATTAGCATCAGTTTAATTATCTGGGAAGTGGGTTCTTTAAGTATTCACATAACTGCTGTTGTGACTTTTTCTTCGGTATGACTTTATAATGCTCTAATCCATGTGTTGTTGCAGGTTAGTCTTTATACAACACTGCTTTCTGTGGAATCGTTAATGATCAACCACAAGGTTGCCTGTGTCAAATGTCTCCCTTTACCCAAGTCACCTGATTCTGACCTGTGTGTATACACACACACACACACACACACACACACACCTCAGAGATAAAATTCAGAGATAAAGTTCAGACCTGGGTGGGGAACTGTTGAATAAAGGTAATTACATATGATGTAGAGAGGAAGAGAGAGAAAGAGAGCGATTCTTATCCAAAGACAACATTAAGCAACAGTTTCAGGACAACAGAGTTATTCATGCAACTCACCGCTGCAAGAAAAGAAGCTGTTCCCGATGCAATCTTTTTTCTCCTTAATGGAGGAGTTTACCGTCAGTGATGTGCTTTAAGTGTTGCTGCTAGATAGATTCTCAACAAACAAACACAGTCATCGTTATCCCTGCATACGCCTGGATTTTACTCCTGAATTCCAATCCTTCCCTCCTGCCCTCTTTCTCTGTCATAACCTGCAGATTAAGCATTGCGGTTGAGTAATCTTTACGCTCCAAACCTTCGTCAACCATAAGAGTGACGGAGTGCATTATGCAACTGTTCCGTTACTAACTGGGTCATTGGAAGCCTCTGTGTTTTCCTTGGAAGGGATATAAGGCCCAGTGGGTTAATGCACCTTAAATGCTGTACACTGAGCTTAGAACCAATACTTGGAGTGTTGTCAGATGATTAACTTTTAGATGATGATTAACTGGTGAGTCAAATGATAACGTTATGATAACGTTTTAACAAAATTAGGAGGTGTGGTTGAAAGGGAAATATGAAGATTTTGGAAGATGACTAACATAATGGATTGAAAAGATGAATACTTTTGGGTTTAATTACATTCTTCTTATCTCCGGACGTGCTGAAGATAGTGGCTCATCAGCTGCTCCTTGAAACTAGTTAATCTCTATGGAAATAGACAATGTTAAAATAATATTTTCTGAGCAGCTACAGCATTAAAATCAGTTTTATTTTGTGACTGCTCAAAACAACAGAGCCAATCAATAACAAATAGTGAGTATGACTCAAGCATAGCAATAGTGAATACCAGCTAAATGAGTAAAACTGATGACTAACTTTCTTTCTAATTTCTGGGTGGCTCACGATAAAATGAGCAATATCCAAATATTTCCTTTAGTGAAAAGTGAAAAGGGAGATAGGGAGCGACAGGTGGTAGTTGATGTGATTTTAGTGTTTAACAAACATAATGCATGTCGGTCATGGCTGCTGTGCAAACAGATTATAATGAATTTCTCTTCCCAAACAAAACAAATCGTGTCTTCTCTGCTCAGCCACGAAATTATTTCACTTGAAGTGTTTGAGAAATAAGGAGAAACAGCCGTCAGTCAGTCAGACTGACGAGGGAAGGAAGGAGGAAATGTTTGAGTAGTGACATCACAGCAGCCGAGTGGAAGTGCTATCCTTTTATAGCCATGTTCTCTCTCTCTGCCGCATTCCTTGGCTACAGAGCTCAATCTACTCCTCCTTCTCCTCCTCCTCTTCCTCCTCCTCCTCCTCCTCCTGCCCTCATTTCATCCAACAGCTGTGACGCAAACATGGGGAACAGAGGACGAAGGGGGAGAGGAGGAAAGGAGGAGGAGGGGGCGGAAGTTGGTAAACTAGAGAAGGCAGAAAAAAGAGCTCCCTAACTCCCCTCTCTCTCCCAGCCCTCTCGACCACTTCTCCTTTCCTTCCACTCTCCCTTGCTCTGCTTTTACTTTCACCGGCTGAAGGAATTTGCAACAAAGTGCTCTGCATTTCCTAATTCACAGGAAAACCACTCATTAAATGTGGATTGAAAACCCCTCCTTGACTTCTGGAGAGGCGTCGGAGGGCCGTGATAACGTATCATGTGGAATTCAGACACAAACCTCTGTCCTGTTTTGTTCAACTTCATGTTCATGACAACACTAATAAAGAAAAGCGAGGAGACATGACCCTCACGGTGACAAGCATGTGATGAACCCACCTGCCGTGACCTTCCATTGTACAGAACAAGAAGTGAATCTAAGTGACCTCACAAAGCAGAAACAGCTACCAGTGGCTGTGGCACAGATCTAAAAGGACCTGGATGAAATCAACTCAAGGTGGAGTCTGACAGATGTGATTTATTAAGACAATATACTGTATTCACACAAATCACCTGAAGTGTGAACAGTGCAGTTGTTTCTTTAGGTGCTGTTACACTTGGACGGGCAGGTGTTGGAAGCAGAAAAGAATCATCCAAAAAAAAAACATTTTGTTGTCACAGATGATCATTTATATTAAGAAAATGCTCAAATGTACATTTCAAATGAGGAAAATAAAGATTTGGGAACACATCTCCCCCTGCCTTACATGTTTATATAGGCAGACATCTATTAAACAAAAGTGATATAAATACATTTCTGAATACAAAAAGGGATGCACAAGTAGTATTAACAATGTAACAAACGTAATATGTGTATCGATTCAGGAATTAGTTTCCCATTTTTCTTTCAATTATATTTTCAATTTTTCCAAAAACGTAATCATCTGAAAACATTTTGCCTCTCTTGATGAGTGGCGGCATGGAGGCTTGTTTCTGATCAACTCATATAATTTTAGATTTTCCGTCAGTGATGTGGGTGCCACCCGGCAGCTGGTCTTGCGGTTGGTATCAGATGGTGCAGAACAACAACAACACTGCTCGTCCAGTTTGTAGGCCTTGTTGTTATCGTCTATATAATATATATTAAGATATCAGATGCGTCTTATTGCCATATTTGTCCAACCCTTTTATGAACGTCATGTCTCGTGTGATGGCTTGCATCAACTGTTGGGCAGAAGAAGAAAGTCCCCTCCGACAGTTTCACATCTGTTTGTGTTATTAAAATACATATTTCACAACAGGCTTGTCCTGAACACGTTCACTGCTTCGCGCTTCCTGTTCACGCTCAGTACATGCTTCTGCTTTTAGACCTCACGCTTCCTGTTTTCTATGTCTCTTTTAAATGCGGTATGAAAATAAATAAGCCCTGCGTCAGTGCATTTATCAACCACAGATACATGACCAGCAAGAGAATAACAACGTCTTTGTGTCATGGAGAATAAATAATGTCATACAAGCATCAGCAGTGGAAAGGCACAGTGAGTGTGTGTGTGTGGAATCAAAAGGCCTACATTTCATTTAACGTTGACATTACTGTTGTTTCATAAGAACCACTGACTGTATAGAGAAGGACAATGCTGATAAAAGGGCCAGCTCTCTATGCTGTTTTCTTGCAAGTGAATACCGAGTGTGTTTTCTCCTCTGGTGGGAAAATCAATGTGGCGGAGGAGCTTGAGTTAAACTGTCTTTGTGTTGGCATGGCTGAAATCCCCAAGAATGAGAAATCCGTCTGGGTGGGCTGTCTGTTTCTCACTGACAGCCTGGTACAGTTCACCGAGCTCTGCCTCTCAGATATGGTTTAGTTCTGTCGGTTTTGAGCCAGTCCTCTATATGAAAAGTATCAAAAATGGTCCTTTATGTACATGCACACTACACGTTAAGCTACATCATACATGTTAAATATATTCCTCAAAATTCAGTGTTAAGTGACTGTGCTCAGTACTGGGACTGTAACTATTGTTGACAGACTCACAGGGACTGACCACAGATAGATTTTGTGTGGGTCATGTGACAATAGCATGATATATTTAGTTACTCAGCTTTATTCTGCTCAGTATAATTATTTTTTCTTTCAGGATCCGATGATTTTAGTCCTCAGAACGCTAAAGCCCCTCTGCTGAGGGAGCAGTATTATAGCCCGGTCTACTTTCTTGTCTGTGGACGTGTTATTTTAACTCCAATGTTTTAGTCTTAAGCTAAAATCAGCAGTGGGCTTGCGGCTGCTGAGCCAATTCATGACACAGCACACACATCTTAGCCTGGAGGACAATAGGCCTCTCTGTGAGAAAGCGCTCACACACACACACACACATGCACATATACACACTCTGCTATGTTTAAACAGGTGGGCAGAAAATGAAGTGGTTAGCGAGGTGTGTGTCGGCATATGTGTGTGTATGCGGATGTCTTTCTGTCGTTATGAGGGCTAATTTTGGTTCAATACCGTCATTGTCAGGACATTTTGGCTGGTCCTGACACATTGAAAGGGCTGTTTGAGGCTTCACACTTGGTTGTAGGTTAGGTATTTAGTAGTGATGGTGAAGGTTACGGGCTAGGGAATGCATTATGTCAGTGAGTGTCCTCACAACTGTGGAGAGGCAAGTGTGTTTTTTTTTTGTGTTTGATTATTGAAAGGAAAGGAATGGATAAGGCGTATGTGTGTGTTTAGCCTTGGCCGCCCTCCCAGGAATACATACCACAGTGACACTGGCAGTGCAGAGGCCAGCAGAATTCCTTCTTATGAAAATAAGCATCATGGAAACATAGAGAGGAGAGGAGAGGAGAAAAGAGGAGAGGCGTCAAAGGCAGAAATAGAAAAAAAAATTGAGTTTAATGTGGTACGGCTAATTTCTTAATAATATCATTCACATTTTTTAATGTAGTATTTACTTTTTACAACAGGTGTGGACTCAAAGGACGAGGCCTTTGTGTAGACGCTGCTGGCCCGAAACCAGAAGTAATCTTTCTCAACTTTTGAGGATTTCAGTGATCTGCATAGCGTACCATTACCAGGTCGGTTCATTTGAAGCCTGCCACTTAAAAAAATGTAGTCATCTGGTGTTTTGTTCTCATGGCTTACCACTTTGTCATTGGAGTGCAATGAATCCTGGGATATGATTAAACCCTTGGAGCACCGCTGTGACTCATACTCTGTCCTCAAATGCAGCTTCCTGTATCATCTTGGCGTGCTGGTTTAAATATGGTGGGCTCTTATTTATACTTATAAGACCCAGCTGGTTTGTTAAAAATGTGTTCTTAGACTTCCTGCCTAATTCTCAGTGGACTGTGGGATAATTTAGTCCAGGAATCTGTTTTTTGCAGTTTACGTCACTGGCAGGAACAGAGTGTTACTGAATTCAAGATGGTTGTCATTAACAGCAGAGCAACAGGTCGAAGACTCAGTCAACTTCTAAACAAAAGATGTTTTGGCAACGCTGATCATTTATTTTTCATTCCGTGATATTTGAATGGATTTTTTAGTGAGTATTTATTTAGTTTTTGTCTCATTTTCCTCATGAAAGCCGACAGTGTTACTTCGCACACATACAGAGTTCTGCTTTAGATTACACCACATTGTGCTATTGCCCATGTCGAGCGCAAGCAATGCTTTACAAATCCCCAGCTGGGATTTCTCAAGCAGTCACACTGTTTTCACAATAAGCAGTGGTCAAGAAAATACTGTCACACGCACTGAGCTGATGCAGCAGTACACACATGTGGTTCTGAGCCCACACCGCTCATACTGGGAAGTTAATGGTCAGGCATGTGAGCATGTACACTTAGAGACGGCCTGATGGGCTTTTGGGAAGTGACTTGTTGTGCGTGAGGTATCTGAGAGGCAGTGACGGCGTTAAAAAAAAAAAAAAAAAGGAAGTGTGGCATCTGGTGACACTGGGCAGACGGTTTGGCTAGTGGCCCAAAACCAAGTGCTAATGAGTGCTGGTTAACAACGGGAATAAACTGATTGGGGATTTTCACAGTGGTTGTTCGCTAAGGTGGGAGGTTTCTCTGCTCCTGTGTTCCCAGGAGAATGTAGCCCAGTCTCTAGGTATGCTTGTACCACAGCTTTACACACACACTAACCATTTATCATGACATAATGTTTACATTTCTGTGGCTAGAGAGTTCCTCAGGAGACAGAGGAGCACATCACCTAGAGACGGATCCCAAACAACAAAAACTCAGCCTGGATGACTGTGTGGGATCCTTTCTGTCTTCACCCTCTGACTCTTCAGAGTAAAAAAAAATAAAATGTACATGTGTTCTAGGCAATCATTACAAAGCGGTCTAATTAGCATTCTTTTGTACTACACAACAGTTTAGTGTAAGTAAGTGTAAGTACTCCTCTTGGCTTGTATAAAAAGAATGCTAATTAGACCTCTTTGTTAATGAGGCTGGACTATAACAGTTATCATGCATCAGACCATGTACACTGGGGTTTAACAATGTACATTTTTACACTTTGTTACTGTACAGTTTTATAATTTTTTCAAAAATATTTATGTCATTTATGAGTGGGCAGGTATCGCTAGACCCTGCCTAGGACCGCAGATTGCAAATTGTCTGTCTTTATAAAGAGCAGTGTAGATGGTCGTTCTAAGTGCTTGACAGTGCAGCTTTGCTGTTCACCCACTCAGCTCCCACCACACACCACTACCACGCTGTCAGGGTTCGGCATCTTACCCAAGGAAACCCTGACATTTGAAATGGGGTCAAACCACTGACCCTTTGCTTTGTGGACAACTCATTCTACATACTGAGCCACAGCTATGCAGTTGAGCTTTGCTTTCTTACCTTTACTTAAGTATATTTGTTAACATGTAACTCCACCTGTGGACACTTTTGTTAATTCATTTGAACCTTTACTTAAATTAGATTTTTCAGTACTTCCTTAACCACCAGTAGTCACTATATTAAAATGTTTGCTGTTAAATTCTTAAATATGTCAATGACCTAATTACGACTAGTTAGTTGATGAATATATAATACGAACTGTTATACTTCATGGCATCATTGCTTGGAAACTTCACTGCAGTGATACACAGATAATACACATGATAGCTTGTGCAGAACATGGAAACAAAGCTTGCACAGGAAACAGTGTGGTGTGGCACAGACTGCCAGAGACACAGAAACCTATATATTGAATACACACACACACTCTAAACTCTCCAACCAGTTATTACAAGTTTCCTGGATACCAACGTGCTGTATAAATAAAAGAAAAAGGAAGATGCCATTAGATATAAGGTTCCAGATCCATCAATATCCCTATGATCAAACACACCGATCAATATTATGAGCTGTTGCCTGGATACAGTTGGATGAGCATGGGGTGAGAATATACAGACCAGCAATCATCCTTTGGCGGGGAGACACTCACACACTGACACACACACACACACACACACACACTCCAGCATTCCTTCTTTTCAAACCTGGTTAACTGACGCAGAAACTCGATAAACGGCAACGTACAGACAACTTACGTCACGGACGGTGTAAAATGAAGGACGGGATGAGAGGTTGGAATGTTGGAACGATAGTCAGGGATTCTGAGGGAGTTAAAACAACTGTACACGCGGGGCTGCAAACTCATGCCCCGCTCTGTCTGGACAGCAAGCGGCTCGCAGGCTGAGGGGAACACCTGCACACAAGTATGCATAGATCAACACACTCGCACAGACACACCCTCAACCCCCTGTCAATACAATTTCTTATGCGTTGTTGGCTTTACAGCAAAGTAAAGAGATGATGAATCAGTAGAGATAAACAAAGTTTGGAGAATCATCCTTTTCACATTCACACGAGGGACCTCATTATCTGTTCTCTAATATTTATGTGCTGCAGGAACATTCTGTCCACAACACAACAAAAACAAATAGTGTTCCCTTTCCCAAAAACGACACATTTTTCCCAAAACCAATGAGCCGACGACAGCATTTTTACGCACGGAAATGCCTGACCCTGGGCAAAGTAGGGGCTCTTCGAACAGCAGTGAATAAATATGGTGCAAGACGGATTCCTGTGACGTTCGTTCCACATTCGGCTGAACGGCGTCCAGACACCTGACATCACTCCGCGGTCTGCCTCTACATTATCTCATTCCTCTGGCAGTGGACACCAGCTCTGTGAGGTAATGACAGAGAAACCCTCCCCCAATGCGATTTTACCAAAGAAGATTCAGTTCAAAGATTTTCATCATTAAGTTAAGCCGACCTTGGGATGGATCATTTTCATAATGTTAAAAGAAAAACTATTCAGACTCTCTCACTTTAACTTTTAGCTCATGTTAAAGCCGGTCTTGGCCTTTACTGATTTACCTTTTTGGGGACTTGTTCTTCTCCCACATAACGAAGACTGGTCTTCAAAATGTGACTGTGAACAGATAACATGAGTAATACCTGGACCACAGTCTCACACTCTCTCTCTCTCACTCACACACACACACACACAAAACAAACCTATCTCTGACCTTTTTCAGGACCTATTCATTCTTTATTAACCAAACCACAGACTTTGTGTTTCCTCCCATCAAAATGAATTTCTAGTGAATGGCAGCTTTTGAATGAAAGACATTTTTAGAGTCTCTGTTGTTCCACAGCCATGATCCCTCTGTGTGGAAGCAGAGTTTTGGCTGTTAGTCTGTTGTTTTTTTGGTGGAAGAGGAACTCCAGGAACTGTTGCTTAATGCATGCACTGGAGTGGAAGGGGCGAGGGTTGTGTAAGTTTCCAGACGGCCTCTTGTTACCTGCATGACTCAAAAGATCAGATGTTGCATGTGCAGAATAATGTGCACGTAGACATGAATACACACTGGGTTTCAGACACCAGATGGCATTTCTCATTTCTCTAAATGGAAACTGATTTGTTAGAATGACTGAAATCCAACACCCTCCCTGAGGCCCAGGACCCGATGATGAAATAGTGCAACAGCTCCTCCCACTGGAGAGTGTGATGAGTGTTATGTCTGTATGTGTTTCTGCTCTTTCTCCCTGCTGGTTTTCCTTTACCACAACCTGGGACTTTAGCTTTGTATTTGTTTGAAGTCATGTAACGTTAATAAACTCCTTGGTTTGAGTTGTTGTCCAGGTTTGGGTCAGTGATTTAAATGGATTTTTTCAAATTATTTTTTTCTTGTGCAAGATATAGACATCACCTCTTTACATGTAAATCACCCTCAACAACTTATGGAAATTAGATCATAATGTGTGACAGTATTGTAAATGTGTATTTTGCCACGTTATCCCCTCAAATATTGTTTAAACTCACACATCTACATTTCCTCCTTCGCTTCCAGTGCCACTTCGTCTCTGCAAAACCAAATCTCCAAGTGCAGATGAAACACATTACATCATCAATCAAAACTATTGGTTGATCGCATCCGAGCAAAGCATCCATCTCGACGTGATTATAGAACATCAAAGTCTTCCTGTGACATTGTGGGGCTTTAACTCAGATAATCCTTCTCTCTGTTTAATGAGAGAAGGATGACAGCGTCGTAGCCAGATTACACCAGCAGTGGGCAGAAGAAAGCAGCAAATACAAGCTCCCATGTGAATGTACAGCACAAAATGTGAAAATGCATTTAAGTCCAATAACAAGGTACTTTGTTACATCCCATCACTGCTTAACTGTGAAGCAACCTTTACTCACAGTAAAGGTTTTTTTAAAAAGTCATATATTTTATATACAGTGTCCCTCACTAAAGCTCCCATGGGAGCCCAGATAACACAACGTCACAAACATGACTGACTCCTTTTTTCCCTATATCACTGTTCAAAGAACTAATGTCTTGACTCTCACACTCTCCCTCCACCCCGACCCATTGTCTCCTCCACGCTGCTCTGTCAGACATTTGTCACTGTTCCCTTGTTTTTCAACCTCCACCGTCCTCCTCTCTCCTCTCCTCCTCTCCAGTCTTCTAATTGAATCCACAGGAGTGAATTCCAGCGGGCAGGAGGAGAGGGTGCAGGAGGGGTGATGTCAGAGGTCAAAGGTTGTGTTATGACCCTTGCCCGGTGAGTAGAACCCTGCTGTGCAGCATTTTCGGGATGTGCGTGTGTGTAAAAATAGCAGAGAGAGTAACTTGTTGAGTTACTTGTTATGCATTTATGCATAAATGCACATTCCAGTGCAGTCCCTCTGGTTATCATGTTTATTCATGAGGCTGCAGTCATGTCTTCATGTCCTGTACAATATGTAGATTTGATTTCATTTAACAGCTTCGAAGAAAATATCTATTCCGAGGCAATTAAAATACATTTCCATCATTGTCGTAGATAGAGTTTCCACACATTGTTGAAAACAAGATGTTGGGTGTGGCTGTGACAGTGCTGTTAGCTTACTGTTAATTACCTCTCATACACTGAGAGAAATACCATTTGAGTTGAGTTTCACTGTAAGAAAAACTCTTTCTCTCCTATATTGCAATCTCTCTCCCCCTCTCTCTCTTTGTATGTGAACCCCAGTGAACATTTGTTAGAACTAACATTCACAAATGCACACTTTCTGTGTCTTTCTCGGCGAATGGGGCAGGGGGTACTTTGTGAAAGAAGGAAGGTGCTGAGGAGGGGGGATGAAGCAAAGGGAGGAGAAGAGGAGCAGATGTTCATCAGGTCTACAGACCCCCCTCCTCCTCCTCTTCCCTCTCCCTTTATTATTTCACTGGTAATAGTAGCCTCTTATCTGAAGAAGCCTGTTTGAGGCTGTGGAGGAATGACTTCACTTAATCATCAGTTTCAATGGGGCTGAGCGTGCAAGTGTGTGAGTTTGTATCAGTGTCTGTAACACACATTCATTCACACATACACACTCAGGCAAATGTTTTAGTCCACAAATTGTTTGCAGATTTCCACCCATCCACACAGTCGACAGAGTTAGTTCACCCCTCTGCCCTTTGTTTACAACCCATATGCAATTATAATAACAAAACAATATGACAAATAAACTAAACAAATGGTGAGCAATCACTTTTTTGAGAAACTACATGGCTTATTTCAGGCTATTTTTTAAAACACGTCCTGCATTGGTGGTGGCATCCTGTGTTCAGCAGTCTTGAGGTAACCCCACACCACTGTGTCACCTCTGTAAATCTCCTCTAATAAAAAGCAGATGTTGCATGCAGCAAATGACTCTGAGCTTATTATCCCACTGTATCCCATGAACCCATCTTTATGTCTCTGGTCGTTTGATCCAAAATCTGTGGAGAAACCTGTTAGAGCATGGAGCCGGTCTCATTACTCCACCTACAATCCCTCAGTGCCTTCCTCTCTTTCTTTCTTTCTTTCTCCTCCACCTCTCATTTCCCCTGTTTTTTTCCTCTAAATAGCCCCCAATCCTGCCCCTTCACCCCCTTCCTCACCCCCATCTCTTTCCTCCAAACAAGCCCTTCTATCTTACCCATTCACTGTGTGTGTGTGTGTGTGTATGGGGGGGTTGAGTCGCGGAGGGCGGGCCATTAGTTTGTTAGTTGGTTCTGCAGCTCATTGAGCTCATTGTGCTCAGAAGGCCCTCTATCCCAGCTGGACTCAACAAGAAGCCACAACTCTCTTTCTTTCAAATCTCTCTCTCCCCCCTCCCCCATTCCCATTTTTCTTCAGCAAGACCCACCACCACAACCACCCCCCCACCCCCACCCCTCGCTGCACTCTCAGTAATCCCTAACTTGTCCCAAAAAGGAGATTTGTTTATTGAAGTAAACTCTACTCGCTGACCAAAAAGCTTGTTTACAGATAACAGTTGTTTACTCAACCAAATTAACGGAGGGGCCTGGTTACCTCAAGGCGTCCGTGCTGTTGACATCTTGCTTACAGCTTGTTGTTCACAGTGGTGGTCTTCATCTCAGTGTAAACAGTAAACAATTAAAAAAAGAAGCAAACAGAGCTTACCACTTAAAGGCGATGAAGTAATTAGGGCAGCATTTTGTGTCTGGGTTAGCCCCCAAAGGTCATGCTGAATATAATTGGGCCTTAATCACACTCAGCATTAAATGCCTATGGTTGTGGGATGAGAAGAGACTATATTCAGATGTGGTCTAAAATCTGTTCATTTCTGTTGGATGTTGCTGTGGCGGGTGGTTTGCACTTTAGCAGTTTTTCTGAAAAATGTGTCCAACTGTGCAACTGTTGCTGACAGTCACAAGCCAGAGTCATGTCAAAGTGGAGCTGTGTTCAATATCAACTCCCAAAACATCCCACATTGCCACATATGAAGGATGCAGCAGGCGCTCTGAACCCTCAGCTGACCTCTGAGTAGATGACACAGGAGGCGAGACATGAGGTATAAATGACCCTGCTGAAATGATTTGTTTTTGTTGACAGCATATTGACACTGGCATCTATCCAGTAAACGCTTGTCAAACCTTGTCTTTCTATTGTCATCATCACTGGCATCTTACACGTGTGTCAGTCAAGCCCTCTGAAATATCTGGACTTCAGTGCATTGACTGAAAGCAGCTTTATTTTGGATCTGACAATTAAAATGTGAGTGAAATATGATAACAGACAACTCAGCTTAATATACAAAAGTCAAAACATGGCTGGATCAGACAACACTCAGGTCGTGAAGTAGTTTTCCATACCATTACATCATCTCAAAACATGTGTGGAGGGGGGGGGTGTTGAGACCCGCTGTCACACTCACACACACACACTTAATGGTGACCACTTGGCTGGACCAAAACAAAGCTTTTTGGCTGGCTTTGTTCTCAGCTGAGTTACTCTTTGTATAGGGACCTCAGAGTAACAGACCAAACTTCTTAAAAATACACAAAGTTGTACTTTTTTTCTAAGCATACATCCTTGTGGGTACAGTTTCAACAGGACCTTCCTCCTGAAGGGAATGAAATCCTTATATCCGGCCACAACCTGCACTGAAGTGCAAACAGAACAAACTGTAAACTGTTTCTTTCCCTGAGGCTGCCGTTAGCTGTTCGCCAACTCGTCAGGCCGCTGTGGGCATGCTGTTGCAACGCTCCTTATGATCCCAGAGGTGTGACAACTTCACTCCTGGCAGACCAGAAAGGGTGTGTGTGTGGAGGGAATGGAGCCGTCTGATTCTCTTATGGCTCAGCGGTGTAATTTTTCACACATCTACTTTTGCCTTTGAAATCAAAGCCTTCACTCCTGTGAGTCTGTCTCACAGCCACAGCCTGTCTCCATTCTGTCTTATCTTCCCATAGGTTTAGTTTCCTCGTGGGCACATTTTTGTTTGTGTTGAAAATGAATTTAAAACAACATTTACATTTAAGGACTGATGCATATCAATAGGCAATCAATAAATAATTGAAAATACAACAATAATCCAAAGCTGAAATGTGTATCGATACTTCCTTACTGTGCACAGTACATACATAAGAAACATTTCCTCATATACTGCACTTCCTTGCTGATCAAAAATACTACTTGCCCTAGTATTATAATCTGCAGGTATAACCGCATCCAACCTCATCAAATGTGTATCATATTACTGCTTAAACTAGTTTACAAGAAACCCCCCTTTTTCAGGCAAGAGAGAGGGCCCCTGTAAAGTGTGCGCACGGCCCTGGCGGGGACCCTCCTCAGGCGCTCAGGATGCTGGGAGGGGCTCGCGGCTCAGTGTTAAATCCACACGTGGTCGGATCGCGGAGCTTGTTTGGCTCCGCAGACTCTGCTGGAAACTTCTGACCGACTCATGCCAGTGAGTGTCCCTGCTCGTCCGTCTATTACTGCGGGGACACACGGGACTGGACCCGGCTATACTAACCCAGCGAGATGCCATCTTACCCCAAACTCAGCCAGCTGTCCGACCTGGAGCAGATGATGTGCAAGGTAAAGGAGGGAAGAAGCGTGGAAAAGTTGTGGAGCCAAAAGTTGGCTAGCTCCCTGGAGCGTGTTAGCTTAGCTGCTAGCCACGCTGCTAGCGTTACGCGACACGGTCTCTTCATCTCGTTTTTGAAAGACTTGTGTTTTAATTTTAACTTCATCAAGTGTTTTACTGTTGTTTGTCTATTCTTCGGAGGAGTCTCCATCGACCATTTTTTTAAAAATGGGTTTAAGTTAAGTTAGCATGGAGGCTAACTTGTCCCAAAGTGAGAGCGTAGTTGAGGCTGGTGTTGTAAACTCATAATAGCATCGGACTGTCTGCTCTCATGTATCCACCTTTAGTTGATCCACCTTAGATAGTAGCTGGTGATACTGGTGACAGACAGATTACAAGTTATATCTCTGTTAACGACCAACACGTTGAATCAGAGCGGCGAAAACATGCGGAGCAGTTGGTGCTGGAAAAGACCGCAGTTCTCCTGGTACAGCTCGGCTGTGTTTAACCCTGGACGCCCACAGTCTGTGGTTTTTAATGTTTAGTTAACAAGTACGATGTTTTTTGTAGCATCTGCAAATGTCTGCAACAATCATTTAAATGTTGGTTCTGTAACTGTTCAGTTGCACAGTAAAACGGATTTATTTGAGTTGATCAGAGTACAGAGGATGAGTCTCATTAGACAGTGCTGCCATCAGTAGGATTGATTTTATGTTGTAAATATGGTTTACTTATTTTGATTTGTTTTCAAATACATTACTTTACTTAATTGTCTAGTGGTTCTGCTGTGTTTGCTTACCTTTCACAGACGTCCAATAAATCAGATGGTTTATTTAACTTCATAGTGTCAACCTGTTGTGGTCCTAAACACCTAGTTAAATGTTTTGAAAAAGTTAATATACTGAACAAAATGTTGTATTGTTCCCATGCTTCTCTAATACTCTTGTGAATGTACAATCACTGAACCAGGAATGTGCCACAAAGATTTTGAATACTTATATCATTTTGTCTGTTCTTGTCTGTTTATACAGCAGTTGCTCAGTCTCGACCTGATGGAGCCAAATAGGCCACCACCGTCCCTCAGCCTGGAGATGAGAACACCGGGATATATCGGTCAGCCACGCAGCAACGCATCCTATTCCCTCTCTTCTCTCTCCTCTCCCACTGATCCTTCAGAAAGTGTTTTTCTGACCTCCAGCCAATGGGGGCAGCAGTCAGAAAGCCCATCGCCATCTGAGATGGCTAATTCCTCCCAGTGGGGGAAGTCGGCCTTCCTTGCCCTGCGTTCGGTCAGCATGGTGGAGACGGGCAGTGCCGCCGCAGCAGCAAATCTAGGCTGGCCTGGGACAGAATTCAAGCACTCCCAAGGTGACAGCACCACTGCACTGAGCACTAGCTCCTCCCTTTCCACTTCATCTCTCGCCACATCCTCTTCTTCCTCTCGCTATAAGACTGAACTCTGTCGCTCCTTCACGGAGAGCGGGCTGTGCAAGTATGGTGGAAAGTGCCAGTTTGCCCATGGGCCAGATGAGCTGCGGGATCTCAACCGACATCCAAAATACAAAACTGAGCCTTGTCGTACATTTCACACCATCGGCTTCTGCCCCTACGGGATACGCTGCCACTTTGTCCACAACGGCGAGGAAGAAAATGAGCAGTCCTTCTCTCGTTCCTCCTCTTCCTCCTCCTCAAGCATTCCCCAGCAGCCACTCGGCTCCTCTCGTACACACAGGCCTCCTCTAGTCAGACAGAGCTTCAGCTTTGCTGGGTTTCCCTCTGCTCCTCAGCAAGCCCTTCAACACGCTCTCACTGCTCACCCCCCTTCAGTCGCCAGCTCTTTCAAACCTGCTCTCTCGGCCTCTCCTCCTTCCTGCGCTGACATTACTGACCTCCTATCCCACGCCTTCTTGGAGATGGATTCTGCCTTTGAGGCCTCACCTGCTGAGAAGTTCCAGTCCCTAGTGGGCCAGGCCATCACAGCCGATCCCCGGTCTCCATTCCTGCCTTCCCCAGACTCCGGCTGCTCTCCCGGTGGGCTCTCTCCAACTGGGTCCCCTTCCCTGAGGCAGAGCCCCAGTGCACCTGGGGCCTTTTCATGCCCACTGGGCGCCCGATCTCTGTCCTACACTTCCTTGTCTGACCAGGACCAAGATGGGAGCAGCTCTGCCAGCTCACTCAGTGGCTCTGAGTCCTGCAGTGGCAACAACGAAGGCAGTGCCCGGCGCCTGGCAGTATTCAGTCAGCTTTCTGTTCCTGATGATCCCACTGTGGTCTGCCTTTAGGCTCCAGTGTGCTGAAATCACAAGCAAGCATTTACACTGACACACATTCACACGCAGACATGCTGATCCCACACACACACGATGAGGAAAGTTTGACACATACATGCGCATTCCCTTTTCACACACTGCTACGGGACGTTTCCACCCGTGTGGCCTTGAATGAAACAAACTTTATGGACTGAGTCTACACGGACAGAGATTGGCTACAGTGATACTGAAAATAAACAAGAGTATGAAGACAAGTTTAATAGTGCTGCAAGCGTTTTATGCTTTATCAGAAATGTATATTAATTACACAGATGGCAGTTAAGCTAATGTAATCACAGTGTGATTTGCCCCAGTGCCGTCTGTTGTTAAGACCGACCACTCTGTTCACATTTCACCAGCATCTACCGAGTGATCCTCAAAATGTGATAAAGCCAAAGACGTCTGTTTGTAGTGAAACTTTTTTTTTTTTATTATGGTGGGACAGACAGTTTTTTCCCCATTAAACGCACACAATATCTTGGTAAGTGAGTCTGAGGGTTATGTTCTGATCAGTGGCCTGGAACACGAATGTTACGTTTTTAAACGGCCGAAGTGCCTGTCATGTTATTTAAAAGGTCATCTTAGTGTTGGATCAAGGTTTGTTGGGAGTTATGTGAGGAAGGTTTTTGAGTCTTTTCCTTTTTTCCCTTTTTAGTGACATAAGCTAGTGTGAGTTCAAGTTTCTTTGTTGTCGAGATTACTGCAAGTCTTGATCTTCTGTCTCTTGTGCCTTGTTGATAAACCTGCTACCAGCAAAATGCCAAATTACCAAAGTCAACAGGACCTTAGAGAGGAGGGAGAGGACACAGTTTGATTTGACATTGAAAGCAATGTGGGCTTGATCATAACTTTTTTCAGATTTCATGTTCATGACATATCATTATATGTGGGACTTGCCAACAGGAAAAATAAGACCGATATTATGAGCTTTTGATTTGAAGTGTCGGCTACAACAGCAGGCACTTAAAAAAATCCAAAAGTCAAAGATGGATGAAAACCAAAACAATGTGCCATCATGTTGTTTTGTTTCATAATCTGATATGCTGGAGCTTTAGGCTCAGAAGTTAATATTTAATCAAGTCGAGTCAGAGTCCTGTTTTTACCTATGGCAAGTTTTCTCCAAACATCTATGGTGCCTAAACTGTATTTTAGATACACACACATTCCTGATTTATCTGGAGTGTGATTTACATTCTTCCCCTTGTCCACAGGCAGCACTGGTGTTACATGTTCAGTGGATAGTCATGTTTGTGTGAACACCACCTTCCATCACTCTGTCATCTCTGTTAATTCCTCTTGTTAATGACTTGTTACGAATGTGAAGCCGGTCACTTCCGTATAAACCCTGTTTTTCCAGGTCTGTTGCCTTTACTGTGTTAGATCCAGCTATTGTACAGTTAGGGTACATATGTGTAGTGTTTTAGAAATGTTACTTGGCTGTTTTTGTGTTTATGGTTTAGTTTGGTAGAAGAGCAGACACTGTGCTGTTTCTGGTCTATTTAAAATCACCCTTCCATCAACTCTTTTGATGCCTGTTCAGTGTTGAAGGTGATTATCTTTAGTAAATTAATCTCTTTAATTTATTTTAATGTATTTATAGAGTACTTTGAGTTGTTAATGCTTGTATCAAGTTTAATATATTTGGGTTTCTTTTGCCTTTTGTACTGGAAATAAAGTTTAGTTGTGTTTTTTTTAACTGACTGCTTAGTGTATTTTTACATATTCAGTTTCAAGTAATTGTACACACAGAAGCTTCTGCTGGGAAACTTTTGAGATGCTGAAGCAGCAACTCAGCAGCTACACGGCTCAGGTGTTTCCTTCTAGAAAAAACTGTTTTGTGGCATATTTGCTGCAATGTCAAAACATCGATGTGAGTCACAGGAAGGAAGTGAACAGGAAACCATGTGAACCGTCATTTACGGTTTTTATTCTACCTCACACACCCCTGAACTCAAATGTCAGGGCTTGGCCCTTTAATGTGATGTGAACTAATGTATACACAGTCACACACACTTTGAAATGCGTAAACGCCCCTCCCTCTGAAGTTGATATTTAGCGGTGAACACAGTGATGTTCACTGGATTAGATGTAGTAACTGAACCATATACATAGAAAACAGTTATGAGTCTATTAAATGTTTAAAAGTGTGTTTATCAATAAGGTGAACTACACAGGGATATTGTCTTAACAAGTCCAAACACCAGAGCATAGTGAAGAAACTACACTTAACACTTCAGGTGAAGCTGCATAATTATGTTCCTTCCTGGTGCAGCCTTTGCAAGATTGTGCTGACAACACATAGTTGATTGCTTCTTGAGCCAGCACAGGATCTTGTATCTAATGGCTTTTATACTTAGACTTTTTTAAAAATAAAAAAAAAAATCAGAAGGAGTGGGTTTTATTGTGAAATGTGTGCTCTGCACTTTTTGGACGTTTAAAGTATTATTACAAGTACTGCCTTGCATTCTAAACAGTCAGGGGCAGTCAAACATTTTCTGATTGCAAATTAAAATCTGTTTAAGGATGTTTGTGAAATCATGCCCATCCCACCCACTGTGCTATTGGGTAGCAGGGCACTTTGTTTGTGTGTAGTCATTCTACTAAGATTTCATGTGGAGATAAGAAGCCTTTTGTTGAAGTTTAATCTTACCAATCCTGGGTTCCTACCCATTTCCCTTCTCCCTCACTGCCCCCAGTGATTCCATCCATCCTCTCGCTGCCTTACTCTGCTTTACTTCATTGATTCTCCCTCCACGTGACTTTAAAACTCCACAACTTTCTTTACAAATCTACACATCATTAGACTCTAAATTCCCTGATGTCCATAAAAAGAGAAAAGGAAGAGAAAAGGCCTCAGGAATCTTGCTGTCATGCACAAGAGCAACAGCAGTAGTGTCTTGTCACTGTTAACATGAGATGGGTTCGCTGTCTGGGAGTGATTAGTGGCTGTAAACGGGATAAAGGCGTGTGTGTTTGAGTGTGTGTGTGTTGCATTGTGTCTGATAGACATTCTCCCACACTCCTGCCCTGTGGGACATAGGAAAGGCAGGCAGATGGCTGTATTCAGGTCCACCGCGGGTCAACATATGGCCCCAAGAGACAAAGTTTGTGTTTGTGTGTGAGAGACAGAGGAGCTCACTCTTAACTATGCATGAGTGGAGGAGACTGAATAGGTAGGTGAGAAGGAGGGAGGGAAAAAAGGTAATGGTAGGGGGTAAGGGAAAAAGACACAGCAAGATAAAGAAGGGATGGTGACAGCATGAGAGGATGAAAGTGGGAAAAGTTCAGTGAGATCACAACATGGACTTCTGAGGAAAATAAGAGCTGCATTTTAAGGCTGTTAGTTCCGTACGAATCTGTTCATTAAAGTGTGATATTTAAACCATGCCCCTTCATGTCAGTTGATGCTACATGGACCAAACAAAAAAGTCACAAGTTAAATAAAAACAATTAGAAGTTTTTTTCAAAAGTGGTCATGAGGCGCCATAATTGACAGCTGAGACTTGGTTGGTGCAAGATGGCAGCATTGGTATCCAGAATATTCAGTCTTCAGGTTTGGATAGTGAGGTATATATCTTTATAAAGAGTCTATGATTCAATATGAAATGCCTACTGTATGTAGCCACAGCACTCTCTGTGGATACCAAACTCCTGTCAGTACCTTTGTGAGGGTTAAAGCTCTGCCTTCTTCATTTGGATTTCTGGATGTAGTAGAAATCTACACGGTCACTTTGAAACTGGCGATTTTCAGAAAACTGACGTGAACTGCAGTGAGCTGCTTTCATGAAACCAAACCCAGATGTCTCTGTCATTTTCTCACACTACAAAAGAGACTTCAGCCGCTCTCTGTGCACAGTGTTACTGAATTGTAACAACTCATCAGTTTGAGAGAATGAATGCTGGTTTTACTCACCGCCCCCCCCCCAAAACATCCTTTCTTTCTTCCAGTCCCTCCTCCTCCTCCTCCTCCTCCTCCTCCCTCTCCCTCCTCCCTCCATTCACCCTTCCTCTTTTGTGAGGCTTGGTGACATTGTGATGCAGCAGGAGGAAAGGGAGCCATGCTTTGTAGAGCAGCACAAAAACAGCTGTTGCTGAGGCCTCACCATCCACCCTCACGCTCACTGTGCCAAATCTGCAGACTCTACTGTAGCAGATCTTTACGTACGGGTATGAGAAACATCTCACACCGTCACCCACTCCTGTCCCCACACTGCCAACAACTTCCTCATCTTTATCGTTCCTCCTCCACACTGCTTCCCCTCTGCCCCCACCTTTAATAAACTTCTTTTCTACCTTTCATTCCCCTCCAGACTCCTGTAGAGGCTCTTCTTTTCTCTCGACTCATTTTCCTCTTGCCCACTCTCTCAATCTCCTCCTCCACCAACTTTCTTTAATTCCACCCCCTCCCAGGCTTTTTCTCTAATCCCTCCTTCTGCTTTTTTTCCTCCCTTTCTTTACGGAAAGGATTGGGGCTAAGTGTTTAATGGGTTGCAACAAATGGGTAAAAGAGTGGGCCGTCAGGTGCTGTGCATTTATGCAGACACCTAACTCAATTTTCTCAACTGTGTTTGTCCCTCGAGGAATTTCCTCAGTCGTAAAAAAGTTACAGGAGACTCGAGGGTGAGAGTGGTGGAATGGCAGTCTAATAACCAGGGATCTTTCTTAACTTTGAGGAGATTTTAAGCTCTTTCAAGTACACTTGTCTTAAGGGCCTTCTAACTTATGTTAGGACACATTCAGCAAACCCAATTTTTTAGAGTGTGGAAAATATTTAAGCAAAACAACTGCACTTGCAACTGATTTAGGCTGAAGCCTGGGTACGAGCCTCACTGAAAGAACAATTCAAAACCTTTGTTGTTTAAATGTTAAAAGTGAGCACCAGCACTCAACATCAAGCTACACCAAAACATCCAGAGGGTGTAAAATATTTGAAGAAATGCCAGTGTGCTTCCTACTGAACCTTGCTGAGCTCACTGTGAATGCCAATGCAGAGCTAAACCTGCTGGGACAAAACCTTTAAGTGCAGCTCAGTCATGTACAGCAGACCCTCTTAATACTGAGCTCATGACGTGGATCAAAAACATGAGAGGAATATTAATATTCCAAGCAGGGATGATGGGAGTGTGAACAGCTGAGACTAGCGCACACTGTGAAATGTGTTGTCATGATCATAGTTCCTGTTTGAAATCAGAAATGAAGGAGGGAAACAGACATGAGCTCATCTTGTGTTATTAGATTTATTATATCAGTGACAAATATTTGAAGATTTAATGTAACCAACTGTGATGCAAAGTCTCTGAGGGGTTTCTGTGGCAGTTTACCACGTTGTTTAAAATAAAGGTTCTCCAATCACTGTGAGAAGATCAAAGAGAAAACTATTGAGTTAAAGCAACAGAGACTGGAATCCCAGCGTCATGTGTCCATCTAGTGGCACAAAGAGGCAACTACTTCTACAAGAAATCATTTTCTTTATTGTTGTGTTAGAGTTGTCTGCATAATTGACGGTCACTGTTTTAGTACTCTTGACACATTATTTGACCAAAAATGTTCCGATGAGTGAAGTTAAATAAATAGAACAAACATCCCATACAATCATGCTGTTTTAGGAAATAATGAAATAATGTTCAGTTATCAATGTGGTATAAAAAACAAAAAAGTAAATCTGGATATGAAAATGAAGACCCAGTTCTTCCTGGCTGTGGAAACCAGGGTGGTGTTTGATCCCCTCTATGGCTGGCTTCCACAGTGGGAACACACGAACAGCTGTCCCTCTTTTGGATTAACAGAACCCCACGGGGGTCTCTTCATCTGCACCACAGTGGCAAAGAGGATAAGGTCACAACTTCTGGATCACCACCTGGAACTTACCTGGAAAGACAACATGAGAGGTTGACTGTTTGTTTGGACCTTGAAAGTTAGACCAATCCAGACTTGAAGTGGTTGGGTACATTGCTCAATGACACCTCAAGAAGAATAAAATACTGTCAGTACTTACAGGACGGCATGACAGAGACCTCAGCTGTCACCACACTATCCAGACCTATGTTGGACAGAGCTCCTCTCACCATGCCGCACGAGAAAGCAAGATACTGAGGAAAAATACACACCGAGAAATGAAGATGAGCTGCTGCAACTGGTGTTGACTAATTTATTAATTGTTCATTATATCAAAACCTTCAGTGCCTAGGCCTGATGTGCCAGTTGATCCGTGGCTGACACCAGCAGAATTGTTGATTTGTGAGTGTTTGTGTGAAAGATGTTGAGGGGGGATACTGACCTTTGGAGCCTGATCCAGGTACTGTTTTCCATTGGAGAGCTGAGTCAGAAGAGCAAACTTGTTGTCCTGTAGAACATAGGTACCCTGTGGTGGAGCACATAAACGTATTCAGTGGTTGAAACAAACAACGGAACACATTTAAACAAACACTGACTGTGCATTTATGTTTTAGTATATATCTAACTTATAAGTGGATGAGTTTGTCTTGTACTTGTCTTTTACCTGATGGTTTGTTCGGAGGTTGTCAATCTGCCTCCTGAACACCTTTGTCCAGAAGTCTTTACAGATGAACTTCATAATATCCAGCTCGTCCTTAAAGCTGGGAGAGTCTCTGGTCAACCTGGACAGTACATCGATTCAGTACATCAACATAGATGAGCATGAACGTCACACAGATAAGCGTGTGCACGTGTGTTTGTGCTCATCTACCTCTCAATGAGTCCTTGTCCCACCCTGAAGCCCATGCCTTCAAGGACAGAGACACATACAGCTCTGTCCTGGAGAGAGGAAGAGACACGTTTTGTATAGTTTCAAGGCGTGTGTGTGAGTTGTTCACACTGCTGTGGGTTCTCGTGTATATCATGTTTGAACGTGCTGAGGGACTGAACGCACCTTGTTGTCCATCCCTCCATTACTGGACTGCTGCTCCTTGTAAACATGGGACACGATCTCCATGTGGAGAAATTCAAACAGGGCCTCGTCTGTCATCCCTGACGAACACACACGCGTCAGTACACAACACACAACATGTTCATTTAACACAGCTTCCTGCGCTACACAACATCACACCGGATTGCTGGACCTATTTTGCCGCACGTTAGCATTAGCTATACAGTAAGCACCACGGAGCTAGTGCGGTTAGCTGGCGGTACCTTCCAGGCCGTTTTAGCAGTTTTTCTATTTTTTCTGTGTCGTGTGAGTTGAACTAAGAACACGACGAACACGTGTAAACCACACTGATAGCTGCTTAATTAAATAAAAACGAAATGAGCGAGGAAAGCTTCCGTACCTGTTAGATTATCGAAGAAGACACCAAGTAAATACAAGCCCTCTTCCTAGATTGCATTCGATATTAACAACTGGACCTCCCACTGAATTCGCGCAGGCGGTGTTAACGGCATGAAATGGCAATACACCTGCTACAAGTGTTTGTTTTCTTCATTCCCAACACAAATAATGTCACACAGAGAACGTAATGCAATCTAATGGGATCTATCGGGATTAAATCGATGCCACAAATAGGACGTGTGCCGCAGTGCCTGCAAAGAGTACGCCGGGTGATGTGACAAACACACTCTAGATGCCAGTCCACCAATCGCGGTGTGAGACGTCACTTGTCATGTGACCGATCCAAACAAGCCACTTCCTTGTTGCTCATGTGATCTGTGTTCTGACCCCACTCAGCAGGTTTGATGATGGATTTCTCTCACTGTTTAACATTGAGTGTTTAGCTCGCATGCTAACTTTACAGCCGTTTTATATTGACATAGCTGGTTCAAACGGCAGCTGAAGGCGTTTCATTGTGTGCGTGTGCAGTCATGTCCAGCAGGTATCAGATCGTGGTGCAGGGTGAAGCTTCTGAGACAGACTCTGATGATGAAGTCTACATCACTTCCCTGCCTGCTCCTCAAACTGCCTCAACCGGGGCCAAGGTGTGTGTGTGTGTGTGTTGTTATAAACATCAACTCTTATCTCCACCTCTGAAGCCAGATGTTGCTGTCTGTGTGATGTTGAATGCTGTCAGGTTCCAGGGGAGGCGTCAGAAACAGACAGTGAGGACGGGGAGGAGGAGCCGGGCCGAGCCTCTGCAGTGATCCAGGAGAACGCTCAGATTCTCAGGAGGGACCTGCCTCCTCTCATTGTGGTCAGAGATCATCCGGACATACAGTCCATCGTGGAGGACAGACCCAGCCCCACACACAAGCCACATGGTGAGGAAGATGCTTCCTGTGTGACAGGAATGTCTTCAGTTTTAATCTGATCTATAAATCTGCTCATTTCCAGGCGACACGCTCTTACAACAGAAGTTGCAGGAGTCCAACAGTCGGCTGTATCACGACATATCACAGACAGTGCGGCAGGTTTACAGCAGTGCCACCAGAGAGGTATGATTGACAACCCTTTCTCTTATGTATAAATAATTGTTTTTACCATAACACACCCTTCACACTTTACCTTTAAAGATATTGTTGTGTGACAAAGCACTTGTCAAAGGGCCTTAGCTACCTACAAATGTAAGTGGGCATGTAAACTGGATACATGCATGCTTATAACAAACTGGGTGTGTTGAATAGTGAAGTGGCTAACCTGCTGTCACTGACAGTGCCCATGGTCATAAATATTTATCTGAGGGCCACCAGTCTGTGCTGACCTTTACGCATGTCTCAAGTCTGAATAACATTTTTTTATTGACAATAATCAACCAAAATCCAAAATTCAATTAAATTTAGTTTATTCTGACAATATCTTGGCTTGTATCTCCTGCTGCATAGTTTAACAGAAAATAATCATATAATCGATGTCTTGTTTCAATTTCAAACAATCGTTGCCTTCTTAGTAGGTCTTATCAGTAGTTTCATTTGTTTCACTGTTTTTTGTGAAAGGTGCGCAGTGCGACTGCTCAGCTGAATACATCGCAGGGTGCCATCATCAACGCCTCTCACAGCATCAGATTAATTCTGGACGACCTGAAGGCTGTGTCCGAGAAGATTGACATTATCACAAGCTGTCAAATTCTGCCTGACATTAACATCAATACAAATAACTTTACTGCACCGGTTCCTTAGACGGACAAATCAAAAGGATCTTTTGAAAACGTGGACATACTTTCAGAGACTACAATGCAAGCAGTAAGAAACAACATGTACACACACAGATTGTGCATACCATCATCCATTTATTTAATGGCCACTGTCACAAAATGTCTGTGCCTGCTTCAGTTCTGGATATCTCTGTAAAGAGTCAAGCAAGAAAAACAAACACATGTACATATCATCTGCTTTCATGCACGTCTCTTCCAGCATGTTTGCTTTACATTTCACATTGCAATATATATGATATCACACAGCACTTTGTAAACATTATTATAACAGAACAGCGCAACTATCTTAACCCACTGAGAGATTTTTTTTAGTTTGGCATGTTGTTTCCTATCGTTGGTGTTTTCTGGTCCCACGTGTTTCTTCTTCTGTGATGTTGGTTTGCGTTTGTTTAGTAAAATCATATAATAAAGTAACATTAATATAAATTGACATGATAACCTGATGTTTCACTGACATGGCTTTGGATCAAAAGTCAAATTACAGATAATTTAAAATTAGTGCACATTTTGCAGTTATAAATGGTTTTAAAATGTGGACATATTTGACTAACCTGACAGAATAAGCAAATATTGTAATTTGAATTTACAAATAATAAGAATAGTGACAAGCTCCTCTGTTGCACTCCACCCCTCTCACATTTTTCTCTCTGTCCGTTCATTTATCCAACATCATGAATCCGCGTGAAAACGATTGAGTGCAAATGTCAAACATATGTGTAGCTATACATCAACACCACCAGCAGCAGGTTGAGAACCGACGCCACAATACCCACAACGCTTAGCATGTAGTCGCTGTCTAATGCCTGTAGTTGGGCCAGTTCAGGGAGAACACCAACAGGATCATCCGGCTGAAAGAGATCAAATTAAATAGCATATCATTCAGATTATTATTCATCGTCATAAACTCAGGAATTATTTGATCCAAATTAATGTCTTGTCTAATGTTTTAGCCACCTGATGGCGCCATTGATACACACAACAACACCCACAAAACACATAATTGCTGGTATCCTCTGAAACCTCAGTGAAGTTCATCTGTGTTCATCATGTGTGATATTTTTACACACATGATAATTAAAAATATTATATATATATTAATTAAATGTGACTATTTCAGTCCATACATTCTATATCCCACACAGCACAACATTTGAACCATAATGGAATTTAAAAAAATAACATATATATATAAACAGCTAAGTCACAGAGTGATCATGAAGTCATTTAAAGTTTCCTCTGATGAGCTAAATATGTTTGTTTCTGAAATTTACCTCCTTGCTGGTTTCCCTTATTCTCACTTCTATTGATGCAGCAGGCTCCATTTCTCACTCTGAGTGCAGTAGAATCAACTTCCGCCTTAAAACCCCGTCCAGTCCTGAAACAAGTGGATCCAGATATTCAGGGAGGTTCTTTTTAAAACTCTTCTGAACCTCTTAGAGCTTTGGAAACCCACAGGTCTGTGATGAATGAGGGAATAAAGGGAAGCTGTTTGTTTGGCTCTCTTCTACGTAATGGCCTAGACTGTCTCACGGAAGCTGCTCCTCTGCCCAGCCACTATTTCTGTGAGGGGTCATCTGTAGTTCTTTTTTAACTGCCTCTGTGTGTGTCCACTGGGTAATGTTGCCAAGGTAGTGGTGAGGCCTCCAACATCTCACTTGTGCCCTCTCATCTGTGTGTGTGGATGAACTGGAAATGAAAGAAACATTAGCTTTACCTTTTATATCAGTGTCAGTTGTCCAGCTCAGAACATATAGCAAACTGTAACAGATTAACACACAGAGCAGAGCTCCTGCCATTGGACGGCTTTGATTGAAGTCGTTGGGGCATCATTATAGACGACGCTGAGGGGCAGAGGTGAAGTGGCAGTTAGGGTCATGCACTAAAAAAGCTCCTTCAGGTCATATGTCATCTGACACCACTGATTTACTCCATGCTTGTAATAGATAATAGATAAGTCAATTGAGACCAGAATGGCTCTCAGTGCAGTGTATACCTCCAACAACTATGACTTTCTTCCTCAAGATGTATGAATTAATAGAATATTGAGAAGCGTCTGATCTCACAGTGTTTATGTAAATGAGATGAAATTGTTTCCCCTGATTCAGATCTGCACACAATTTTAATGGATTCTCTTTGTGGTAATTTGTCTAACAAACAACACACAAAATCCCTTTGGCCAGCTTTAGCTCCAGTAAGTAAAGGCTAATAATGAACTTGAAGAAGTATTGTCTAACATGTGATATCCATAGTAAAAAGTAATCACCACTGTCCTTGCTCCCCTGCCCTGGCAGGAACAGAGGTGGTGGGCTACAGAGGGAGACCCAGGATTGATTAATGCATCGATGAAAGTGTCATGAGATGCAGATAAAATGAGTATAATGAGACCCAGAGGAACAGCCATCTTCATTTTATTGACTAGTTTTGAAGTGTAAGAGGCATTTCTCACATCCCCAGATGTCTAATGATTTGTCTTTGAGTGTGTGTGCATGTTGAAGCCCCAGCTGTGACTGGGCTCCAGGCTTTCAGGGCTGCATGAGTGATGAATAATTTGTCATGAGGGCACTGAAAACACATTGATGAAGAACAACAACGTTAGTGGTGATGATGATGATTGTCACATCTTCTTATCCTCCTAGTCACTCTCCATTATCGAGACGTTGAGGTAAAACCTGAACGACACAATGAAATGACCACGGAGCAAATATTTTTACCGGAAATATCATCATTTTAATGCTGACAAAAGACCACAGGCCCCATAAAGATATTAAAATATATTAAATTAATTTGGATCTTTGGCTAGTTGTATACGTGACTGACTTTTTAAAAATAGATTCACCAGAGGCCTAGACCAAAAAAAAGCTATATTGCACTTTTATAGAAATTGGGAATATTTCACTATTTTCATTCCTATAAAGGCAAAGTGGTTAAAGTGACATTTATGGATATTTAACATTTGTTTATGTCAATGAAAAAAATCTTTGAACAATCAAATACTTGACACACTTATCCGCTCACATTAGACGGTTCCTCCTGGTTTCTCTCCGCTGGCCTGTGACGCTGTAGCTTGTGCATTGAACATAGGTGCAACCCAAGTGGCATGAGCAAAAACAATGTGACTCAGTGGGTATTTTCCTTCAAGCCTGGGTGCACATGCGAGGGGATTGTTACACTAAACAGGCAAGTAGGACATTATATTACTGTTTACATGAAGCATCTTTCCTTGTTCCACTGACAGTGGCTCCAGGCTCCGAGCCTGGGATGGGGAGTTCATGCTTGAGCTGGCAAACTTACTAAAGACTAAAATAGGAACACAGCAAACAATGGACCAAGGCAGCGAGGAGAGAGTGTTGATGCTCGCAGCAGAGAGGGTGCAGAGGGTAAAGGAGAGCAGGGAGACAAGGAAGCGATTATGACATCACGCTATAGATTTAGTGGTCAGAGTATGCCGGAGACGAGGCTGGTGAGTGTGCGTGGGTGTGGGTGGGTGTGTGCGTGTGTGTGCGTAGAGGGCAGCCACCCATATTAGCCAGGTCATTGGCTGTCTCATGGGACGCCTGAGGACACACTGTTAGTTTATCTGGCTGGGTGAACATGGCTGCACCCAACAGCACAGGTCTGCCAGAGCAACTATACGGCGTGCTTAAAAAGAGCCGAGCTCTGTGGGCGATAACTTTGCCTTCATGTTATGGTTCGAGCGTTTGAGAAAATGCTGGAAACTATACTGCTTCCCACTGACAAACCAGAAGAGTGAGCAGGAGAGGGAACCCTCAGAGGGGCTGGAGGGAGCAGCAGCCGCACACACTCCAGTTGCATCCCGCTGATAAAAAGTGATGCTGTGAATACACAAGTAGACAAGACTTTAGTCTTAATTTAGTTATTCCAGCCCATTTCAGTGACTCTGCCTGAATAAAGAAACAGAATGTGGATGGATGCACAGCTTCAGTTTCCTGTCACCTGACAGCACTCGTAGGTTTCCAGTCAGGCAAAAATAAAGTAATGCATTTTCTATACCTTGCATGTCATAATCGCTACAAGGGAAGCTTTAGTTTTTATCTGGACTTGGATGTTTTGTTGTAAATTGAGTGATGTCAGCCAGATCTTTGTCTCTCACTTGAAGTTTACATGTGGACGAAATCTAAACAACCAATGGAGGTAGATATTGTTCCATTTTTTGCCCAAACAGACATAACAAGAGGAAGAATGTTTCCATTTGCACATGGTGGGTTTCTTTTCATTTTTATTGGCATCACTACAACTATACATGGTAAACAGTATAATCATTACATGGAAAGTACACAGAATCTCACAGCTTGTGTTCCATGGTTAGGCTCAACCTGTTTTCTTTTATTATCAGCTTTGTTAGCAATTAATCTAATACTCCTACACAAATCTCAAAGATGAAGGTTCTCTCAGGATAACTTTATTACCTGCTAATACCCACACATCATCAGTGCGGTAATTATTCGGGACTTTCCTGACAGTTTGGTGCAGCAGCAGCAGCTACTGGCCTGGAATGTTAGGAAATAATCGGGCCGTCACATGGACCTCTGGTGAATGGATCGTGTCTGAGGCTTTCTGACACCTGGCAGTTGTTTGAATCCCTGTTCCTCCCTGCTCTGGAAAGGACTCTGTGTTAAATGAAAAGTGACGGTCTGTGTCCGGCGTGCCCTCTCAGGCTCAAAATCTATTCAGCTCACGAATCATGAAAAAACATGACGATGTGTCTCACAGTCTCTGCGCCGCTTCAGCCACAAATCAAGTGTTATAATGAAGGGCTGGAGCTTTGTTCTCGTTTCTTCAGTGTTCTGCTGTAACAGTTCCTACCTGGGGCAGTGGATGGGAGGCTCAGGTGTACTCTGTTTATTCACTGGCAGCAAAGATGGTTTCTACAACGTAACCCACACCAAGATGCAAACAGTCTTAAAGCTCTGAATGTGGATACTGACTGACAAAGTTGAAAGTGTGTGTGTGTGTGTGTGTGTGTGTGTGTGTCGTATTAAGGAGATGGTTGGATGTCTGTTGGGATAGCAGATGGCAGGACTCCCCCTCCAGGCTCTCTCCTCTCATCAATCTGTGTGGACGTGTCCCGGTTGTGTGCTACACCAAAAACTTGATGTGCAGAACATGCAACAGAACTTTTATCAAATATCATCAAAACTGCAGATTGCTGATATGATGGAGGTCCCTCGTTGACCAAGGCTACAGATGACTAGAAATCTGAATTTGTTAATTTTCATTTACTTTTTAAAATATATTAAATGTTTGGCTCAATATATAATCTAACCTTTTTATTTGTATATACATTTAAAAAGCGATTTATAAAGGTTTTACTATTGGCAGAAAATAAATGTCTTTCAGTTGCTGAAATCTAAAAAATATTAGATTTGTCATGGGCCCTTAAGTTTTCACTATCAAGCACCCTTTAAACAGGTTCAAGAAATAAGGGACTGTTCTAATGTTTTTTTTTAAATCAATCAGAAGATTTGTAAAATAACTTTGGCTGGCTCATGTTTGGTAATAATGTGTTTTAAATGTTTCTAATCACTAAGATAATGCTCATGGGTTCCAAATTGTCCAACCAGTCAAATGAATTCAGTCCCAGTTTGTTCTTATTAATGGTTTGTAAAGCACTAGCAGATTCCACATTCATAAAACGGGGGCCTTATTAGAAAGCAGTGTCATAAAACATCTCCAGTCATAAACCTGAGATAAAACGCTGAGCATTCATTTTGTTTGTTTGCCAACATCAAGTGAACCTTTTAGCACAGTGTTGACCAAAATCTAATGTTGCGTTCACATGTGCACAGCTGTGGCCCCCACTGTCACAGTCTGACAGCGGCTGTCTAGCCAACCAAAGGTGTCCCGTGTATACTCTGCTCTGGTGCACACTTAAAATGGATTTAGCTCAGCTAACTCCACTGTGCTATCATCGGATTTGACAGGAAGTAAGTGTGCAAGTCACATCGATCTCGGGAAGCTCGCTGTCGACCCGTCCTGATGTGCACTGAGAGATGGTGTGAAAAGAAGCTCATGAGGCCAGAAAGAGTGTGTGTTTCAATCCAGTGTGAGGTTTAGTGCGAGGATATTTGGCTTCTAGTTTATAAAGCGGAAGAAAACTGGATTGGAAGGGAGTAAAAATAGGTTTTGAATTTTGAATTTGCTTGGGGTGCCCAGCTATTGTTGGGCTTTAATCTCTGTTGTTGTTAATATTATTATGTATATGCTTCCATCTCTATATATTAACTGTGGGTTGTCTATTGTGCTGCACTTAGTGTTGAAAAGTCCTGTGTCAAAATTAAGATCATCATCAGAGCTACTGAATAGAGCTACTGTCAGATAATTGAACCGATCCTCCAGTTTAGCCAAATTACTCCTAATTCAATTTGCAGTTGTGTGACCAAACTGTTCTCATCACACAGGAAAAGCATTTATCTAAAGGGTCATTGGTGGATCCAGACTGAAGCAGGAAATCAACCTCTAAGTAGATTTTTTTTGTTGGTAATTTGCTGGTCAACTCATGCCAGCATGTTATTTGGTCTCAGGTGAGAGTAAAAGCAACATAACCTTTCAGTGAGTGAGAATGTGCAAATGACAGCGTGAGCTAGAGAGAGCACTAAGGCAACTGAATTGTGCTTTCCTGGCGAAATTGAAGTATTTAGATTCATCCTCTCAGTCACATTTTCAGATGCTATTGAGTGAGTAATTCTTAACTAAAGCAAATTGGGACACTGTTCATCCAGCATTCTGTAGATATGGCCATGAAGTTACCTATCAGGATTCGACAGCTACACTTAATAAAAATAGACTATTGCCTGTATAAAACCATTGACATTGGTAGTTTTCATCCCAAACATGTGGCTGTACCTTTCAAGTTTTTGCGAACAAAACACTCACAGAGAAACTAATCCTAAAACTAACATCATACACAATGTAACAAGGAATCTTAATAAGCAGCTATTATCAAAAGTACTTACTCACACAAGCCAACATGTAAAATCAGAGTATATGATAAGAGAGCAGTCAGAGGTTCTGGATGTTCATCACTGAAAACAAACTGTTCCTGTCGCCCCTGATGCTGAGTCCTTCTCAGAACCTCTCATGTGTCCTGGTGCGTCTATATTATGTATAAAAGTATTGTGCTGTGTGAAATGTTAGCAGAGATTTGTGTGGCTCCTCTCAGTACTATGTCTTCTCCGGTGTCAGCTTGTTGGTGGAGAACAGAATGACGAGAATGAAGTGGAGATTCAGGCCAAACCTTCCTGCTCGCTTGTCAGCTGTGTTTAGGTTTGCTCCTCCATTGGAGACGCAGCGCTTAAAGCTAACGCCATATTCAAAGTGATACGCTGCTCCGGCGGGAGCGTTGCAGCCCAATCCCAGGGAGTTTTTTGTGTGTTCAAGACAGATGGCGAGGCCTTGTAGAGAGGTTTTATGTCCTTTTCTTTCACGCAATCTGCACTGGCCCTCTGAGATCTCTCCGTAGCTGTTGCATCCCTTTGTATTGTGCAGAAGAAGCGCACCTTCCTGATGTTTGTGACGTTGCTTCAGCTCCATGATTTCCTCAAGAAACGCATAACCCCCAACCAATGAATCCAGCGGGGGCTTAACTACAAGATTATATATATGTGTGTTCACCACGATCAGTGGAAGCCGCTGGTTGAGCAATACTTTGGCGAGTTGGCGCACATCAGATGGAGGTGTATATGTAGACAAAGATGAGCAGCAGGAGGTTGAGTACGATGCCGATGACGCCCAGCACGGCCAGGAATCTCTCCTCTGGTGTGCTCAGGTATGGACACGTCAATTCCATGTAAATATGTTTCTAGTGACTCTCTACACAGAAATTAGGGTTCAGTTCAGAGCAACTCTGTGTGTGTTTATATGGAGCTGGCTCTGTTCACATTTAACGGTGTCAGGGAGCAGATTGGCCTACACAGGTGCCTCTGCTGTTAAGTTGCTTTGTGGTTTTTGGGCCCTTGTAGAGTTTTATCTACCAATTTGATCAAGTTAATGCAGAGTGCTGTGTTTTTTGGACTGTGTAGATAAGCCTTAACTGGCAGTGACTTCTTAAACATGGATGGGAACAAAACAGGCTCAGAGTTATCAGACAAAAAGGCAGCAAAACGACCAAAGCTTCACTCCTGCTGTTTAAGAAGTGCCATAGATACTCTGCCACAGTTATGGGTCAGTAGGATAACAAACATCTACGACCAGTCCTGATGGGACACCTTCAGCAAGCTCCACCTGCAGCTCTGACTCTGATGGGCAGCAATGAGTCTCCAAGCAATGGAGCTGTCTTTAGGGATAAGCTGTGGTGCAGGTGTAGATTAATATGGCTTCTCTCCAGCTGAACACACCCAGCACCGATCCTCACATCTCAGTATTTAAAGTACATAAAGAATTGAAGGGAGGGCAAGGGAGGGCAGTGTGGAGCAAAGTTGGCGACACCGCCAAAGTCTTTTCAACGTCCGGCAGAAAAGTTTAGGTGACGGACGTGTAGATGTAGACAATTATGACCACTAGAAGATTCAGAATGGTCCCAATGATGCCCAACACGGCTAAAATTCGCTCCTCGCGGTCGTTCGTGTTGTTGTCCTCTCTTGCGTGAGAGCTGCAGACATAGCGGCTGCCGGGGACCATGGTTACCATCACAGAACCCCACCCCCACAGGGCACGATGCCTGGATATGGACACAGGGGTTCCAGAGAAGAGTCCAGACGGAGGTAAAAGAAAGGGAAAGAGAGAAGGGAAGCAAAAAAAAGGAGAAAAAGGTTAATTATATACTGCACAGAAAGGTCCATCACCTTTTTCAGTTTCAAACTTTTCATGCATGCACTTTGTGTATTAAATATTAATCAGAAGAGGGCAAGAGGTTACACTCAGTGGAGCATTAGACTTAGACGCTCTGCATTATACAACCAATCATCATTGCCTGGTTAATCTTTACAGTTTATATAAAATATGCATCACTTAGATCCTAAATTGCAGACAAAGAGGTTTATATTAGGTTTGGTTTTCAAAGCATGTTGTGTTTATCTCACACAATGTCATTTGGGGCAGTATTTCCACTAACGCTTGAGTTGAACCTCCTCAGATTGAGTCTAGTCTATAAAGATTGTCACCCTACTTATTCTTCTTTTCTTGCTCTTCATCCGTTCCTCCTCCTCTGTCTGATGCTTTACTGCTGATGTAGGATCAATGGTGTCCGTGAAAACTCAATGACTTTGGACACTGATGAGGGAATTATCTACCGTCCTCTGAGACGTTCTGGGAACATCAATGGGATGGAAGGTTCGGATGAGGACAGTGCAGTTCTGTATCTCTCTCCCTCCCTCCCTCCCTCTCTGTCTGTCTGTCTGTCTGGGAGTGTCTGGGTTGAAGTATGGCTTGTGGGCTTTATTCAGGATTTAAGGTGCCCATGACACTGAGCTGTCTGTCGATCCAGTGCAGGAATACCTCATCCAATTTGATGAATAATTAACCTCCCAAGAATAAAAGCATTGACACGTATTGGATACAGAAAGATATGGCTCTAACTCTCCCATAACAACTCAATGTTGAAACGCTATGTAACAAATCAACCATCACCATTCAAGTCCATCCATCTTTATGCCCTTCCAGCTTTTCTTTTCCCTCCACTTGTTCTTTATATTTTGATTATGTTGTGGGTAAGAGCAGGGACATGGTGCAACCTTTTGATGCAGCTCAGCCATTCAGCAGTGTAACATGATTATTTCCAACCCAATTAGAGGGAATGGCACACCTCAAAACTCAGACACATACAGTAAAGAAAAGATAAGAAGCGGGTAGAGTGATATAATAAGTAGTATTTAATATGGCACAGACCTCTGCTAACTAAGCAAGCATATGCTAAGCTATCATTTAATGAGCTTCCTGTGTCCATAATGGACTGATGGCATCTTTGTGTCCCTGTCTGAGCTTGACTTATATTATCTGGGTTCTACACAGCAATTCAGTCATATCTAAAAAATCCAGAAGACATGAATTGAGACCTTGGCATCGATATTCAGTCTGCCTTGTAGACCCTTCTCTAGATCTCAGAGAAGGAATGGATTATTACACAAATACCACAGGTTGTAACTGTAGCAGCATATGCAGTATTTTAATGTATATTCTGAAGTTTGAGACATATTCAAATATATAACAAGATACACACTCTCTCTTTGTCTCCTCTTTCCTTCACCCCTCTCTCCTTCTCTGTAAGAACATACATCTTAATGAACCAGAGACACTCAAGCATTTAATCAATGCAAATTACTATTTGATTATAGACCTTCATCATCCTCACAGTGTGGCGACAAAAGAGCCAATCAGATGTGAAGTTAGTGGCACAGTTTTCAGAATACATTTCATGTTTTTCTTTATCAGGCTATTAGAATAAAATCTGCACAATAAGAAAACAGTAACTGGGTGCAGAGCCAACTGTCAGCCTACTAAATAACTCATTAAAAACATACATTTCTATGTTTTGAGCCAAACACTAGAGCACAGTACTAGTGCACTGTAGCACTGCATGGGAAATTCACCAGCGGCTTCTGCACTGAATAAGCAATGTGCGGCGGCCTGCCCCATGAACTTCATGAATAATATTCACCATTATTGTTGCAGATAGCTGTTCTGCTTATTTTACTGTCAAATTAATTTGTGTACGGTGTGATTTGAATTCCGCGTGGTGGGTCCATCTACAGTGCAGTGTGCATAGCCGCTAGAGTTCTAGAAGTTGCTCCGCGATTCATTGCCATAACGTCAGGAACCAGCGCAACTGGAGGAATGCAAACGCAGCCGCATTAAAAAAAGGTGCCATACAATGTAGGAGATGTCATGATGATGTCAGCTTGGAGAGACCAGGAGATTAAAGAGCTCTCTGTGATGAGAACAAATGTCAGTGTTGATTTCCATACAGAATGTAAACATTCTGCCTCCTTTTCTACCATGTCTGTCGGGGACAGATTCAGTAACGAGTCCCAAGATGGATGATTTCAATCTTGGCATTCGCATGGAATGATTGAACACAGAATGAAATCATAGTTTTTGCTGAAATTGCGTTGTTACATTTGGATAATAAAACATCGTGTCACACTTCACAGTCGGTGCAGGCCTGATGGCTGCTCAGATAGCAAGACATTTCATTTCCTTTCCCCTCAAAAGTTCTGGAAGCAACAAATTAGAATGTGTTCCTCACAACCGCCACCATCACACAACCTGCCATCAAAGATAACATGTACTGCATGATTGATGTACTATCTATCTTTATCATCTTCATCTGTCTCCTTCTTGGTACATACAGCCAGCAAAGATGAGAGCACTGTCTCTATCATCATGTGTACTTTCTCTCTTTCTTTCTCTCTAGACTCAGTGACACTTCACCTTGAGGGAATATTCCCCTTATGACCCTAATCATATGCTGATTATTGGGCGCAGCGCAAAATCTCATAATGTCAAATACAATACAAACAAACTGAGTTGTACTGCGGCAACTCCGTGCTACGTGTCCATCAGCCGGACAAGCAGTAATGATCAGAGAAAGGACGAATTGCAGGTATTGATTGGAGTCACCGATCGGTCGTATTATTGACTGTGGAGCAAGTCTCAGTCAATGATCTCACAGCTTTTGTGTTCGCAACAGCGCAAACACTCTCGGCCTCATTGCTCAGTCTTTGTAGAAATCAATAGCACTAACAGAGGTAGCATGTAGAAATAAAGAAGGCTTGTGGTTGTGTGCTACATTCTTTTCTGTTGGTGCTTTTGCCCCTCAAACACACACACACACACACACACACCGTGAGCTGAGTGATGGTGTGGGAACCAGATCCGTATGATCCGTATTCCTCATCCTCAGTGCGAGCTGGAGGCCGGTGCAGCCACAATACAAGGCCAACAGCCATGAAGCAACTGTCACTTCTCCTCAGCCACAGCTCTGCTTCCGTCATGTATGTGCATGTGTGCATGCATAGTATGTGTTGGGGGGGTGTAAGAATGCATGTTTTTCATGATGGCAATAGAGGGGACACGTCTGGAGGGGAAGGTGTGTGTGTGTGTGTGTGTGTGTGTGATTAGAGTTGAATAATGACAATTTTTACATCATTAAGTTAAATCTCAGCATGAATAACCGACACTGAGATAAAGTGACAGATCCGAGACTGACGTTTACAGGCTGAATTTGTAACTTAACTGAAGGAAAACTGAATGTAACCTGATGAAAAATTAGGTAACGCACACAAACAGAAGCTATAAACAGGAATAGACTTAGACCATATAGAGGGCAATAAATGAATGTGTTAAATCCAAACATGCCTCTCTGACATTCTTAAATATTATGTGCTCAGTAAACAAGACTGTTCTTTGACTTGTTCTCAGCTTTAAAGCCAGAGGAAAATAATACCAACACCTTACTTTCTGTGTACTCACTGCGTACTAATAACATGTCTCACACAACCACAAGCAGCAATGGAAATGGGAATTTTGCCTGACAACAAAGTCGCAATAATTAAAATCTATAATATCTACCCTGTGATTTAGTGACCAGCAGTGGAAGTTAGCCCTTCCGGTTTGTGTGGTTTGTCAATTCAGGTGCCAGGCTGCAGGTCATGTGACCCACTGGGCACCAGCATCATGTGACCTACGTTAAACAGTTTGAATCAGTGGATGGGAACACATGAACCCCTGAATCTTCAAGTATCATGTGGTCAGATCACATGACCTACCCCCCCCCCACTCTATCACCACCACTCTGCATCCAATTACTTGAACTATCTTAACACTCCCACTTCCCTCACTGGCCTTTCACCTTTGACCTTGGCCAAACCCCTGAGGGAATAAGATGCTCATTGGTGTATCTGCAGGGTAACATGCACCCGTATGTACAGACGCTGACAGACACACGGAATACGAGCAGAGACGTGTACTCACCACACATTGCACCAGGGGTGCAGCCAAAGACTCCTCTCTTTCTTCCCCTTATCCGAGCATGTTGTCAGTTTCTTCTTCTCCTCCGTCCTGCTGGTTTCTTTCACCTCCCTCCTCTCATCCTCCTCCCCCTCCCTGTCCCCCCTCTCACCACTGCTGTTCAGGTCCAGCTCTGTCGCTGGTGGGGAGAATCCAGGCGACACACACACACACACAGACACGCACACACTCGCACACACAGCTCCCGGCAACGCTTTGAAAATACACTCAGACACAGCTGGATTCAAAGCTCCGGCGCCCGCGCACACACACACACAGACACACCTCCACACAAGCTCACACAAGCATGTAACAGCAAACACAGCTGATCTCTTCGACAGTCCTGACGCAGCCACACACAAACAGGCAGCTGGTCTGAGGCGCGCAGCTGGATGGAGACGTTGTGTGTTGTGTCTCCCTGCGTTATTGTGTTGACGTTTTGAGGAATGGGTGAGTCAGGTAGGAGAGAAGGCAGCCTCTACGTTAGTGTTACTATCACATTTGGAGCCATTGTGACTTGGATCTAAAAACGATGTGTGCGCCCCGGCTCCAATTAAATGGTCCTACGTGTTGATTTAATTAAAGCGTTTATATTTCCTCAAGCCGTGGCTGCAAACCTCCACTGGGCCGTTCTCAGAGTTGTCCCAATCAGTCCAGGTCAGAATCATGTGAGGGACATTTACTCTCCACAGCTGTCCGGCAGCATGTCAATCCAGGATATGAATCTGGATTCAGCAGCCAGACCCGGTTCTTGAAGAAGAGACGAAATGGCTCAAGTCTTGATGCGATCGCTCACGTCCTCTTCATCCCTCGAGATGTTCTCACGTGAGATAAAGCTCCAGGAACTCAGTCTTTGAAGCTCTTGCTTTAATTTGCAGCACTGTCTCAAATTCGCCACCCTCGTCCGTCTTCTGACAAAATCCCTTAGAAAAACAAAAAAAACAAAAGATGACTGTGGTTCTTCCTCCTGCTTCCTCCTCTGTGGTGCAAGGAGCGAGCTTTTTCCAGAGTGGTCTGTCAGCATCAATATTTAACAGGAAACTCTTGCTGTGTTGCTGTCACAGTTAAAGTTTCCATGTTGCCGTTGTTGCACATTGGACGTCAAAGTTCTCCGGTCTTCGAGATCTTCTGCTCCTCTCTCTTCCCGGGCTGTTCAGCTGCTAGCGCTCTGCCTGGATGTTTTGCTTTGCTTGGTGTTTTCTCTTCTCGGCCACTTTTTCCTTGCCTGTGGTCAGCGTGCTCCTCGCCTGATCATATGCAAATCTCACTCATCTTCTGTCCCTGCAGCGAGACACAGTCACTCAGGACTTTCCGCCCTGCAGCTGCTTGAGCATTTATTCGTCAAGCCCGTCCCTGTGTCCTCTGCGGCAAACCTTCATTCAACCTTCCCTCTCTCAGCTTCAGTCATACCAAACCCTTTACTTCGCTTCCCAAACTCACCCTCTTCTCGCCTCCCTCTGCCTCTGGCGCGTTGATTCACTTGGCCTATATCTCACTCACTGCCCGCCAGTGGTGCTGCTGCCTCTGTCCTCACCCTGTCTTTTTCTTCTTAGTCTTACGACTGCTCAATTCTGGTCAGGTCCTCCTCCTCCAATATTTTTCCCCCTCTGGTCTCCCTCTGCCTTTTCTCTTGCATGTGGAATAAATACACTGTATTCTAGCTGCTGTGTGAGTCATGCAGCTCTCTCTCCTCCCTGCTCCTTCCAGAAGCTTGCGAATGTTCTTCTGTGTGTGTGTGTGTGTTTCTTGTCTCCTCGCTCAAACGACTCGCCTGTATGTGCTCAGCATCTCTTTTTGTCCCAAACACCAAAATGATGCTGCTGCATCCTGGCTGGGACAGATGGAGGGACAGCCTGTGGATAGACGGTCAAGCAAAGAGAGAAGAAGAAAAGGGAGAGCCACGCTTTCCCACAGCTGAGGCAGCCGGTGTCTCTCCCTGTTCTTGCTGCTGCTAATAGCCTCTCAGCTTGGTTACAGGTGACTGCTCCCCCCCCCCCACCCCCCTCGCTGGGCTATTATTATTTTACTTGTTCTGGTCAGTGGTGCAAGTTCGCTCCTTCTCCCCTCCTCTCTTTGATCCGAGCTGCTTCCTCCCCATGTTTGACAGTCTGTAGGAGACAGGATAAAACAGAGGTAAACACTCCTTTAAGACACAAATGTACAAGAGAGGCGAGACTCCGAGAGGAAAGGATAAGGACTTGAGAAGAAGAGAGATGCCTTCAGGATGATAGTTGAGGAGATGAGGAGGGAAAGAGGAGGCGAGAAGGAGGAGGGTCAAGAAGAAGGGAGGGGGGGTGATGAAGGCTTTGTGTGTGGGTGGAATGGAGAGAAGAGAGAAGATGGATATGGAGTGAAGCAGGAGGCAGAGCTTGTTGGAGAAAGAAAGGCACGTGGATGTATGGATGGTTGATGGAGAGACAGAATGATGGACATGTTGGATTCATGGATGAATGGTTTTACAGATTGACTTGGACGAACAGGCCTCTCTCAGTCTCTGCTTGCCATGACGTTACAAACGAGGTTCTCGTCTAGGGTTGTCCTATCTTATTGGTTTACCTGCTTGAGAATCCTGATGCTCTCTCTCTCTCTCTCTCTCTTATGTTGACCTCCCTCATCGACTCTGCGTCCCTCTGTCTGCTCCTGCAGCCTCTGTCTGTGCTATAACTAAAATACATCCTCCTCCTCCTCTTTCTCTCCCTCATTTCCCTCTCCCCCTCTCTACTCCCATCTGCATTTGTCCTCTCTGCCTCTCTACCCTTGTCCTCCTCTCCTCCTCTTTTCACCCTTCACTCCTCTATCCTCCCCATCTTATCTTGTCTCCAAAGCTCCCCACATACCCCCATATTCCATCACCACATCTCCACCTCCCCTTTCTCTTTCCCTGTCCTTCGCTTCTGTTTTCTCTCCCCTCCCTCCCTCCCTCCCTCCCTCGACGAGAGAAGCTTCCAGAGCAGAGTGGACAGGCTCTGGGAGAGGAAAGCTCTCACGACATGTGAACACCATTCATAACCCTGCCACATGAATAAACCACACACAGTACATTCATAGTTTCTCATATGCAGGCACATAAAGACCTCCTCCCACACATACACGCACACACACACACACACACATGCCCCCTGTCGCCCTCCCTCCCCATCTGGTGACACACAAAAAAAACACAACCTGCTGAAAAATGAACATACAAGGTTTTTTATGCATGCATACCTGAGCAGCAGCCACATTGCACACACACTCACACACACACACACACACACAAACAGTATCCTGAAGGCATTGATAATAAAACCAGATCTTCTGTGGTGAGAGACCACAAAATAAATCGATTACAGGCTGAACAATATGTTCATGTTCATGGCATGTAGCATGTACACATGAGTGCACATGCATGCTGGGAAAACAACGCTCCCATTTGAAATGGAAATTCTGTTTGACAAACAGCGACCGAGCCATTGAACAAATAGATGAAAACTCAGCCTCAATGGGCTTGTGTGTATGTGTGTGTGTGTAACTGGTTAGCGTTGTCCTTTTGGCCTCCAGCATCACCCAGTGCCACCATCTGTGCTGCCAACCAGATGGGGGGGTTTGTGTCTGCACGACTGTGTGTTCATGAGTGTGAAAGTGCGTGGGAGGAGATGTTCTTTGAGTGAACTGATTAACAGATCAACACAAGTTAGGCTGGTTATTGTTTTGTAGGAATTACATCGCTCCAATTCTGAGACTCACTTTGGACTCTGACTCATCTAGGTCACTGGATAAACCTTTTGGATCCTTTATTTCCAGCTGTCCCACTCCAGACGTTTTTAATTCACCGCCCCTGCATACATTTAATTGTCCTTTTTTCACCTGTCTTCGTTTAGATCCTAGCTCACCTGATGTGGCAGAAACATGAAATGACAGCATTTCCATAATTGCTTCCCTCAATTAGTTAAGTAATGAGCAAATGTCTACCTGCGTTCACGCCCGGCGTTTGAGGGGAACAACATCATCATCTTCATTAGCCACCCGAGGAGTTAAAACCACTGTCTTTCTGCTCGTTTGGCTCAGTTTTGGTCTCTATCAACACCTGAGAGATTATGTCTGTCTCTTTCATCCAGAGAGAACAATTCAAGAACGATATGCGACTGCATGGTTCAGCTCTGAATTTGACATCAAGTGTTATGTCTCATATAGTAATATCATGATATCTTTCTGTAATATGATTACAAAGATATATTGATATGAGATTGGTAATAGTTTAACTGGTGGTTTTCAAATAGCTTGGTACTTTTCAGATCACATGACAGTGTGATGTCGTAGAGCTGTTATTTAAGTGGTCATATTCTCATAGGTTTGAATGTTCCCATATACTGTATGCATAAGAGCACTGTACATACTGGATAAGGCAGAGAGGAGCAGAACTGACACAGTGGTTAATCCTGCTAAATACTTTAAAGAACTCTGGGCCAGCAGAGAGTGTGTGTGCATACTTAAATTTGTATATAGTGAATTTATTTAGAGGAATGATGTTTATACAAAATGCAAGTACTGGATGTAGAGGCTTGTTTTTCAAGTATGATTAGTGTCTGACTGTAGATGATCAGGCAACCGCAGCCATCCAGTCTCATTCAGGGATCGGATCATCTAAACCAGCCATGGATCTATTAGAGATAATTAATATCATCGTTAGATTGTTAGCAAAGATAATTGTCACTTTATTACCCCCCTCCACTCTCTTATATTCAGTGTCTCTCTCTGTATTTGTCTGAATGGATAATATCTCAATCCTGACTTAAAGTAAAATACCCTGCGTACAAATACATGCAGTATCTTTGTTCACATACGTGAACAAAGTGCACATGGGTATTTTTCCTTTGATCATACATCTGGGTCAACAGCAGTAGACACCACACTGAGGCAGTATGTAGCTCTGGTAAGAGGAGCAGGGTGAGGGCGCCTCCCTGTGTTAATGTTTGAGACTGCAGGGTTTTTCTGGAATGGACAGTTTCTGGTGTACACTCTGTCCTGGGCTTGTGGTGAGTTAATAATGTATATCATCAATATACTAAACTAGTAGTCAATTTATATTTTATTCTCCTCACATTGCCGTTGGAATTAGTGGTGTTGCAAAGACTTGAACATGACTAGTATAGAAATAAAATACCTTTCAATGTTTGAATAAAACATGTTTTTTTCTGGGGATTAATTAAAGAAGCATGTCCATGTTGGTCACTGCATCTCCAGGTTGCTTCTGACACCTCAGCTCGAATGGAGCTCCTCTGATGTGAGTTCCTCTATGTGCATGTACACATCTTACCCTTGTTCCCCCGGGCTACAGCTGCTGCTGAAGTGTGTCTTCATTTACCTTCAATTATTAAATAAGAACCAGAAGAATCCTGTATTTAAAACAACTTCTCTCCAGAGGCTTTCGTCAACGCTGTATAGAACATCCTGAACAGCTGCGACTCGCCTGGAGCTCACCATGATTGTGTAAGCATTTGGCTGATAGTTCACAGAGTGACTTGAAAAACCAGCACAAGAGGCAATCAAAAACAGCACAAACTCACTGAAGAGTTTGCACATTAGCTAACTCCTTCTGATTGGTGGCTGTCGGATCACAACCGTTAAAGAGCAGCAGGGAGAGCCAGAGGAGCTTCCTGTATTTTTACTGAAGTAACTTTGTAAATCTATTTGAATCTATTTATAGGGTAAATGATGTCAACTGATGAAACCACTGTCTCACCACAGGTATGACAGGGCTCCTGAAATGTTTTCTTAAACGCCGTCCAATGCTGATTACATCTGATGCACCACTGCCTTCTCTGGTCTACATTGTTCATTCGCACTGCAGTGCACATATGAGGTTGACAGGAAACTCCTCTTGCATTTATATTATTCCTGGTAAATGCTCTGTGCCACAGTAGATTGGTATTTAGTATAACCTGTCTGACTCTGCCTAATGCAGTCTGACCCCGACTCTACTGCACAGTATATAACCATATTCACAATATACACATGCTAAAGGATGAGCCTGCCCAAGCACAAACACACATTCATTCATTCCTTCTGTGACTAATATATATAATGAATCCAAGCCCATGTGTTGGGGGAAAACAGGAGGACCCATTATTTTCTCATTTGTACCCACCATTTTTCACACTCAAACAAAAGTTTGACTGATAGGTTTTACATCATGGTGCTAAATGTCATCGTTGCACAGAGGCCAGTGTCAGATGATGTGTTTAAGTACAATTTATTCTTTAAACTCTGTTTCTCTCCATCCATTAATGCAGTGTCCTCAGCTGTCAGAAAACACTCACTGAGATGAATAAGAATCTTTGCAGTAAACTTTATTCACATCACGCTGTGCTGTTAAATGTCTACATAAGACTGGAAACATGTTTTACATTCATTCATACATAATGTCCAGCATTTCCTTCATGAAGCTTTTCAAAAGTCTTATTTTCACTACATTCAAAAGAAAAGGTATCACAAAGATGACAGAAAATAGCCCCACTGAATTTACATGACATAAAAATACAAACATCTTCTCAGAACACAGTGAACTATTTTAACACATTTGGTTGGCTTTCATTTTGTAAACATAACAGAAAAGATGGCATTGCTAACTTAGTATATGCCAGTTTTATGAAACCTTTACTCCTAAAAAGGCTAAATCAAAACAAATTCAGTAATAAACTGTTTCATAGTTTTGACCTGGAGTCTGCAGCGTACGGTCTTACTTCATATGCTTGTTTAGTTTTTTTTTGCAGTTGGCAGAACAAGGGTAAGATAAGGATTGACCATAAAACAAAAGGCCTCGGGCAGGGACATACAAAGACAACTGAGAATTCAACAGGGGGTGAGAACTAAAAAAAAAGGAAACAATAATATGCAAAACAGGAAAATAGAAAGGAACATTCATGCTTTAAAATGTGCAGTCTGTTATATCCTTCTTCTTCTTTGCTCGCCTCCTCCTCATCCTGTCACCTCCTGTGTGTGAAAGTACCGTAGATAGACCCCCCGCGTTCCTAACCGCAGATCACTCCTACATCTTCCCCATGTGAACAGTTGTGTTTCCCAACCCTGGATCTCTTGCACTCCAGCAGCGATCTCTCCCCACCCTCACACTCCACGTCGTCCAGCAGGATCCTGACACTGCTGTCAGCCTCCCCCAGCGCGGCCCTCTTCATCACTGCCAGTGCTGTACTGAAGCCGAGCTGTCGACACACCACAGTGCCCGACTTGGTGGTGAAAAGGTCATCGCACACTGTCCCCCACTCTCCTCGGATAAAGATCTCCACTCTGCCTCGATCCAATAAACCGTCGGTGTTCACCAGTCGTACTAAGCCAGCCCTCAGCCTTCTCCCTCCTCTTCCTCTTTTGAAGACGTGACCTCTACCTCTTCCTCTAGGCCTCTTAAACACTTGGTTGCCCTCCCCAGCACTTTCCAGCTTCTCTCTGGGCCACAGCTCCTCCTCTTGAAGCGTTACTGGTTGTCTCTGGGGCTTGTAGGAAGACATGGTGGGTTTCTGGCTCCAGTACGGTGGACGAGGTGTGGTCCACTCTCTGAGGTGATCAGGGTAACGTGTAGAGGTCAGAGCCATCTCAGATCGTTTCAAGGAGGTTGGGGATGGAGAAGGAGGAAGCTGTGGTGTGGTTAAAGGGTGGGATGTGGTACTAGGGGGATATTGAAGGGGTCTCTGATGCCTCCTTGTTGGACGTGTGGTGACGATTGGCGTTTGAGCAATCCTAGAGGAGACTGCAGTCATGACGGTTGTGCGATAACCTGAGGGAGAGACAGAATCACCCTCTTTATTTGAATACAGTTTAACATTGTGTTTCATCTACTTTCACTATCTTGTTCACATGAAAAATGGTTTTTCGTACATTGTTTTTTGAACAAAGTGAACAAACAATTTATAAAACGTCGATTGATCCGTTTTAAAGGGTTAGGGCGCTGGATACCCTGTTATTCAGACACGCTAACCGTTTCCTCCTGTTTTCACTATTTATGCTAAGCTAAGATGATTAGTTAGTCACTATAGAGGTCAAACAGAAGAGAAACGGCCGTCATCTTCTCATCAAACCATCAGCAATGAGGCCTAAAATAATTTTTCCCAACATCTCCAACTTTCCTTGAACAATAAATAAAGTACATTAACACGTATCTATCATTTAAGCCAAATAACTGTTGTCCTAGTAAAGGAAAGATGTGAACACAGACACAAAAAGATGAATGTCCAAACTTGGCTGATGCAGAAACATTTATTGAAAATAAATAAAGCCAATACCCGATTTAACTTAAGGGATAGTGCAAATACTCCACAAACAGATAAGCACCATTTAGCCTGCATGCTTTCTAAACTCTTGAACCAGCCAAGGAGAAGCAACTAAGCAGGAATTAATATTAGGACATTTCAGTTAATTCCCAGTACCTGAGTTGGACATTAACTTGTGCAAATTATCTGCACAGGCAAACGTGAAATTAGTAAGTGGTTGAGATTTTAAACATATTGTAATTGATTTTCCATTTCCAACAGAGTGATTATTTACATTGAAAATTGTGAACGCTGCTTTGATCTGTTTATCACTTCATAAGTGAAAATAACTTTATGTGTTTTAGATAATTAACTGTTACAATTAAGATATATGGACTCACAAGTTAAAAGCTGAACATTATGTAATATAGTTTTTTTAGTTTCTGAGTAGGAATGTCTTGAATCAAATAATTTACAATAAATAGGTATCATTAACCACTGAAGTGCTGTTTTACTACCAAATCAGAGCTATGTGGTTCATCTTTAAATAGTCTACGAGCTGTAATACAACATTTTCATTAATCTTACATGTCAACTAAAACTTTTATCTAGATTTAAATTAACTAGCCAGAGCTGCACTACGATAGAGGCCATATTTATACTGTATATATCCAGCAGTACAGATCAAAAAGTGGGCTAAAATGCACCTTTGCACATCTACAGTAAACATAGCTGCCAAACAGTTAAAATATCATATTAACTAACACTATTAAGTAGCATCATTAATTTATAACATTTAAATTAATCTATTTATAAGCTTGCTACGGACATTTCTAGCAACTAAGACACCAGCGACAATTTTGCGTAATGTTATAGTTTTCTAATTCTACTGTCATTGTAATTATTGTACTCATGGTGTGATTTGATCACTTGAAGGAAAATTGCAAAAAAGTCTTTCATTTGAAAATATGCCTGGCTTTGTAAAATGTGAATGTGGCTATTAATATATTAACATACAAAACGATAGTAGAGCACAGAAGAAGAAACCACCTGATTTAACACTGGTGGCTCGTCCTCGAGTGGACGTATGGCCTGGTCTTATGGTGGGTTTACTGCTGGTCGAATCAGTGACTGCGTTAACCCCTGACCTAGGGGTCAGGTAATCTGTGGAGCTGGCTTCGTACACAGGTGAACCAGTGGGCCTACCCGTGGGCGTCGTTGTGATGGGACTGGTTTCCGTGGCCATCTGGACAGTTGTGGGTGAGGTTGTTGGTTTTACTGTCGTGGCTGAGCTTGTTTTTATTGTTGTTGCTTTGATACTTGACGTTGTCGGCAATGTCGCCCTCCTCGTTGCTGTTTTTCTTGTAGTCTGGAGTGTTCTTTGCCTTGGCGATGCTGTTGTTGGCGGTAGCTGTATTTTTCGTATTATTTTTCTTGTTGGCATTGGTGGTTTTATGATTATTATGGGTTTTCTCGGTTTTCTTGTGGTCGTTGTGGGAACAGGGGTAGTGGTTGGTTTCTTGTTGATGACAAACTCTGCAAACAGCGCAAAGAAGAAAATATAGACATTGGTACATGGGCATCAAAGACATCTCAATAATTTGAAACAAGAATATCCAGAGTGTTAAATCAATGAGAATAAGTGCACATGATATATGTCACATGAGTGGAGCAGCACAGCATGAGATGCTGTGAGGCTGAGCTAGCTCTCTTACCTTCTTTGGGGTGGAAGTGAATCAGTTTCCCCTTAATGTTCACATGTGAAGGCTTGATATTGCATTTTCCTGGTGGGGCTCGTCTGTGTGGTCAACAAAAACAGTTACCAGACCTCTTAAGTACTTCTTAGCTAATTTTTAAATCCAGCATTACACGACCTGTCCCGATCCTGGTCAGGTAATATTTTCGATTCAGCTCTCCAGAGATATTAACATTCTTAACCGGACCAAGAAAGTTATAAGAAGCTCTCTCAGAATTGATCAGAGGTTTAAAGAAGTGCACCAGTGGTTACCTGGAAGGGTCCACTATCTTATAGATGACTCCTGCTCTAGCCGTGGCACTCGCTACCCCTGTGGCTAAGAAATACAGCTCGCCTGAAAGCCGGACAGAGGGAAGGGAGAATGGGAGACAGAGCAGCGCAGGCAAAAAGTTATATTGGCAAAAAAGGACAAGACATGGGTGTTAAATTGAGGGAAGAGGGAGAATAAGGGGAGTGGGGAGAGAAGAATCAGATAAGACACACAACACAGTTTGTCATGTGTTGTACAAATGATGAAGTCTCCACAGCCTTTGGATGAACTCTTCAATATAAATCTACTCCAAATCCCTCACAGAGGGAGGACAGAGATTATCTACAGTCAGCATCAAATGTGCAACATTCTCCTTTAAGCCAGCCGCCTGCTCTTTAATCCAAACCAGATTCTGTGTAAAACCTGACTCTGCCGGAGCAATTTAACGGCTTAGAATCAAGGGCAGTTTAGAAAACGAACACTTTAACATCACTGAAATGTTTTTTACCAACTTAGTCACACACAAACATGCGCACACACACACACACACACACACACACACAGTCATTACCTGCTTCATCCTCTGCAAACGATATGATGTATTTATAATAACTGTTGATGAGTTTTGGGAATCTGCAGGTCTGGTATGCTCCCATACAGATCTCATTGTACTGCCATTTTCCGGTGGTGACGTTCTCCTTCAAAGACATCAGACGCCTGAACAGATACAAGTGCAACTTTCTGTAATTAATCTTATTGAATTTTTTAAATTTATTTTTATTTTTTAAATAAAACTGAAACTCTTACCCACTCATGAAATCCCCAAACAGGTAGAGTCCGTTGAGGTTGGGCATCTGACAGCCTCTGTAGATGTATCCCCCCGTCACTGATTTCCCCAACTTGTGGGGGTAGGCAAAGATGGGCAAGATGTCATCTACACAGACGCAGAACCACACACCAGTTGGTCATGTAAAACAAAGACGTATAGTTAACACTGTGGATATCTGGAGGTTTAAAATAAGGAAAGTGGAACGTTTCAGTGTCTGAGCACAGAAATCAGGAGAAAATGACAGTGTCACAGAACAGACATTCTGTAATAATATAATTCATTTTCATTTTCCATTCAAAAACACATCAGACTCAGGGAGGATCAGCTCACCCAGAGATGAGTTCTGGCAGAGTTTGTGATCGTAGCAGCTGAAGCCCTCTTTGGCCCTCCATCCGTAGTTGCCTCCTTTGAACATACATTGACGCAGTCAGTAGAAATACTCACGAGGAAAAAGATGCGTCATCACGCTGGGAATATACTTTTAGACTATAGTTATTGTTATTGTTCTTCTGGGTAAAGAACCATGTAATTTGATGTTTATTCCGTGGCCTCTCTTTTTTTGAAAACCAGACCCCATCCACTGTAATTGTCAGGGAGGGCAGCCTGAGATTAAACTGTGACGTCTGCTTCACTGTGTGGTCTTTGAGAGAACAGTTTTACAATAACTCACGAGTGTTAAAATCATCGTACCTTTAACGATGAGATCCACCTCCTCGTATTTGTTCTGGCCCACGTCACCACAAAACATCCTGCCTCTGCCTCGCCCTGTGAAGGGGTCACCGCGGTCTATGGAGCAACGCCACATGTTGCGCACCCCATAGGCATAAATCTCTGCGAAGAACGGAAGAAAGAGCGGAAGGCAGACATTTACATACCGACGCAAATATCATATGTCTTTTGATAAGCCCTGATATACGTTTTCCTCCAGCGTGGGGAGGTCACACTATATGTGAAGTCTTTAGACGAGCTGAAAGAGACAAATAGGTGCTGCGGCAATAGACAATATGAGGAAATGTATTCGCCGTCTGAAGCAAACAATTAAATTCATGAACCTAAACACAAGCAAACAATAACATGTGTAGTTAACCTGGTCGGGTTTCACGCTCCCTCAGGAACGGGTTGTCTGATGGGATGCTGTACGGAGCGCCATCATCGTTGTTCTCTACATCAACACGCAGCACCTTGCCAAGAAGTGTTGACCTGTCAGACACAAGGAGTAGATACAAGTGTGTGAAGGACTCTGCATCTCAATTAGTGAACCATGATGCTAATTATTGTACATGTCCACTCTACTCTCACTTTTCTCAGTGTTCTCTAAGTTCACCTCCTACTTCTGTCATATCGTTCCTTCCTCAATCTTTTTCCAGTCTGAATGACTCCTCCCCCATCATTGCACCCTCTCCTCCCTGTGTGTGGATCCCGCTCTCCAAACCCCCCTCCCCCCTCCTCCTCTCCTCACACTACACATACCAGTGTGTGGCAGCCCGTTGTGTATAGTGTCAATATTGGACTAGACAGGGTGTATCCTCTTTCATTCCCAGAAACAGCTAATACAGCGCGTCAACAACAAACTTACAAACTGCACTTTTAAACTACATCTGTCTGGAGAAAAGAGGTCAGGAGCTAACAGGATGTCCAGTCAGCTGTGCTTGTATGTGTCACCTCCACAGTGCATTTCTTGCAAAGCCGTATGATGCAGTGTGTGGGATGCCAATCATTTACACCCTCTACCTTTTTGTCCTTCGGCAGTAATTAACATTTCAACTGAGGACTCATCAAATGCGAATGAACAGTTGCATCCGCATGCACATGTGCAGCACTCACACGGTGCTTGCATGTAAACATATGAACAACCCGTTGCCTTAAGATACAGCTGGACTTTCTTTAGAATGAATGAAATGAATCATGACGTAAATGTCGTGCGGTGAGAGGAGAGTTAATACATCAACACGTCACCCAGCTGCCTCTCACCGACACCGACTATTTCACATCTTCCATCAGCACCTGTGGAACACCACTCAGTGTTTATATGGTAGATGCATTTATTATTCACCCTCTTCTTATTAGTGAAGAGTCAAAACAACTTTTTTCTGTCTGGAAAATAACACCCTTGGTTTACAGGAATTTTCCCAAGTGTAAGATTACAGGTCTTCAAACAGCCATTTCATTTATAGGTCTGAGATTTAAGCGTGCCATCATTTTCATTCTTAAATAAAGCGTTATTTAAGTAGGATTTAATTCACAGTAAGTCATTCTTGGCAGAACTGACTGCTTCTAGCAGGGCTTTGGAACTTTTGCTAAAATATGTTTATCAAGAAAACATCTAATGAAAAGGAGGCAGAGCAACGAGAGGTGTGTGTTTATTCTATTTGGGTAAATTATCTTAAATTACATAGCAACCTGGAGCTTTGAAGGAACTAATTTGGAGGCAAACATTCTTGTGCTCGGTCGTAGATGTAATGCTTATTTCGGCGGAACCTTTTGTCATGAACACATATTTTGTGAAAAAAGGAAAAAAAAAAATATGACATTTTATTTACTTGTTCTGCGCATTGCCGAACTTGCCAAAGGGGTCTCCACCTCGGCCACCATCTCCGATGAAGATGTACAAATAACCATCGTGGCCAAAGAGAAGCTGTCCTCCGTTATGATTGGACGCTGGCTCCACCACTTCAAGGATGGTTCTACAGAAAAAGAGAGAATACATGAGCGGCTCAAACTTTCTACCTTTTTGTTTCAGTTTGAACCTCTCACCTCTCGGAGGAGTGGTCCAGCTGGTTTTCATCATGAGTGGACAGTGTGAACTCGCTGATTCGTATCCTCTCCTCCTTCCTCACAGACACAGAATAATACACGTACGCCTTTCTCACTGTTGTGAACCTAAGACAAGACGGGAAGATAAACGTCACTCGCCAGTCAGGCTTCTGTGAAAACGTAGAAGGTGCAAAGAACATCATAAATTAATGTGAAAGAACGAACCTGGGGTGCAGGGCGATGCAGAGGAAACCTCGCTCGTCTCCAGCCCAAGGCGACGTTAGGACTGCCCGTGTGAGGTTGAGGAAAGGCCGGTCGATCCGGGAGCCATTGGCTAAATACACCCACACATAACCCAGCTGCTCTGCCACAAAGAAGCGATGAGTCCCGTCATCTGCGTGAATCATTGCTACAGGGTTACGCAGCCCGTTGGCAACTTCCTGTAAACACAGTTCCAGGCAGCCTTTAGGATCTTCACGTACCAAGCCGAGGTTAGCATTTAGCTCTGGGGAGAGGAAAAAAGACACAATGGTGAAAGTAGATTAGGAACATGAAGATGGCTTTAATCACTGAAACAGAAGGGGTTTAAGGGATTTGTTGTGTTTGAGTGTTGTCCTTTGGAAAGAGGTTGTTCCATTTTGTTGCTAACTAACCATGACCTGGCCATGACCACAACAGCCATCTCCTGTACGCATACATTAAGGTCTGAAAGGATAGCCATGTCTGTTGTCCTCACCCTTTGATTCTGATAGATCACTTGAAAACACAGTACAGACATTCATTGTTCCCAGAGGGTGAATTTTTGAATGCTAGAAAACTCAAAATACCTGCATTTGTCAGTACATTTGGATAACAGTACTGTTTGTCCTTCAGCTCCAGGAAGTCACAGAACTTTCTGCGATCGTCCTCTAATGCTGTCGTCAGGTTTGCAAACTGATGGGGGCTCCCCATGTCCTCCAAGAGGAGACTGAGTGTGTAGCGACACTGGTGCCAGTAGTCGGCGCAGTAGTCGCCACACAGCCCAGGCAACACCCGCATAGGCGTGTTGGCATCTTCGGCATCAAACAGGTGGGCGGCGTATGGAGAACACTCCTGTGAAGGAAGAGAAACGATTCATTTCTTGTGAGTGCAGAGAGACAGCAGTTTTGCTATTAAATATAAACTGCTGATCCCCTCTATGTCTAGTTCATCATGGTTGGAGAGCGTCCATACTTATTAAGCCTCTTCGTGCGTCTCAGAGGTAGTTCAGGACACGTATGATCAGATAAATGCAGAAGTTGTGCACTGACTCGAGTGCAGCTCCTCACCGCCTGGCTATAAGTGGTCAGGCCTGACTTATGTGCCGCTTGGTATAAATGGATCCCAGGAAAGTCCAGTCAGTTATTAAGTCACAACCACACTTGTCCACACCCAGAATAGTGCAGCCCCAGGCCGAGGGAGGCGCGGCAACCAAACCGTCGTGTGGTCGACTGAGTGTTCTTTCACTCAGATCAGACTCAACCAATCATCACCAGGAAGCCAAACAACAGACTGCCTGACATCACTGCATTGCTCATAAAAACTAAAATATATACACGAACTGTAATTAAGATCAATGGTGTGGTGTGTCCTCAAATTCAACAATGATTAGGCATGGGGCTTGAATCACACGTGCGCACCACTGATTTCAATTCACTGTTAAAAAAAAGAAAACATTTCTGAAAATGAAGTGACAAAATAAATGACTCTTGTGTCCTTAGTCCACATTGCAGCCATAGGCCTTGGAATCCAATGTGCTCTGATATGTTATTTCCCAAGGACAGATAAATACAAAGGAGTGCGTCACAGTATCTTATTCAATGTCAGTCGCTGTACAAATTGAAATTACTGCTGTTGTTTAAACAACTCAGCAATTTTTCTGCCTGAGAAAAATTCTCCAAAAATACACATGCACAAAAACCTACAACTTTATTTGCACATGTCACGTATACGCTGCCAGAGAAGACAGCTCATTTGCTACACACAGCTGCAGATTAAAATAAGAACCAATAATACTGGCCAGAGACGAGGCAGGTAAACTATAACAGGCACAGAGAATCTTTGTGACATTTCTGGCCAGAGATCAGAAACTTCCTGGGACACGTCTTTGGCACTAAAGGGGAAAATAAAATCAGAGTTCAGTGTGAGCTGCTGGGAGCAGACGGTGTGATTTACCATCTTCACTCTCCTGTACAAGACTGAGTCACCTAATGAGCTTTTTGAGGCGTATTCAAGTAAAGGGGAAGCTTTGCTGCTGTAAACCATCCTATGCCAGGTTCACGCTGTCTTCATATTGTCTGATGTTGGAGCCACTGAAGCAGAAACGCCAGTCTTTCTCCTGAGACAGTTGTATTTTTGGGTCCCACTATCATAGGGTAGGATAAAAGCGTGTAACTACAAGCAGCTGCTCCCGAACAATGCAGCCACTTCAAACTGCTATAATTTGAGGTTTGTGTTGTCCAGTTCAGAGCAGACTGAGATTCAAGCCTGAGGGAAGTAAAAGCCCTTTGTTTCAGTGTTTATTACTGTCATTTATCTTCCTCATTCTTCAAACTGACTGGTCCACAAAGCCGTGTGGCAAACAGATGACTGGACAATGTGTGAACTTGCGCGTTGACTGGACCCAAAGAGAAAGACACTGAGAAGGAGGATGCTGCAAAAGAGAGAGAGCAAAGAAAACTGTGCCACAACCTTCTAATAGAACGACAGGCCCGACCCGTACGCTGTAAATCATAGCAGATCAGTCAGATACTGTACTGTGTTTTGGATTTGACAATGCGTTCCTTACTGCTGATAATCTGGAGCATCTGCGAGTTTTTGCTGCCTTCAGCAAGATACTAACGACAGATTTTTTTTCAGTACTGAGTCTGGACGACGCAGGGCCGCTGCTACAGTAGACTTCATAAAAGTCCCTTTTGGAAATGAATTATGGAAAACAATTCATTCGGCGTTCACCGCAGTGCTCCCAGTGTTTTTTAAGCGTGCAAAAGACCTTACCCTCATCTTAAAAGACGTCTTCACCCTAAAATGCAAAGTCTTCATAACATGACCGTGGCAAAAGAGTCCGTACAACATGATATATATCAGCTTAAATACCAGTTATATCACATCTTCTTTCTATAGATGGGGGAATCTCATTGACATAACCCTAGACATAAAACCAAGTGTTAACCGGCCACAAACCTAAACCTCATCCCAAACCTTAACCCAAGCCAGGAATGATGTTTCCTGTTTGTCTGTCTTTCCAAAAAGTATTCATCTGTCTTTAGGTTCTTCTTCCTGTTTCATTCCTCCCATATTTATTATTTATGACCTTTCTTTGATGTTTCCCCATTCTGATTTCCGTTCTTTTACCTCATCCTCTCACTCTCTCTCCAGAAGGAACCTGATATATCCTGGACTCCCGCACAGAGAAGGAAATGGCTGTTTGTTTGCTTAGTTAAACTGGGGGATCATGAAAATCTCCCCCGTGTCTCGCTGACACACACACACACACACACACACACTGGTCTCTCCTTCTCATCAGGAAGCCCCTGCAGTGTTGCATGAACAGAGGGCCTCAGTGTGCTGGGTTGACCCAAGATAAGTACCCTGGCACTGGAGGAACTTGACCACCTCCAGGGCCTCTTTTACCTCAGACCACTGACCTGGGAGCGACCACAACCAGCGAGTGGGTCCTTTTTCCAACAAAGATTAAAAAAAGATGCCAAGACAAATGACTCAGAGAAAAGCAGCCACGTGGTTTTAGTCAACCTTGTTTGACAACCCAAAACGCGAAAGGCAGCCAATCAAAGAAGTTTGTACCTTTTCACATAATTGTGCTCAATTAGGAAATGAATGAATAGTATGCTCTAAAGTTCCAGCTGTTTATCTAAAAGAGTTTGTTGACTAAAATAGCTATGTGAAAAAATAAACCCCTCTCTCTCTCTCTCTCTCTCTCGTGGACTCAGGCTGCATCTCAAACTAAGACCAACCGCTGAAAGTCGAATGTGCTCTGCAGTGCTGTCATTAGGCCTGAGACACAGCCTGCTGCTTGGAAAGAACCAGAGCAGGATATGATTACCACAATGAAACAAACCTATATTTAAGGAGTCAGAAGATTTGTCACCGTCTTTACGCACTCTGAAGGTTTGAACTCTGAGACTTGCAGACTGGTGTTTTTTTTCCCCTCGTCATTCTTTCGGTGCTGATAGCAGACATGATAGTGTTTTTGGTGGCACAGCCCTCGGTCAGTTTGTTTTGCACGTACTGAGCATCTGAGCTGCAGAGTCAGCACGTTATTATGCAATCACAGAGTGGGACTGGCTTAGTTCAGCAAACTCAGAGAAGAAACTAAAGCTCACTGACACCGAAATAGAAGAAGCCATTATCCCCAACATTTACTTAGATTTCAATCTCACTTACAGTCCAGCTTAAATATAGAGCAAGATCTCCCTTTTTGTCAGAATAATAAAACATTAGTCATTCGTCATTAGTCATTTGAGAATGTAAATGTCAGAGTAAGGGGCCCTGGACACCCCACCAGTGAAAGCTTGACATTGCCTGAATGTGAGGAAACAGCAGGAGATCCTCTGTGGGATTCAATGGAAACCAGTGAGGGTCTTGATGACGTTTCTAACATGTGACTGCTAGAATTCCATGTTGCATTGATTATGTGTTAAAGACAAACTACGGAGAAAGTCTGGACTCAATTATGAGGACAATCTTTGAAGTTCGTGCCGGTAAACAACAGCTTTAGTGACTGATTGATTTCAAGGGGATGGTTAACCCTTGGGGGAGAGGCTGTATGTGCTCTAATCGTATTGTAGTTAAAAAATAAGTTTTTTTTATAGACGTGTTCACTTTTTCATCCACATACCAGGTAGCACAGATATTTCCAACATATTTGCTTGAAAGTTAAATCTATCAAAGAAGAAAGGTTTTTCAGGGTCTCATGTGAGTGAAGATTATGTTTTTATAAGGTTTGCTTCATTGCACTCCAATCAATGGGGGATTTTTGGTTCACACACCCACGGTTACTAGCCTACCCATCAAAAATTCATGAAGTGTTAGTAGAGCCGGTGGTTTAGCTTTGAGAGCATGAGTAACCAACAGATGCTAACTTCCCAATTAAGCAGCAGCCTCAACCACATGTTTTGTAGGTTGCTGTACTCCAGCTCTCTCACATGGCAAATCACACCGCAGCTTCCATTAACCTTTCTTATTATAGACATTGTTTTTAAACTTCAGTTAAAAACAGCTCTGCGGTTGAACATGTGTGGTTGACACAATAAAAAAAATGCTAAATACAAACTGTCAAACATCTGTGCCTGAAATAATTAGTGGGTTAAGGAGGCCGTTCAAAAGAAGCACGTACATAAAGCAGGCGTTACACTTGTATTTTCAGCTGATCTCAGTGTCCACCGACATATATTATTAATACATTATTATCATCACATATGTTTTCCAGTGCAGGGTATAGAAGGTATATATATTATAGATGTCAGTAATGTTTGGAAAATCACATCATTTTTTTAAATTATTATTATTTAGGGATAAGAGGATGCTGCACCCTGCTAATGAGGAAAATTGCTTTTGTGAACATGGGCTCATTGATTGGTTGACATGACTGAATACTTCTCTTACCTGGCAGAGGATGCTTCGTATGTACTTGCCGCAGGTGACATAGCCCGAATGGTCAAAGTTCTCCATGATTCTGTAAAACTTCACTGATATTTCCCCGTCCCGCTCCACATCACAGCATCCAAACTTGGAGTACTCCTTGCAGAGAACCAATGGCAGACGGGGCTCGAAAGGAGGCTTGTAGTCCAAACACTGGGGGTGACAGCTCCCCCACCAGGGCTGGAGGAGCAACAGCAGTGCAGACAGAAGTAGGTGGGGAAAGAGGGCATGCTGCAGGATGCACCGGGAGGCCGGAGTACAGATCCACTGGGCCATAGTGTGGAGATGCTGTCTTTCAGCTCAGGCTCGTGTGGCTGTTGATCCAGCAATGTTGTGAGTGATACTTCAATGTGATGTGTTAGCCAGCGTCACGTTCAAAACTCAATGTCCAAATTTTATTTTAGTGTCAAGCGTCCTCATCTGATGTCCTGGTCTTTGTAGTTAATGGCAGACATTGTGTGTGTGTGTGCGTGTGTGCATCAAACACTCTGACCCAGCATCACACCTGCCTGCAACTTGGCCACAGACCAACAAAGCAACTGAGGATTGTGCTGCTTAAATGAGCCCTCCTCACATCAAGCTGCCTCTCTGATGTTGTGTAAATAAGGTCAAACTGATCCTGGTCCAGTGAATCCTTCTGACGGTGAGGAGATGTGCAGTCTGTTGGAAGAACCCGAGTCCCAAGGTACCGTGGATCACAAGGCCATTTATCAAAAGAAATCAGGTTTTCAAATCTTCCTTGAAGTTTTCTAGATCATAACAAAAAAAAAAACATCCAAGCAGCAGTCACGTTTCTAAGAAGCTGTCCAGCTGTTTATACGACAACATTCAAAAAGCATTTGAAAATGGTAAAGCTGCGCCTTTCACTGCAGCTTCTGCAAAATATTTACCTCCGGCTTGAAGTCACTTGGAGAGCCTGCAGTGTTTGCTCTGGACATGTGCTCACTTGCTGCAGCGGATATAAGCCATGCATACAGACAGCAGGAAAGAGAGAGAAAGAGAGAGAGAGAGGTTCTTTCATTCAGACACAGAGCCACGCTGCAGCCTCAGCTCAGACCCCTCCCTCCTTGCTTCTTTCCTCCACCTCCTCGCTCTTCTTTTCCTTTGCTCTTCAACTCTCCTACAAAGACACATGCATTCCTTCCCATAGCATGCGGTCTATATTACCCTGAAGTTGCAACTTTCCACCTCTCCTCCCACTGGGCTCTTCCCCCACACACACTTTCAGCATTCCCAGACCTCCTCTCAGCCTCTGCCGTTTGCAGACCCACGCTCACTGCTGTGTGTGTGTGTGTGTGTGTGTGTGTGTGTGGTCAGATGAATCCAGACGTGTGCTGGAGGAAGAGGCCAATGGATTCTCCAGGCACAAGCCCAGCTCTTTTGTTAGGGCAGAACCAGACATTGTTTATTTTGATTGCTTCAAGTAAGAGCACATTTGGTACAAGTCCAACAAAAAACTGTCAATCTTTTTTTGGACTGTATCTGAACAAATGATTCACTTATAGCTCATTCAACTTACAATATAGGTGTCTCAGTCCAAAACAATAACAGAAGACCTAGTTTGATGACATAGTGAGGCAGCGGGGGATCATGGGAGTTGTTGTCACAGCACTGCAGATTCTCTTTAAATCCTTTTGGATGAAATTAGCATGTCAAAGATTTATTCTTGTTATGTATCAAATAGTAGTGAACACTGTGATCAATCAAGTGACCCTAAGTTAAAATATGTTGTATTAATTTTGCGTCAGATGGAAAACAAAGAGAGACATTGAAGCACCAAATTACACACACACAAAGTTGATGAGTCACTAATGAGGCCAGCATTTAGCAGCTAAAGATTCAGGGTGTTTCCAAAAAACTTGCTAAAGGTGCAAATAGGCAAGTTCACACTTAGCTTAACACGGTGAAGAAGTTTGCCAAGTTTCCACTGTCTGCAATTGTTACAAAGAAAAAGATGACTAGGACAAAAGAAGTAGGTAGTGTGTGTGTGTGTGTGTGTGTGTGTGTGTGCACGTGCACGTACATACTGCCTCCATCTGTGTCTCATTACTGTCCAGCTACCTCTCAGATCAGAGTGACTCCCAGCTGGCTGGCCGACTGTCAGACACTTTATCACCCTGCACTCACTAACAGGAACACGATATACAGCCAGACGCTGACTGGATTAAGCAGATCGACGAGCACTTCATCATATTACGTCACTTAATGATTCGCCACAGGTCTCAGTTTAATAAAGCAAAACACAACTGTTAGTAGATTAATTAGATTTTTTTAAAGTCATAAATTAGTCTCCTACACAAAGCAGGTCCTGGTGAAAACACTAAAATTACACTTTACTGGAGATGCATTTTTATACCACAAAATTAATTCATTAATTAATTCAAAATTTAAAATTCGACTGAAAAAGCTGGTCATCTTTGTTTTCATTCATTAGCTGTTATGATAAAAGAGAAATTATACGAAGTTAAAAAAACATGGAGAGATCAGATTGTGAAGACAGGTTGAGACCTGAAAGCACCGACTGAAAACAATATTCTACAGACAGTGTTTGTGGCGAGCGAGTAAAATGTGCTAATCTTTAGAGTGACTGAGTCTGTGAGTCAGCCTTTACTGGAAGACACACACACACACACACCCACACACACACACAGTTTTTTCTATGTGTTTCCATTATATTTATAATTATTTATTTATATTTTCATGTTTGTTGTTTAACATTTCAGAGAGATTTTATTATTGCTGTTCCTCTCCTTCTTCAAGCCAACATGAATTGTTTATAGAAGTAAGGCATGGTGCAAGACTCTTAAATACAGGACTGATCAGACGTTGACAGCGCGACCTGCGTACTGTCGCATATGTCAGTATAAATAATACCTTGTGTGTCTAAATATTCAATGAGGTCATCTGACCCCCTCAGGTCTTGACATTTGCAAGTACACAGGCGTCACTCGCCTCCCAGCAAATATGTCTGTCACAGTGACAGTGACCTGCTAAGGTAAAAGTGAGGTGAAGGTCTGCCAAGGAAAACTCTGACTCAGAGTATACTCTATCGTTCCTCTGTGGCCCTCTCACGCCATATATAGACATCTTTCAGCCTGACCGCCACAGATATTCAATGAAAACATTTTGGGTTATGGGAGTTTTCTGGAAGCTGGTGAGGGGCGAACTCAGGCAGCAGCTCGTGTCTAATGCAGAGGATCTTGTCACCTGTCAGCCACAAGTCTAACAACACAACAAGTTGTCACTCTTTGTGTCACATCATGTTGGATAGTTCAGTCTTGACATGCATTCCTTCCCCTCATCGTGTCCTCATGTTTTGACACTGGTGACACTGAGAGTTGAAGATGGAGCCTCTCTGTCTGGAGTTAGGCACAATGTTCTGCTGGTTGCTCCTTTATCTATAACCTGACCTTGTGCACTGCTCAGTGAGAGAAAGTGGAATCTGTGGAATTAGCCAGCCGCTCTTCTCGTAATGGATGACAGATATTTTAAGTCAAATTTGAGTTTTTATTGTTATACCAATGTCTTGAGATTTGTGCTTTGCCTTGAATACAGGTTTACATATCATTTATTTTAGGAAAGTGATAACTACACCTTGATTGTTTCCTGATGGGGATTAGCAACAGAATATATATTCTATTTGTGTGTGTGTATGTTTTCTCTTATATATTTAAAGAACTCTATTTTCCCCGAAGACAACCGAGCCGGACAGGAATACAGATGGAGTGTTTGGGAGAGCCTGTAGTGCCAACACACACACACACACAAGCAAACACACATTTGTGTCTCCATCACTTCAGTGACTTCATTCCCTGGAGGCCCACTGTGACCTTAACTATAACAATTACTGACCTAAAAATACCCTGTACCTTGTGCAACCCCCTAACCCAAATCTAAACCTGATCCTTCACTAACCCTTAATGCTTCCACGAAAGAAAAACTTATCTCTAAAGCTAAACCAAGAAAGAAAGAGGAAAATAACATCTCACCTTTACCACAGGTGTATTATTTTATTAGAGAAAAGGCCAAACTTAGGTTTGAAGATGGTTCTATTTGTGCTAACTCACTTCTCCTTCAATAAAATAATAAATAACCATGAGTGCAAATTGGAGCTGGAGTGAAATGAGTTAGAACAGAATTGTCTGCGATGATTTAGTCAGAGGATGCTCGATGGAAATGAAGTCACATTAATTCACGTTTAGTCAGAGTCAGGATGAAGTCCTATTCTTTCATATTGGCTTTGAATTCATCATTTCATTCATGTGAAGTAAGTGACCATCATATTTAATATATAACTTATAATGTGACGGATACTCATGTTTAGGCAACACAATGTTTTTTTTATCGCATTGCTGCTTCCGTCTCATTCAACAATATCCGAAACTATCAGAGTAATCTTGTGTTGCCTTTTCATGATAGTTTCTGGGCTTTAAAACATTTCAAGATGATTGACGATTTAAGATAAACCAACACATTTGATGCAGCAGACAACTTCTCACATTCTGATCATTTTAATGAAGTTATATTACAGAGGACTCAAACAGTAGAAAGTTCTAATACAAGATGAAAGAGTAAATAATAACTGAAATAAATACATAGTAAATACAAATACTAAAGCAATATTAATATATATTAACTAATAGCTCTAAGCACGTCATTACTCAAGTGCAGATGAGTGGCGTGCGTGAGGAGGGACACGTCAGGGACGGGTCAGTAGCCATGCATGTGGAGTGAGGTTCATACAGTTCTGACATACGTGCTACAATGGTAGCATGTTAGCATCGAATACTGAGATGTTTGGCCTCCTCCTGCTGGACACACAGATATTTACTGTCACGGTGTTTCTGTTATACGTTTGCATTGTAATACATTTCTCATTGGGTTTGTTACGTCTTTATGATGCATAGCTCTTCTTCGCCTTTGGTATTTTCCATGTTTTATCCTGTAGCCTTCACAGTGAAGCCTGTGACGAACCACATCTGATACCTTATCATAAGTACAAATACCTCATCCTGTCCTCATCAGGTCAAGACGTGATCCTTTTCATGCAGTTATCTCTGTGTTCTCATAAATTAGAGAAAGGTTTTGAGTCAAAGGCTATGGACAGTTATCTTCCTTGTAGTTCTGTATTGTCCAGCTCCCGAAGGAGACAGTGAAGTCTTGTTCATCAACGACATTCTCTTAATATCACACAATAGCGTCTCTCTCTCTGTGTAAAGCTATTTCGTGTCATGATTTGGAATATGCTCCTCCAGATAGACCTGCATCCCCACTTTTTTTCTTCTCATCCAGGAATGAACAGTGGAGCCAAGTCAGTGTTGCAATGTGGCTACAGTTCCAGTGTAATTCTCATTTCTCCAGGCTGCTGCATTCCATGCGTCTCCTGTACGGAGGGATCACGGGAGATAACAGACGAAAAGACGGCAGGACGAGAACAGAAGGACAGTGCATGATAAGCATTTTAAGTACACATCTATTTAAAGATTAAGGGTCGGTGTTTTATTCTGCACCTGATAAGCTAACTATGTAAAATACTGGATTTATATGTATTCTTCTTGGTTCAGCAAGCTTAGAGTTGAGTTGGAGGAGGTTAAAATGTGAGTGGAGAAGAGATGAACTCCCTGTCACTTCAGTTTGCTGGGTCATTTAGTTTGCTATATACTGCCATCTTGGGTTCACATCCAGTGTTCTGCAGTGGAGCATCGTGCTGCACAATCTCTGTGTAGTAAGATACGTTGTCTTTTCCAGCAAAGTAGGGAGGTTCAGTTCATCACATGTACTGTGGAGACCTTCTACCGTTTAAAAGATTCATTATGCATGGTCTTGAGTCCACTCAGGTTACACAAACTGCATGATACTGTTGATTTATTCATTTGCTGTAGCTTTTGCAAGTGTTTTTTTTTCCCCACTCGCATAAACTTTAGGCACGATTGTCCTGATTTTCTTTCAGATTCGTGTATTCAACCAAAAACTCCCTGCAGGGGGGGAATGATGAAGCTCAGATTTTAAGCAGTGACTAATGTTTGCCGCAGACTGGCTCATCACAGTCACTGGGCGATACTGCAGTTACACCGATAACAAGCTGTGTCAAGAGGGGCAAGAAAAACACGGGAAGAATACGGCAAGAAACTTGTTTCACAGCTGGAAGTCAGTATAGTGTCGTCCTCACCTCACGGCTGGGACGGACTGACAGACATCTGCATCTTTACATCAGAGTGATTCTGCCTGCGGGTCAGCAAAAAGACGAATGGGATTCAAAGAACTGCCTGGTCCAAGAGACTGTCCACAGTAACAGACACCAAGGTGTCCATGGAGCTAGATCCAGAGGCTTGGGATCACTCACACTGGTCCATGCTTCCACGGGGTCTGGCTGCTGGTGGTGATCACTGAAACTTTGACCGAACAACAACGCCCACAAATCACTTCTGTCTGGAGTGAAACTGTGGTGAGCGTGTGACGTGTGGGTTTACGATAGTAGTCATGAAAGAGTGTGGACACTGGCTCCCCTGAGGGGGCGTAGATATCCAGTCATTGGGACTGTGGATGTGAGATGAGCTCATAGATTGTGTACACATACCAGTGGATAGTCACTGCGAGTTGTTTGTTACTTTAAAACCCATCCGTTCCCAATCATTCTGATCCTGACAACCCTTATTTCTAATACTTCAATCATTATTAGTCTTATGTCTATTAATTCTCACTCGCTTTCTTTTCTCTCTCTCCTCATCACTCTCATTTCTTTGTCTTCAACTATTTCTTTCCTTGTGGGTAAATGCTTAATGGCAGAGCTCAAAATGAGCATTCGCTGCCTCATTATCTTCCCTCTATCTCCCGGACATTCTTTTTTTTTTCACTTCGTGTGTCACTCTGTCCCTTTTTTTTCTCCGCTCATTTATTTCTCTATCAGTTTTTTTTTAGGCTCCATCTTTGTATCTGACGGCCGAGGTTACTTCTGCAAAATCATTTCCTAATAAAGTCAAGTGATGTGATCTTGCTCTGACTATCATGATCGCCGCCGGGGACATTCTTCCCTCCGGGGACATGAAGCGAAAGAGATAGAGAAAGAAAAACTAGACAGGAAGCTCGGGTTGCGAGAACGAGAGGCAAGTTCCAGCTCATTACGCTGCAGAGGGCTGACGGAGCGGTGACGCAGCTCACGCAGGATGATTCCCCTCTGAGTGATGGTGAGATGCACGTGCAAGCACATGCAAGTGAATAAACAAATTCATATGCACTGAAAGGCAGGAAGAACGGGATCAGAGGGTATAATGTTCATTACAGGGACTAGAATGTTCGATTCTAAACATGGTACCTGACGATCAACCCTATTTTTAGTTAGTTAACACACACAACACAGTCTCTAGAAAATCTATGTTTTTCTATCTAATGCTTCTGTTAGCGAGGCAGTAATTTGGATCCTGATTCATTGTTGTACGAGGAGCGTGACTTGATTCATCTTTGGTGTAGTTTAGGCACAAAAATGTTCCGGTCAGGATTTGATAAATGTCGTTCTGTGTTAGAATCACTCTTTTTATTTAAATGAGTTCTCTGCATATGGGCACGTCTTCTGATACCGACCATAGCTGAAGGTTCAAGTGAGAGGATCTTAGGACGAAATTCAAACAATGGTGGAAACCCTTTGAGTTAAGAGTTAAAGTTATTAAGAAAATACGAGCATCTATGAATCCCCTTTTTCATTTGTCTTGGTTCCAGCTCAATGCTCTCATCAGTATAGTTTCCAGTTTCAACAGGAAGTTTAAAGCCCACAGTCCACCTAGCACTGAGAACTGACTAATGAGGTTTCATGAAGTTTCCTCCATTTCATTTTGACCTGATCTGCCCTCTTCTGCTTCATCTGCCTGCTCCTCTTTAACTTTAAGAGTGTACCTCGACTGCATCTTCCTTCTGAGCTGCATGGACTCGTGTCTCCTCTCTGACGGGCGAAGTGATTTAAAGGGAGCTGAAAGCAAACGGCTCTACACTTTTTAATGATGTATTTATTCTGATAATGGGGGTAAGTAACCCTGACAGAAATTATTCTGTGTGACCATCGCTTGTTAAATTTCAACAAATCACTGCTCAACCCCTGCAGAGCCCCGCCCCTCTCTGAGAAGAGTTGGTTTCCTTTGGGCATTCTCTTCAAATGCAAGACATGCGGGTCAGACGAACTGGAGTTTTTAAGTTACCTATTAGCGTCATGTTCATGACACAGAGGGGCTGGGAATTTGCTGAAGCTTCAAGAAATGGAGAAATAAAAAGAAGCTGTAGTCACGGTGTGGGAACGTCATAAGGTTTTGCTACCAAAAAAACAGGAATTGTCCAACCACCGAAAAACTGCCAGGAAAGGGCGAAGCAGGGAAACCTGAATTGGTTAAACTGGGCATTAAACAGAAACAGTAAAGCTAAGCAGACACAACAACCATACGACTAAGGGCAGCAAGGCTTCGTCAGGGTCAGTTCCTCATTTCCAGTTTTCAGATTTACTCTAGTAAATACTCTGGGTAAGAATGTAAGAATGAAAACAACAGAAGAGAAGAAGAACAGCAGAGGTTAGAGTTCAGGACTCTGACACTGGCTGTCCCTGGGCTCAGGCCTCTGAGCGTTCGAACCACTGACTCGTGCGCCGCCTTGGCTGCGGATCTCCTCCTGCCCTCTGATCCCTGTAAGAGATCAAACTATGATCTTGTCTAATCCCCGTTGTTCTGAGGCTCTGCTGAGCCTGTGGTGTAACTGGGACTGAATGGGTTTACGTAACACCAGCTTGGCTTGCGTAACCGACCGACTATTGGCGAGCAGAGCACTGTGATGTTATCACGGCCTGGAATCCAGAATGAATACATTTGGTATAGCCGTGGGGCTAATGCTAATTATAGTAACAGTATCAGTGCTCTCAATAAACATCCACGTGAGCTGGTCTCAGTTTTAATTATTTGAGGAAGACTGTTGACAAGAGGGTGAAGCAAACACATAGAGTCTTATTGTAGGAGCAGGATCATCTTGATATTGTTTAGTATCAGTGTGTGTGTCAGTCTAAGGTTTAGACTCAGGTCATTATTCCGATATGATTGCATCTTTTAAATAAATAAATATGTTGTAAGTTTTCTTTTTGAAATTTAAGTCGATTATTTGTCAAAAGTGTGTTCGTTAAAAAAAAATCCATGGACGTCAGTTGAAATCCAGGTTAAGGCTATATTACAGCATTTCCCAAGGTTTCCAGTGTTCCCAGACAGCAGCGGTATGTCCGCTCGTCTCTCCCACGCTGTCAGAAGGCACAGGCACAAACCACGGCCACCACCACTATGTTGCCGATAGTTGCCAGCACGGCGATCCAGAGCCAAATGGTGTCGCTGGACACTTTCCCGTCATCCTCTGTTTCTGAGGGCCGAGAGTAGCCGGCGTTGAGGTTGGAGGTTGACGTCTGCAGGGACGTGTTGCCATTGTACGGAGAATCCATGAAGGCCCCGCCCACAACCGGGAAGTGCTGGACAGGAAGGGGAGAAGAGTTTAGATCAAATTGTTTTTGCCAAGCAAAATCAAATGTTTCCAGTTGTAGCCTCACTGATGAGATCAGATGCAGTGGCATCTTCAGACGGTTTTCTTTGTTTCAAAGGAAAAAAATAAATTGTCCGACGCATTCAACCCTGAACATCTTCATGATGAGTGAACAATAAATGTTCTGTTAACACGACAGCTGTGCCTGGTCTCAGGACAGCTGCACTGTACGGTGCAGAGGACTCAGCATCTCAGAGGGATTAAATCTCTGATGGTTTAACAGAGTCTGACACATGTCGCACACGTATGTACACGAAAAGAGACGGCGACAGACACAGGCAGATGATTTGACAGAGGGACAACAAAATGAGATCTGATGGATGGAGCTCCCTTTTTTTGAAGCCTGTCCCTCCAGGGCTTCCATGGGACCCAGTCTCACAGACAGGAGACCCAACACATATTCATGGGGTTACTTCTGGAAAATAATAAAACCTACATATAATAAATATAAATGAACAAACATCCTCCAGCCCTCTGTTCTGTAGGTGTAACAGCTGTACCGCAGACACATACAGACACAAGGTGTGAGCGCTCAGGTGTGCAAACTGAATATAGCCGACCGTGGCTTTTCACGGTTTCTACACACGCTCTTCGACACTGTGAAAAAAAGACAACTGCACAAGCGCACTCTCTTATGAGCGTGCAGACACAGACTGCACAGTGTGGCCTTTAATAATTCACGCTTTAAATCTGACATCTGAAATGCCCCAGGGAGGGTGACCCTTTAACTCGCAGGTGTAACCGTATGTTGAAGCCTCCCTCTGTGATCGGCACTATATGAATCCAGACATAATAAATCAGTCTCCTATACGCGATGATTCACATGTTTTGCTGTGTTCAAATTCAATTCCTTGGCATCGCATTAGGGAGTTCCAAAACTGTATCTCATGAGTGTTTATTCAGATTTGTCTGAGTCACCTCATTTGTGAATGTGTGAGGAGATTAATCATCTGACTCAGTGTAACTGAAGCTGACCTCAAACCCCTGGGATTGTAAAGAGAGATGTGGTTCTGGGATGATTCAAGCATCGAGTTCAGTTGTCTGACCCAGAGTGCAACTCGGGCTTCTCTCATGTCCTCACCCAACCTGCAGACTTTCACTGAGGGACATTTCACGCTTTGCCGATGAGTTTCTCTTCTGTTGTCTTTGAATGTTACAAGTGAAAAGAAGTTTCCTTCAAGTATTTTGGAAATCAGATAAAATACTGAAGCTCACAACTTTCATGCACAGAAACATACATCTGAATGCACCACTTCATCTAATATCTCCTTCTGATCTCAGTATTTTACGGCACAGAAGAATCCAATATGCTCCAGTTACAGGTGCTAGCTGAAAACCTACAGACTGACCATGAAGGTAAAGACGCTGTATATCAGAGATGACCAGTATGATGATGATTTCAGTTATATATCATTATTCATGCACAATTATCTCATCTCATCCAGTGGGACCAACATGTGTCTGTGTCCCTTTCTCCTCAGAAGTGCAAAGAAACTCCTAAATGTTGCCAACATTAAGATCTGGCAGCATCATTCATGAGCGCTCTCACATCAGCCACTTAATATGTATATTTAATTAAAACCGCCTCTCGTGGTTCCTCATGTTGGAAGGAATGGGACAGGCCTGTATTTTGCTGTTCCTGCTCTGGTTGTGTGCACACATCATGCCATGCGACTCACTCACATTAATAACCCATGATCCAAACTGAGGACTAAACATTTTCCCAGCAGCGGAAAACGCTGCACTTGTTCAGCCTCTCGTTAAAAAGTCTCCCCCCCGGAGCCGTGTCTCGTTCTGCGAGCAAAACACCACAGAAAGGTCATCAAGCCAAACAGCAGTGAGCTGGAGCATGTGCCCGTGTCGTCACAATACCTGTGGCGTACTGTCCACTACTTGGACCTTTTTAGTTTTAAATATAGAACAGGCAGGATTCGTGATCTATACTGCTTCCAGCCACCAGGTGGCGACACAGGTGCTTTGGCCTCGTTTTGGAGAGAGCTCACTTTGGTTTTCATTGTTGCTGCTGTGTGTTGTTCCTTTGAACTCCACTGTGCGTCGTATTCTGTGCTCTGTCCAGATAACGTGTGATTAATGAGTTGAGGAGGAAGAGGAAGATGTTGCTTGAAGAAATTAATTACATACCACAGTGAGACATTAGATACACATCTGTGCACTGACTCGCTGTTTCCTATCACCTCCGAGACACAGCATCAAATGAGTGGTTGAGGCAAACGTGCACATGCGCACACACACGCACACACACACACACACACACAGTGTTCACAGCCATGTTTATTGGATCTGTTCACTCAAACTACACTGTTAGTTACATAAGAAGCTGACAGCTCTCTGCTCTAAGACGGCTTTAAAGTTTCAATGAATCTGTTCTTTCCACTGATTTATTCTGATACACACTGAAAAAAAACGACTGTCTGATAAAAAGTAATTGCATCCTAAAAATAATTAGACATATTTAAATTTGTAATTTGTCCAATAATCATTTACAAAACTTGGTGACAATGCCCATCTTCAGGGCCTCTGTCAACCGGTGACTCAGGGAGTTCTGTTATCAATCATTACATTATAATAAAAATATTAAAACTTTAAAACTCAGTTCATTCACAGTCACAAAAAAATATTTTGAGAAAACCAGAGCAGCAAGAGAAAGGGGAAATTTGAGATAGTGTCCTATTCGTTCTGAAAACACTCATCACAGCAACATCACAGCACCATGTTAGACTGCAATCAACACCTTATTCACACACTGATCTTACATATTCTCTATAGGGCCACAGAAACAGAAGCTCCAAGAAGTTTCCAAATGAATTAGCTGAGTTGCTCGCTCCCAAAACACCTCTATAAACAGCTATAACAGAGAGAGAGAGAGAGAGAGAGAGAGAGAGAGAGAGATGATATATACAGTGCAGACACAGAGAGAGAAGGTTAACAAAGAGGAGGACAATAAAAACAGAGTGTGTGAGAGAGAGAGATGTACCTGCTGCCAGATTTAAATGAAGAAAGAGATCAGTTCCTGTCTGTCCCGTCCTGCACTCTGACTTAGACTGAGCACATCCACACACACGGAGGGAGAGAGAGGGAGAGAGAGAGACAGAGATCCCTCCCAGAGAGCGAGGGATGAGCGTGCACTGTGTGTGTGTGTGTGTGTGGATGACAGTTTTCATGCTATCATCTGTGAAACAGCTCAGCTGGATGTTGGAATAGTCACAGTCAGCACAACCTCACCAGTTCTACTGGGTCACATGTTAAGAACATGTTGTGATGGTATGAGTAAATCTTGTTAATGCTGTCAAAAGATTTACAGCACTGTAAAAAAAAATACGCAATAAAAGTGTATTAACAGCAAAATATCTCTGTCCTCCGATAACTCTTCTAGCACAAATCTTGAACCCTGCCTCCAGTGTCTCTTTCCCTTCCTGTCCCTCAGTTTTTAGTTCAAACACTGACCGCTGTTCGCCCTGTTTGTAACTTTTCCACCGTTCCTCTGCTCATCTGTTCACACGCCCCCTCTTCCTGCTGCACCCAAATGTCCTCATCGTGACGCCTCTCCTCCCTTATCACCATTCACTTTCTTTTCAACATCATAATAAAAGTCCCTCGCCCCCTGCGTGGATTCTCCCATGTCCCCCCCATTAATCCCTGCTTTGCATTTCCCCACAGCCTAAAGGACAACCTGGAGAATACCATGCAGGGCTGCAGGTCTGGTGGGATTAAAGACAAATCTCTGAAAATGAGAAATGATTTTTGATGCATGTGACATAATGAGCGCACAACACCACTTTTGTGTGTATTGAGTGGGCATATGCTACTGTTTCCTCTGCCCATCTGCGAGTGTGTGTCCTGTGGGGGCTGAGGGGGAGGAAGCATGTGTGAAGTGTGTGTAGTGTGTGTGTTTGTACATTTAATTAGCGGCCTCTGCTCCATATGCACAGGTACATGTGTTGAAAATAGTGCATGTGCATCCATGTTTAGAAATCGACAGAATTTTCTTACAAATTTGTGAGAGGTTCAGAAACCGCTTCTGGTGATCTGCCAAACACACACACACACACAAACACACTGGATTCAATGATTGCACACGCATATGCAGTAGGAAAACACATTCATCAATCACTAGGAACACACACATACACACACTTCGTGCTACACTGGAGGCTGAGGGGAAGTCTGAGCAAAATATTAATTTGAGTGAACAAAACCAACACATTTTGTATAATTAACAAAATGATGTGGGGGGGAGAATGAAAAAGGCCAGAACTCAATTATCACTCATTTCACTCACAAGCTATTAGTGGAGCCCTCGTCATGAAGTTTGCTCCTGGGCCACCGGGGATATTTCAGCCTTAATCCGCTGTCTCACACTCCCAAGAAAAACCCTCATATCATATTTATATTTCTAAACTGTGCATTTCCGACGTTGGAAATTTGAGTCTCCATCTGTGACCGCTTTGTCAGAAACAGACAGACGAAAGAAAGGAAGGGGAGGGACAGCAGAGAGAAATGACGAGGTGAATAAACAGCCCCGCAGCAGCCAGCTGTTCCTCTTCTCTCTGAAACATCTGTCAGAGTGGAAGGAACACTGGGAGGACGCGATGGCGGGAAAGAGAAGAGACGCAATGTGACATGAAGAGATTTTTCCTTTTCTGTTTTTTTTGCGACGCTGGTTCAGTCCTGCTCAGCAGACATGTGGAAATTAGGGGCAGGAATAATTAGGTGAAACAAATTTAAATTTTAAATTTGACCATATGGTGTGATTTCACACAGTGAACGTATCCTGAGAGGAACGTGGCTATCTGTTCATCAGAATGGCTCAAAAAGGTTTGACCTTGACCTGCCCTGAAGGCTGGGGAACAGCAAAACTTAGTTTGAACAACTTTTCATTTTCAACAATTAGATTTTATAGTTAGAGTCAGATGTAAGGTTTGATGATGTAATGGAATCTTCACTTTTTCGGTCGGCCTCCTGCTGGCAGTGTCTTCCTTTTGGATTAAAGCACAGTTTAATGAATTCAATTAAACAGATCAAAAGACTTAATCAAAAATGAGTTGAATCATTGAGCTGAGTGCTGAAAAGGACTTTTTCAGTGACAAGTACGGAGGGTGGGGGGGGAGGGGCTTGTTGTCATGGCTGATTTACTCTTTGCTCAGTTTTGCTGGAGGCGACAGAGACTGACAGACGAGGGAAGAACTATATTCACTGACCTCATTATGACCTCAGATTTCATATAGAACCCCTCACTTTCACACACACACACACACACACATCTAAATCCACAACTTTACACAAATTAGATCTGAATACATACATTTTTTCTCTTTTACTGATTCCTATAAATTGTTTACTGTCTGGCGCAGCAGTGACAGAGCAGTATTATCTCCATTGCTGTTTCCCATTTGTTGATTTTCTGTCTATTAGAGGATTAGGATAATCTCTCTGGAACAATATACAAACTGATGTTGCCATACAGCATTGTGGGATTAGAAGGCCAAACCCTAATGTGAAATACTGCGTGTTCTCATTTTACTCTATGTGCTGTGTATCTAGACTTGTGTAAAAACTGTACAGAGGCAGGTTTATTTCTGTGGGTGAAAACTTGAAGCAAAGTTTCATAAGAACTCGCCACTGCTGAGAACGATTGGGAGGTCTCACTCATGTTGTGCCCATGCTGTGTGAGTACTTGCACGCTCAGGTGCGTGTGTTGTTGTTCGTGTGCTTCAGTTGCAGATTTACTTGCTTATTCACCAACCTTTGAAATTCATGATATATTAATATGTCTCTTACATGTGACATTGGTGAAAGACACACAGAAACTTGGTTAAACGAAATCCCACGCAGCCTATGAGGATGGATTTTGTAATACATTTTTGTGTGTTTTTATCCACATGCCCAATGTGCACTGTTATTATTGTTTAGGTGGAGCTTTATTTAGTTGTGATTTACATTTACACGTGTGACTGAATACTACAAAGTGTACGTGTGATAAAACACCACTGATTCCATTGAGTTATTAACACTGACAAGCATGAACCCATCATGTCGTTATATCAGATTTGTCATCATGTGTTTTATTACTGTGTGTGTGTGTGTGTGTGTGTGTGTGTGGTGTGTAATCTGTCATGCCATCTATCCTGAATTAATAAAGCAGTACAGAGTTTATATAATGCGTACCGTGGGTGACTCATCCCTCTCTAAGCCTAATGTGTTCAGCAGAGTCATGACCTCGTTACCTTTTCAGTGTCGTGATCTCGGCTCTCTGTGCTGGAATGATAATGGAACCAACACCGTGAAGATGAATTTACATTTTCTACATTAACCAAGTTTACACACGCCTCGTCCACCCAGACAGATGTGACAGCAGGCAAATGTAATGTGACTTTTTACTTTACTTTTTAAATGTTAAAACATGTTATGATAACTTTACTTACTTTACGTACCTGCAACCCTGAGAGCAAATACAATCTACCTTTGCATTCGGTGAAAGGAACAGCTACTTGTGATAGATCTGGAGAAACTATTCAAACAGATGCTAATCTGACCTAACTCTCTCTCACACTCTTTGATAGGCGGGACTAATTAGGACCAATCTAACTGTCCCCCAGTGGAGACAGAGGATCCAGTGCTCAACACAAGGTCACTCAGTTCACTCACTAAATTGTAAGATAGACTTTTCCTCTCCTATTGAAGTTTTAGAGAAGCGTGTTAACTTATCATCGATCAGTCAAGAGATCTGTAGAACACTGTCAAACAATGTGATCTGAAAAGTGATTTATACAAGCAATTCAATCTGTCTCTCCAACCCCACACAGAACTACAGAACACATAAAGAATCCCCTGCATTGAAAAAATGAGGACAAAATAGTGAACATAAAAAAATAAAATGAGAAAAGATGAGATCTTTTAGAATAAAACCCAAAAAGGTAGCCCGCGAGTTTGCTTTTAAAGCTCTCCAGTAGTGACTGCAGGGTGTTGGGGGACAGCTAGTGTGGGGTGATTAAAGACCACACATCGAGCACAGCTGATTAACTATCAGAGAACAGATGGCTATCAGATGAGCCTCTCCATCAAACTTCTTCAGCCAGACAGGGTTCACGTCTGGAGCAGACAGGCTCCGTCACAACATCCAGGCACTTAAAGGAGACCGAAGCACTCCATCCTGGAACGACGCAGTGACAGCCCCAATCTGATTTCTGCTTACAGAAATATACACACAAATAACTAATCTGCAGGAATCAGCAGCAGCATCACTTGTGAAAAGCTCAAAACGACAGAAATTGAGATTGGGAAAATCTATGTTTCTGTAACGATACCAGCAGATGGCACCATTCCACACTACAGCTGGCATCTGGCTGGATGAGTGACAGCAGGGATCTCAAATTGGGTAAATCTGTACCGTGGGTGGCAGATGTTATCAAACCTCTACTATCACATGATCCATGAACTTTTAAAATTTTACCAAACCTCAATGCAGAAGTGGAGTTTGAACTTTGAAACCTTTTTAAATAACCCAAATGTTAACTGGACCATGACACAAACACATTTGCTTTTTATTTGCTTATTCATCTCTCTCTATAAAAAAAAGAAAAACATTTTCATCACGAACCCATTTCCCATTATGTTTTCTGACAAGCAAAGAAAAACATCGTCCTCAGACAGAGCGATAAAGGAGCAGTGGTTCGGTGCTGCAAAGAGAGCATGCAGGGGACAGTGGAGCCTGCACTGTGCTTGTGCACTTAAAAGCTTTAGAACAGTAATTACTTTCAAAACATTTCCACAGGCTGCATTTCCCTGCACCTCACAAGAGGACCTCGACAGTAGCATCCAGCTCTGCCCCGAGGCTCCTGAAAGCTTCACATCAGAGGTCAGAGGAGAGGGGAAAATCAGGGACGATAATATTCTACCATGATGCCGAGAAATGGATGAATGAAACTGCTGCAGCAACCCCTGCCAGAGTAATTAGTGAGAGTTTAAAAAACACAACAGAATCAGATGTACTTGCTTTTCTTTGTTTGCATTGGAATAACTAGCAAACTATTTTGAGACGTATTCAAGTTGCATGCTGTGTGTAGTAAATGGGTGCATGCATGAAAACAGCAGCCTCCCAGGTGTCAGCTTTAAAGTGCGTGTTGTTGGAAGCAAGAAAACAAAAATGTAACTGCTCTTGCTCTTAACAGTTACTACACAACCGCAGCCTCACAGTGGTTTTGCTGTTTGCATGTTTCCCTCTTCAGAGACGCCACTTCGAGCTCTGACTCATCTCTGAATGTGCATGCGCGGCCTCAAATCACATATCTGATATGAGGATTGGTACTTTACAGAAGAGCAAAGACTTTTCTTACGCTCCAGCAACTCCACGTGTGCAGCTGCATCATTGTCTTTGTGCTCTGCAGCTGATGAGAACAGACTCTGTCACATCTATTGCTTTGTCTGCTCGTGTCTCAGCTTTTTCCTTTAGGGCTGCGAAAAGTTCATGAATTATTGTGAGCTGGGGCTGAGGCTTGTTTCTACTTTATTTGTGGGGAAATGCAAAATCTGACACTGATATTGTTTCAAAGTATTGCTGTAAATAAAACCAAGGCAGTGGATATCTAACTATACTTATTACACCTATTACATCTGTCTGTCTGCGACTGTGATTCATTGACTTTCACCGTAAAGGTTTGGCACATGGAAACAGTATTCATAGAAGCACTTCCTGTTTGGAAAATTGTCCTCAAATTAAAAGCACTGTGTTTATGTTGTTGTGGTGTGACCTTGTGGCGCAATGGTAGCGCGTCTGACTCCAGATCAGAAGGCTGCGTGTTCAAATCACGTCAGGGTCAGGCTCAGTTATGCCTCCATCTTTCTTAAATCGCCTCCTCAAAATAAATAACGTGTTCTGAATCTGAAAATGCTTTATAAGGGAACACTTTGCAGAGGTTTTATTTTGACATATGTGTGAACTTGACTCTGAAGATTATTTCGTTGCCTCTCAATTCAATGAACTAGCAGACATGCAATGAAAAAAAATTCAAAGTTCAAACTTAAACTTCGCACACATAAACAGTTGAAAACCAAATTCAATTTGATTTTATGAAAAATATCTTCATCACAGATAAACCAGGTAGGACGAACGCAATGTTTATTACTTTTACTTTACACCATAGACTGTTTGTTAAAAGTTCTGCACACTACGTCCACAACTCAAACAATAATAACTAATATATATAAATAATAAATAAGTAATAAGTAATAATTCACGACAAAGAAACAGACCATTCCATCCAGGCAGATTTAGAGTGGACACTCCACGAGCATAACATAATAATTTACAAACAATACTAAATAACACATTTACTTTCAGTGTTACATGTACCTGTAATCTAGCACACGTGTACTTCTTGGAATGGAGTTCAACAGTCAGGAGTCGTAAAGGTTAGACTTTAGAAAGAAGAGACTCAACATTTTGCTTACCTCTGCTGCCATGAGGGATAACTCCATCATCCCTGGATCGATGGTGGCCAGTCTGAGTGTGTGAATGAAACACTGTCGTTTGGAAAGGGAGCGTTGTGAAGCAAAGGAGAAAGCAAAACAGAGAGGGCACACTCCAGGCTGCAGGGCTCTGCTGGATGAGCACAGTTGTGGATGTGCTACATAAAGACACGGGGAACGAGTTTATTCTCTCATCTCCCTCTACATCCTCTCTCTCCCTCTATGTATAGACGTGTATGTTGGGGTGGGGGGAGTTATCCTTGGAGCATGCCTGATAAACCATGCAGAATTATTGATGCTGGTGTAGCTTCGGCACATAAACTCGTTTTGACACTGTAAACGCCGTGTACATCTGCCTGCCATCACTTCCCCTAGGCTGAAATTCAAAATCCCAGTGGCGCCTGAATTATTCAATTGCTTTTTCATTTACGTTAAAATCATCTCTGCATGTCACATTGTTTTTTTATCACCTTCAAAAATGTTCGTATTAATAACATTTAACTGCTGTGTAAAGCATGCATAATGTAATTATATAATGCATGATATGATCACACTTGGGTTTTTTTATTTTAAAATCTTTATTGACTTTTTTGTTTTCAGTATAGCTTTTAGAATCTATTTCATTGCATTAAATTGTTGTCATTCATATTTGTATTATTTTCAATATTTTGACATTGAAGCACATTGAACTACACTAACACCTTTAAAGGCTTCTACACCCATAACATTTGACTGATTGATGAATGTATTGTCCATCAGTGGAAATCATGAAGCCATTTATAAATGGGCACCAAAAAGTCACATGTCTAAAATACTGTTTTCATTCTATAGTTGAACAGCTGAAAATGTCAGTGAATGCATCATGCCCTGCAGCTGCTTCACCTACATTATCCATCTGGCCTCTTTCATGTGATGGGTGAGGGGAAGAAACTATATACCTACATATCTACTGAAATAATTATAAACTTCCATTCGTCTGTGTTGTTTCTTCTTTGGTTCAAAAAGAGTTGCGCAAATAAAGTTTCTGATGCTCTGAGATGAATCAGATGTTAGTGTTTCTGTTTGAGTATCAGCAGTCAGGCATACAAACGCTTTCTGTAAAAATACCCAGTGTTTGTTTATGTATGCAAACAGTTTGTTTGTGCTTGAAATTAGGTTGTGTTATTGAATTTAATTTCGAAAGACAGATTCACCCTGAGCCGCTCATGTGTATCCAGTGTCACCGCACAGCAAGCTGTTAACTGTAGACCTCTATTGTACTCACTGTGGCCTTGGGAACAATTACTGCTGCATGAGGAAACCCCTTAAAATAGTCTCTGTTCCGGATGTGTGTGTGTGTGTGTGTGTGTGTGAGAGAGAGAGAGAGAGAATGTGTTTTAAAAGTTAGTGCAGTGTGTTTATGTGCCCTATATGTAATAATATGAGTCTGTGCTCATGTGTGCATGCTTCAAAACAATGAGCAGCTTTTTATGCATTGTCCATTCACATAGAGATGGTCATTTGTCCTGAGGGCCACATGAGCTGTCAGCAGAGACAGATCCACATTCCGTTAAATCAAAAGATAATTTTTTTTACTCTTTTATTTAACCATAACTGCATCACAATTTGTTAATGAATGGGTTTCATTTGTGTCGTACAGCAGGAGCAGGAGTGTCCGACTTGGGGAGATGAATCTACCCAAAGTGTTTCTCTGTCTCTTGTCGTGAACACATCTATTCTCCATCTAGCTCTTTGGTGCAGATAACATTTTTAAAACACGATTGTTACACACAGACAAACACTTTCAAAGGCTGCCTGTTTATACTGTGCTCATCTCAGGTCCAAGCTATTGTCTACGTGCATGGAAATAGGATAGATATGAAAAAAATAATGATATGATAATGATATATGCAGTGTACAACGAACATGTACTGTGTGAAAATATGTGTAGTGAAATTGACCAATACAAGTGAACCAGTTCTGTTTTGAAGTACAAATATTTACGTCGAAGTTAAACGTTTGACACAGTCGCGCGTTGGAGGAATGAGGGAGTGTGTCCAGAGGGGGGCAGCACTGAGACACCAACTACCCTGAACCCAGAAAGAAGGCGACGAAGAAGAAGAGGACCGCATTTACTTCCGTGTGACTGGTACAAATGCATGGGTGCGTCGTGTCGGTGCTGTCTGTGATTTGAGCCTCTAACGCAGTCCTGATGGATCCCACCGCAGCGCACACTGGCTTCAGACAGCGTAAGTTACGTACGTGAGTCCATGAATCGATTTCTCCGTGTGCGCACTTTGAGCCCGCCGCCGTTTCCCGTGTTCAGCGGATGAAGCTGCTGAAACGCGATGCTAGCTAAATGCTTTTAGCCTCTCATGGTAAAAACAACCCAAGATCCCACACGCTTCATTCATCTCGGCGTTAGCGTTCTCCCCTTCAGACCGTTATTAAGCTTTGAGCTAAAGCAACAGTGCTAACTACCGACCTAAAGCACGTAACGTGCCCGGGCGGGGAGATCACAGCAGCCGCTTGTCCTTTGAACGACATGTCTCCATGCTGTCTCGTGTTGTTTGTTAAAATGCACTGAAGACCTTCTGTGGTGTAAGGTTAAAATAGCTGTTTGACCCTGTTCACAAACCGCTCAGTGTGGTGAGTTTTAATGACAGTAATGAGGAAACATTTAATGTGAACTAATGGTGGTTTAGAACATTACTCCTACTGTTAATATTTCTAATAGTCTAGTTAGTGATTACGCAGCACTTTTCAAACCACAACAGCAAATCAGTTTAAGGGCAGCAATAAAATAATAAAACAGCCCAGATCAAATCAAGGAAGTCTTTCCAGTAAAAGTACTTTTCTTAAAATAAACATCTTAAACCATAACCAGGAGTGACACCCTGTGTGATGTTCTGAGGCTTGAATTATGGCACTGACTCTTGTGTTGCCATTGCTTGTGTTGTTCTCATATGGAGCCTGGTGGTGCAGGGAAATTTCCAAACTAAAAGTGTCTGTGGCTGTTGATGTAATCTGCCCTCATGACAAATGTGTGATGAAGTTTTTTTTTTTTGTTTTTGTTTTTGGAGCCTGAGAGTGTCCAGAGATTTTATTTATAAACAAATACGAGAGCAATTTATACAAGTGAAATGGAGAGGAATCCTTGCTTTTTTAAAATCCTGCATCTGTCTGCTTCGCTAACACTGCTCACTCTCTGCCACCAAACATTTTAAATAGTCCAAGCAATAAGGATCTGCTCCTTTGATTGATGTCTCTTTCCTCTCTCATGACATCCAGAGCCTAACATGCGTCTAAGGAACAGCTCCATGGACGGGTCAGATGGTAGCCAGCTGTTTGAGGATACAAGTAGAGCTGGACTTGGTCCTCAGAGCGGCTACAGGTGAGAGCCCTGCCAGATAATCTGCTGACGTTCTCCTGCCTTGCATTCCACCTTTTGATTCAATTGTCAATGAATCAAATTATGTTCAGCTCACAAAACTTTAAACCGTCCAATTTTTCCCTCTTTGTTCCGCTGCAATATTGATTCTCCCCTCGATACATTTGATGATAAAGTTCAAGTACCATGTCACCATGTTTTTTAGCTCATGCTTTTACTTTACATGTCGGCAGGAATCAGCAGGCCGGGCCGCACGCAGCAGGATTCCCAGGCCAGTCCCTCCTGTCAGACCCCATGTCTAACCTGGCCATGGCGTACGGCAGCTCATTAGCATCTCAAGGGAGGGAAATGGTGGATAAGAATGTAAGACTGGCCTGTGATTATTATTTTGCTTCAATTCATATTTTAGTAAAAACCTCCTGAATAGTAGCACATTGACACGTGGATAACTGTGTGCCTGTTCGTTTCAGCTGGACAGGTTCATCCCCATTTCTAAGCTGAAATACTACTTTGCCGTGGACACGGTGTACGTAGGGAAGAAGCTGGGCCTTCTGGTTTTCCCTTACATGCACGAGGTCAGTCTGCTAGCATGTGCTAAATGTGTGTGAAAGTGTGAAACAACCACCTGTCCTAACATTTCTCGGAGATTTGAGATTCTTTAAATCAGGGGGCTCGAGGGAGAAGTAGATCTCTCTTTGCTATAAAAAAGCTTTTATTGTCTAAATATAAATGCATAAATTTAATTTTCACTTTATTGTATAATTTCTTTACTGTATTTTATATTGTTTGGGCTAAAGCACTTTGTAATTATTTGTTTTTATTGTTTATTTGTATTTAAAAGTGTACAATACAGTATACAAGTTATTAAGTTAATACTTTGAAAGTGAAGCTGTAGGTGAAATATTCAGGCCTTTAACTTGGAAATATTAACTGCTTTTACCCTCTAGTATGACGTGTGTGTGTGTGTTGTAGAACTGGGAGGTGAGCTACCAGCAGGACACTCCAGTGGCTCCACGCTTTGACGTGAACGCCCCTGATCTTTACATTCCTACCATGGGCTTCATCACATACATCCTGGTGGCCGGACTGGCCCTGGGCACACAGAACAAGTACGCACACAGTACAGTCCTCATCTTATTTTTTTTTTTTAATGAAGAAAAGATACAGTTCTTTTGATTCTTGAACTCCGCGCTGACGTTTAAAACGTAACTTATGAACACCTCAGGTTTTCCCCGGAGCTGCTGGGAGTTCAGGCGAGCTCAGCGTTTGTGTGGTTGGTCATGGAGGTGCTGGCGGTCTTGCTGTCCCTCTACCTTGTGACTGTAAACACAGACCTCACAACCATAGACCTGCTGGCCTTTTCTGGCTACAAATATGTTGGGTATGGATCCCCTCTCTGCCTGTGTGTTAACATTTCCATCAGACTCTGTTTTATTATTTCCATTCTTATGATCTGATTGATTGCTATTATGTTTGCTCAGTTGCTTTCTCTTAATGTCTTTTTTTTCGTTTTCTCAGTTAAAAAAAAAAAAAACTAAGGCTGTCTTTTATTTCTCTTTTAGGATGATCATAGGTGTAGTAGCAGGCCTGTTGTTTGGGAAACCAGCGTATTATCTCTCTCTACTTTGGTGCTGTGCTGCCATCTTTGTCTTTATGGTGAGTATAGGAGCTTTAGTTTGAAAAATGTCCTGAGGACATTAGAAACACATGGTTACAGTTCAGACTGATCATGATGGTTGAAGTCGGCTCATTTGGATGCTGGAAAGCATCTTTTTTTTGTTGCCTGGTTGACACATGGTCCAAATCTTATCCCCCCACAGATCCGCACTCTGCGCCTGAAGCTGCTTTCGGAGGCGGCAGCAGAGGGAAGGCTGGTGAGAGGAACCCGGAATCAGCTGAGGATGTACCTCACCATGTCTATAGCGGCTGCACAGCCCATCTTCATGTACTGGCTCACCTACCACCTCGTCAGATAGATGCTGGAACACACTCTTCTGCAGGAGATGAACTTGGCTGACCCCGTGCCACCTCACCCTCAAATAGAAAATACACCCAGGAAGAAGAAGCCAGGCTGGGATGAAACAACAGTTGTCTGGATATCCCTTCACACAAAGACTCACTCGATGTGAGCTCAGAGCAGAACACGTGCTACAAGATTCGTAGACGATGTGAGGCTCTAATGCCTTTTCTTTCACAGCACAGCCTCATGTCTTTGGTATTGTGTCTTTATCTCGTCTTTTTCAGATGTAACGTCTTCAAAGCATTTTGTAGCAAGTGGCTTTAAGTTGCTTTTCTATACCTTGTAACTATTTGTTTTGTAATGTTTTTTAGGAATATTTAAGTGCGTATGTTTGTGCATAGCAAAAGTATTACTGCTGATGTTGCTCTGGTCTGAAATCTCATGTGCAACGTTTCTGAGCAGACGGAAAGAAAAGCACACAAACCTCATACTCACACCGTCCATTTATGTGTAGACTTCACAAAGAGGAATTTTTGATATCCTTTTAAAAAGCAGAGTAAATTAGTTCACATTGGAAGTCAGATGGAATAAAGACAGGGAAGAGATGGTCTGTGAAAAGTTGTTTTACTCTGCTTGAGATACTTGAAATATTTTAACGTCAGCAATGCACCTATTGCTTTAATGTGCTGGTGTCACTATGAACTGTGCTTTAATTTATGTAGCCAGTGTTGAATCAAACCGGGTTGGATTTACATTCACTTCAGTTATTGCAGGAAAAATGGAAACAATGGGTAAATGCTTCACAATAAACTGAGGTGCCAATAAAAATACTTAAAATCTGTTGTGAGCTGTTCATTAAAGTTGAACCATCTCATTCAAATTCAGGCTTTTTGGTCTTGTTTGACTTCTGGGCCAAATTAAATTTGGTTTACAGTTGTGACAGAATCAGAATGAGATTAACATTTTCTGTCGAGAAATGGTGGGAATTCTTTTCTTATTTAAAAATTGGCACATAAAAACAAATACACAGATAAACAGAAATACAAGATAGAGCTTTTGGTTATTAATAGAACGTGGTTTCATGTGTGGGGTTGTGTATCGTGCTCTTAAAATAACATTAAAACAAAACTATTATCACAGTGAAGAAAACTTATTGTGTGTTAATATGGTAACAGAACTACTGAGAATGAAATAAGTAAAATGAATCTAAGATGTCTGGTGTATTTCTTCTTACGTCTTAAACCTCATTTGTTATGAATGGCCTGAAGAAGCCTGGTGTGCATGGTCTTCTCCACCGGGTACCTCCGGTAGTTGGGCAGTAACAGCAGATAATGATGGGGGACGGATGCTGGCAGAGCGAGCTCGGTGCTGTCTGCCAAGACGGCCACTGTCATCCCGATGCTCTTCATGCCCAGGTAGGGCACGCGGTCACAGTCTGTGAGGAACACTGGCCACAGAGACATCGACGAGTTCAATAAACGAATCGCTCAACCAACAGAAGCAGCATCATGATACTTACAAAGGAATTTTTTCTTCTCCTCTGCTGTCAGTTTCTCAAACACCTCCCAGAAGGTGATGATGGTTGGATGGCCAGCATGATACTCTCCTTCATACACTGTGTTCTGTTTGCAAAAATAGAACAAATCAAAGCACGTGCACACAAATTGAGTCCTCAAATCTTCTCAACACTTATTTCCATCTAATGGTTTTCAACAGACCTGCTTGAACACCTGCCAGTCGTAATCTTCTTGGCCCATCATCACCGCCTGAAGCTCCTCCGGCTGAAAGAATTCCACCACCTCCACGTCACACACTTTGAGAAACCCGGTCTTGAACGCTTCAAACACACCCGCCACCGACTTGTCGAAGGCATAGTTGACGAAGGCAGAAATGAACTCTTTCCTTGGAGTACAGAGAAATGAGAAAGTACCACTTCAGTCACTTTTTACTTGAAAATGAAATTGTTGTATTCCAATTATCACCTATCTGACCCGGTTGTGAGTCTTGCATGCTCTGTATTAGCATACCTGTTTGAGCCTGTGACAGGTTTTCCAGCTTCTTTTGGGTCAAGCTCAACTTGCTCATCCCCCCAGGTCACCTGAATGAAGAAGAATCAATTTACCCCAGCATACTGCAGCAGCAGAGTATCTGAGAGGTTAGGGGAACCTACTTTGAAGGTAATGTCCTTTTCTTTGAGTACATCTGGAGTGTAGTCCATCATGCGACGCCAAGACCTGAAGACAACGAAATGTGACTATCCATTCATACACAATGTCATGGTGATTGAATCATCAGTTTAAGTCTACTTTGGGTTATATAAGATATCATATAAAACAAGTTTTATTGAAAATTCAGTTTGAATTAACAAAATATTTCACAATCTCATTGGTTGTAGTGAGTCTACCGTGGATGGTTAAAATATTATGACTGAATCAAAATTCAGTCATAACAATGTTGGTTCTAAGCTCAATAAGATTTGTGCATTTGAAAAACGTACTCTGCCACGACAGGGTCAAACTCCTTCATATCGTCCAGTGAAGGTTTGACCCTGACCAGCTTCTTGAAGAGAACCAGTGGGAAAGGCAGGTGGACCATGTTGTGGTTGTAAAGAGCCATGCCACACAAAACCCCGAAAAGGAAGTAGCGCTTCACCTCCACTTTGGGCTGTGTGGTTAGTGAATAAAAAAAGAAAACAATTACACGCTTTGGTCTTTGATGACCCTAAGATTTTTCACTTCGAGGAAATGCACTTACTCTGGGAGGGAACCAAATCAGAGTCTTGCTGGGATTGTACATGAACATTTTAGACTTGGGAGCGATGAGCTCCTCAAATATGCGGAGGAAGAGTTCCCTCTTGTTGACGTTTGTAACCTTTTTGTCATCCACAAACTGCACCTGGGGGACGAGAGCAATTTTAAATGACACACAGAACACAAACCCATTTTAAACCTATTATTTATGACTAACTAAATGAGCACTTCACTTTCAAAACATCCCAGAATAAGGACACCACGCTAATCTGTGATGAGAAGAGCACTTGTTGGTGGTGATCAAGATGCTTTCGCTTCCCAGCTCACTCCTGCTGGGGAGCAGTCATGCCCCTGGATTTATTTCCAGAGGACCGAAGCTTTTTGATTGTGTGTTTACCAAAAGCTCTCTTTTGAAGGCGCAGTGCTCGGCCGCTTCCAGATTTCTGAAGGTGTCTTCGACAAGGTGAGTTTGTCTCAGTGTCAGCTGGAAGGGTTGGGCCCAGGTAAAGTTTGGGGAGGGATTTCTCATAGTCTTTTTACACTCTTCCAACGACCAGTTGTCAATCAAATGGTGCGCTTTCTGTAAGCACAAAATCCTCCTTTATGAATAAATCTTCACACAGATTGAAGTACTGTTGATATTGATCTTCAGTAAAATAATCCGAGTCTCTGTTGTACCTTCATTACAATAGCGTAGATGTTGAAGATCCCTGCCTTGCACTCCAGGGTCAACAAAAACGGGTAGCGGCAGAAAATAGCAGGTGCGTTCTCTTCATCCTTCAGGAAAGTAATCAGGCATTTAATCATTTCTTCATTGTTATTTTAGCAGTGATCTAAAACCCACTGCAACATCAAATATACCGGACCGTATCATTTTACCTCCAATTTAGAAAACGTAAACCACAGAGCGAGGTCTTCATGGAGCTTCACGCTGTCCCTGATTTCCTCCACGTAAAACGTGCTCAGTGGGACTTTGTAGGAGTTTCCAGCTTTGTTGGCCTGTAAACAAATATTTTAATTAATTACAGAAACTTGTACCCCAATCGATGTACAGTTTCAAGCCATCAACATCACCTCTGGTCAAATTTAAAAGGCTAAGCCAGTGGTTCCCAAACTGTGAAAGAGAGGGAGCATATAATCAGTTTCCACTATATTCACCATTTTTTCCTACAGAAGTAATTATAACTTCACTTTTGAAATGTAACTGCATTATTTCCTTTACATATGACCCAAACACTGGTCATTGAAAATAGATTCACCAACACACTTTGTTTTCATTAACTTCTTTTAGAGATGATTTTGTTTGTGACCCTTTGTTAAATCCTGCGCTGAAGCCACTGGCGATATTCAACTGATAATAAAATAAGATGACATTGACCTTGTAAAGTAGTTTGAGGGTTTCCAGCAGGTATTTGATTCCGGGGTTGTGAGTTGCCAGGAGGCAGTTTTTCAGCATAAAGGCAAGGGCGTTTCTGAAGACCATGATATGCTTCATCAGGATGGAGGGTGTCACTGAAGACCACCAGCTTCCTGCCCAACAAAAACACAGCAAATTCACACTATATGATTTCCACAAGAGAGCCGTGTCGTATGAGGGATTCTTTGGGAACACTTGTATATTGTGTCCCTGAGGTTTACTTATTGTATGGGAAACAAACAATGTATGTGGCGTATTTTACTTAGGGCTGCCAGAGGCTTGTCTTTCAGATGAGCAATGATGATGGCCAGAGGCAGCGAGCCCTTCATGACGCTTGAGTCCTCTTGGAGAAGAGGGCACGTCAGCAGAATCAGAAGGATCTCCGGAGATTTAATAGCCATCATAGATTCACCAAGCAATACCAGGAGGAGATCCATTTTCATCTGTGAGAAACAAAAAAGATAACACGGTCATGGTCAAAAAAACAAAACAGAAAAAAAACAAACTGTGGTGGTTTGTCAGTGAACTTAATAAACCTCTTCTTTCAGACTCATGAGTTCACCGTGACCTTTGGCCACTGAATTCTAATCAGACCATCTCCGAGTCCAAGCAACATCTGGTCAAAAAGTGAAGACAGAAAAGGTCTGTTTGTGCCAGATCCAATTAAAATTCTCTATAGGTGTTCTTGTTATATATAATCCCAAGAACATGAGGTCACAGCCACCTTGACCACCAAAATCTAATCAGTTCATCCAGGTGAAGAAATGTGAAGGAAAAACATTCAAAGGAATTTCTTAACTGCTTCTTTGATCCAAGGTATTTTCAGCATCTGATCAAAAGTTTGGCTGGCGGCTTCCAGGTCCACAGTTATAGCACCAGCCTCTAATGGAGACCCACTGTCAACACAGGCAAAGAATTAAAACAAATCTATGACCTTAAATGTTCTTTCTGAATGTTGGAACTGATTAATTTTACTTTTACATTTTCACTAAATCGTCAATATAATTTGTTCAATGGCATATACATCATTTTATAAAGTTCATAAAGAGAAAGTTTATAAAATTCATAATATTTAAATGTTTTTTCTCTCTCATGGCAGCGGCTGAGGGGGTAGAATGGTAATCGTACCAAAGATTTTACAATTCTGTATTATCTTGTCTTATCTGAGAACATCACAGAAATCAGCCCAAACAAAACTTACTTGGCTTTTGTGAAACCTGCAACAAGGCTTGAACTGGTCAAAAATATAGAAGATATTTCTCTGTTGCACAAAGAGAAACAAAGTGTTGGATCAGTCTCAAAACATCAGTTTCTGAAAATAAGGCAAATGTACAATTTTTGAAATTATTGAATAAAAATGTGTCACTACCTCTTCGCCTCTTCATTGCCGCGTGCCATTGACAGCCATGTTTGCAGCTTCGTCTCATCGAGTCGCCCAGTTATCTGCTCATTAATCTTTCAAGAGAGTAGATATACATTTTAAGATGGCCAGTTCATTAAGCATGATAAAATACTTTAAAGCTGAACTGAAACATAACAGTGTTATACATTTTCATTTATATTATTTCAAAAGAAATTCAGATTACCTGTGCAGGTGAAGAGTAAGCAAAGTTCGTGTTCCACCCAGCAGATATTTTCAAGTCTGAAACAATAGTAATATAAAACATAGTAATATTAATAATGGTGTATGGAATGACACCATGAGGTGGAGGGGATATCAAAGACACACGCTCCACCTCATACATACATATATATATATACATACCTGTGGGTATGGCTGCTGCACTGTCAGTGGTGCATGGAAGTTGAACTAGAGTGGGACTCAGATATTTCTCTGCTTGGCCAGTCCCAATTTGACCTTTGACCCCATTGCCAAACGCCCACAGCTGACCAGACGAGCCCAACACCAAAGTGTGACTCCTGTGAAAAGAAACCAGACGTATCATAAGTATTCGATGGAGTAATGGTCAAGGGAAAGGTATATATACTGAGTATAATCATCATCTCATTATCATTCTGTTTCTGTAAAAAAAAAAAAAAAAAAAAAAAAAGGTAAATGTGAAAAAGCAGTTCCAGTGTGGCAAGAAGAACACGACTCATTTTTTACCGGCCACATTGGACCTGTGAGGCAGGTCCCTTCAGGCCGTCGACCAGCCTGGGCTTCACTTCATTGGCGGAGGAGCCGTGACCCAGCTGACCATGGCTTCCCTCTCCAAAAGTATAAACTTTGCCCTCCTAGGAATCACAGCATTGTGTCAAGAGCTGCCCAGTCTTTGGGTCGGTCAGTCAAGGCAACACAACATGAATGAGAAGAAAAGTTGAGTGAAGTTTCTACCTTTGTTAGCACAGCAGAGTGAGCTTCTCCACAACTCATGAAGGAGACACCCAGAGGTCTGAGCGCTGGCACCATGCAGATGTTAAACCTGCCTGTTAGTCATGGAAAGAAGTGGGCATTGACACATTTATCACTATTTTAAGATTTAAAAAAAACATAATTTGGATTTTATACTTTCTATTGTGTTACCACTAGAAGGATTTTTTTGTCATCTTTGTCTTTTTACACTTTTCTGAAAAAATCTAGTGTCAGGTTATTTTCGTCTCTTATGTCACAGTGGCTTTACTTTAATGAGTTGATCTAATTTGAGTCAATCAGTCGGACAAATAACTCATCTTCGACAGGTAGTAAATGTATGTATCGAGATCTGTGACATTCTCCAGTATTATTAACAACCTGCAGTTATGGCAAATGATTTGTACCGTTCTCATCCACCCTGTTGACCCCCAGCTGGCCTGATTTATTGGCCCCGCAGCAGTAGACCAGGGATGAGAGCGAGAGGAACAGGGTGTGGTTCGCTCCGGCTGCTATCTGGGTCACAGGCACGCCGGACAGGGCGCACACCAGGACGGGCGTGTGCTGCTGGGCCACCTCCTTCCCCAGTCCTAGCTGACCATGACTGTTCAAACCCCACGAGAAGACATCTCCTCCTGGGGAGAGCGCAAAAAAAAAAAACAGATACTTACACTATACTGTCACACTATATAATCAATCAACTTTGTGTTTTAAAAGTCTGTTAAATAATCAAATAAATTACTGCAGCAAGAAAAAGAGGTTGTGCTTTTGATCTATAGATAAAAGAGGAAGCGAAGGCCTTGCCAAGACTGACATCAGCACACACAACTCCTGGCAAATATCTGCGTCGGCCAGATATTGATAAAGAAATTATTTAAATTATCGGGACCACTGCTGTAGATAAATTATAAAAAGATCTGATGAGGGCTGGAACACACAAAAAGGTCCTAAGTGTGTTCAGTCTCTTACCTTTAGTCAACGCCAGAGAGTGGAAGTTTCCACAGGCGACCTGGATCACCTGTATCCGCAGAGGTATGGGCACCCAACTGTAATAAAGAGAGACAGTTTGAAATGAAAAACAACTCTGCTTTCATCTCCCACCATCATGGCTTCAGTTCCATATCACAGAGACTGAATTGCCTTGGTCTGATGCAGGTTAGCGCTTGATTCACCAACATCCCCAGCTGTCCATTCTCTGCCGCCCCCCAAGAGAAAACGTCCCCAGAGGCACACAGAGCCAGACAGTGGTCCTGACCACATGCCATCAGCACCACACTGCCAATCCCCTCCACCCGACCTGACACAGGATGATAGACAAGAGAGAAAACACCCAGGTTGTAAAGTTAACTTTGGAAATGAAAATTACTTTAACACAATCATTCCAGTCTTATGTCATTGATGTAAATTTGTAGTTGTAAAATAATGCCTCAAAAAATAATATTGAAAGTTGAGATGTCACATTGACAGGAATAGACAAACCTTTTGCTGTTAATTGGGAACTTAAGTGTCGTATTTTCTTTTATAATACATATCCAATAAATTCCCTTCAACATCACTGAATAAACAAGTGACTGCCGATGCTCTTCAGCGCAGAAGTCTGAATTACACAATATATTCAAACCGTGAACGCAACATTCTACTGAATAAAGGAAATTTGCCACACAGACTTGAACGCAGCCCAAAACCTACGCAGGTCCCTTTTAAGTTTCGTTTCCTGGGCTGAAGACAAGGAAACGAAAGAGACTGACAAGACGTAAACACACCAGATAATAAACGTGCTATTTAACAGTTATTAACAAATAATGCAATAAAATATGTATACGTTAATGTAGATAGATAAATAGATAGATAATTATTACTTTACCTAGTGTCCTTTCATCCGTGGGTGTAGTTCGTCCCAGTTGTCCCCTTGAGTTTCGTCCACATGAGAAAACGCCTCCATCCCTTGACAGGAATAAGGTGAACTGGTCCCCGCAGCAGATGGAGCTAATATCCCGGGGGACGGTCCAGGACACCGGGCTGAGGGCCGTCTGTGGCCCGTACTGTCCACTGGAGCTGTCACCCCAACAGTACAGCTGCACCATGTCTGCAGTGAAGCTCTGTGCTGAAGATCTGTTCTCAAGTTCTCGGGTGAGGGTGAGGTTCTGGCTCTGAGCTGCTCTGCCCTAGTCAAATAAACCCACTCACGCTGCCTTCGCGGGCGGTCGGGAATGATCACGATCACTGTCGCAGATATTCACCTCAACCACCAATTTTGCCAATGCAACATTGTCATCTGTTTTTGTTAAACGTTAGAAAATAAAGTTTCTAAGTTGTCGCTAGTTATATTTGACATAAATCGAAACAAGATGGTAAGTGGCCATGATTCCCGAGCACAGCAGGAAACATTGAAGGCAGCATGAGAGCACTTGCCTTCAAGTTTCAGTGAAGTGTTACCTGTTACCCACATTTAAAATGATAGATTTTGGAAAAATAAGCGGGTATAAATGGAATAACTTATTCAATAAAATAATATTTAAATAATATTTAAAATTTAGAAAACTGGTAAATGATCTGTGTTCGTGTTTGGGTCTTGCTGACAAAGGACAACTGCTCTATGTTTAGGGTTGTTCACACGGCTTGGACCCAAATACACGAGAGGCTGAAGACAGTCTTGGCAGCATGGAGTTTAATAAACTCTCAAGCAAAAACAAAACTCAAAAGGCCTCCGATCGTTGCTAGCTACTGAAGAGAAAACAACAAACAAGGCATTGCTAGCTAGCTAGCTAGCAAAACTGGAAGAAAAACACAAGGAGCAACTCGTGACAAAGCTTGACTCGGCGTGGATTGGTCCTGACATTAAAGACGCACTGGCAACAGACCGAGAAAAGGAGATATTTAAAGGAAGAGGTTAATGATCACCAGGTGCAGACGATCAACAATCAGTGAGGACGCAGACATAGACAGACACAGTGCACACAGGAAAAACATGCAACCCTTACCAAAATAAAACAGGAAGTAACAAAAACCCTGACAAACATCCGCTTGACTAACACTAATATATCAAATCCAAATACATAATTCAAACTTTGAAAGTTGTTGGGGCTGTAGTACAGAAAAAATGTTTATGTACACAAACAGAATGGTTTTGCATTTAAAAACAAAAACTTTATTTCACATAAATGGGCTGTTCTTCTCTGTAGTAAAATCATGAAGTGCAGAATATGTGGTACAAGCTGACTGGTGTTGGTGTTGATTTCACAGAAATGAAAGTGTTGTTTTTATTTTTCAGCCCAAGGGTTTATCATCGACATGATCTCAGACAAACTGAAAAATGATCAGAGTTTCAGTACAGTATGGCAATGTTAAGGCCATGTAACATTGGCTGTTGCCAGGGGTAACCAGCTTACTGGTGTTTTGTCAAAGGGGCACAGCTTCACCTCACCAGTCATTTCTCTGCACCAGACCAGTTCCTCTCTCTCAAACAAGACATCTGAAACACAGTACACAGCGACAGACCCGTCCTCAAAACCCACATACACACACTGTTGCTTACACACAACCAGAGTGGATGGATTCTTCGGCAGACTCACGCTCCCTACTCTCTCCCCATCTGCAAGTCGAACCACAGTGAGGACAGGTCTCACATGCAGCTCACAGACACAGGTGGTGTCCAGGCTGATGTAGGCGACACAGCGTCCACTTTCATCCATGCAGACTTTAATGATGGGACCGTCGGCTTTGAACGAGGACAGCCTGACCTGAGACAGGTCCAAGAGGCTGATGGTGTTGTCCCCAGTGGACAGCAGTGCATATCGACCATCGGAGGACATGCGGATGTCTTGTGGCTGACACTGAAATGTGAACGGCAGCTGAAAGTGTCTGCACATGGTCTGGTTTGCTACCTTCCATGTGTACACTGCCCCTGAGGCAGCTATCACCACCAGCAGGTCTGGGTGATCTGGGAGCATTTGGAAAGCAACAACGTGGTCTGAGCTTTCCACGCACGAGAAACGCTTACTGATGGAGCCTGACCACAGATTGGCAGCCAAGAGGTCACGCTGGTGATGGCCGATGAGGAAGGTGCTCTCAGGAGACACTTTGGCATTGGTCAGGTACAGTGGGATGCTGCACACAACTCTCCCATTCGCCAGCTTCCACACTTGAGACAGCCCTTGCTCGGAAATGCTCACCCCAAACTTATTATTAGGGGTGATCATGACATCTGTGGCCCTGCTTCCATTAATACGCAGGAGGTTCTCCCCTGTTTCTGTCTTCCAAATGTAAATGTCTCCTGCTGAGAGAGTCACAAGATGGATGCTATCTGCTGAAAGGCACAGTTTTTCCACAGGACCATCATGCACAAAGGTGACATGTGGGAAGCCCGTCTCTAAAGTCCATCTCCACACTGTCTCTGAACCATCTGTGGCGTAGAACCGCCGCCCCGTTTCTTCAACCACCACTTCCATCACCCCACGCCTAAACTTCAGAGCTGCGCCTGCAGCATCTATCATCCCAGAGTCCCACACTGTCAGGCAGCCATTGTCAGTGACACAAATGACGTCCGATGCTGCTTTGAGGAGCACGTGGGGCTGCTCGTTGACCTCTAAGGAGAGGACGCACTCCCCCGAGCTGACCCTCCACACCAAGACGAGGACACAGGCGTCAAACAAGGCAAGGAAAAGGTGCCCGCCCTGGGAGAGCACAGCCTGAGCGAAGGCTTTCCCTTTTGGAGCCAAGAACTGGTCCCACAGCTCCCAGTCACACGCATCCCACAGTGTAACCTTGTGGGACTGACACACCAACAACATGTCCATTTCATCAGAGTGATCAGTATTGAGGACATCATTCATTTGATTGCCACTGAATCTTTTTTTTATGAGTCTGGGCGGTCGAGTTTTGCTTGCCACGTCCCATAAAGTTACGTTCCCCGTCACGTCGACACACGCTACTTCCCTCCCATCTTGACTGAGGATTAGCTCTGCAACCGCTCTGTGGTTTGAGTTTGAGCTGCTGCTGAGCAAACTGCCAGAGGCTGTGTCCAGTATGGAGATTGTCCCGTCCTCCAGCCCGCAGAACACACGCAAGCCATTAGGCGAGCAAACCAAACGGGCCACGGAGCTCTGACACAGGAAACGGGTCACGCTCTCACTGGAAACATGAAAGACACCCACAAAACTCTCACCTCTCCACCACAGGATGATTTGTTTCTGACATGCAACAAACCCCTCGACTTCCTTTGCTGTCGGTTGGCTTGAATTTGGCTCACACTCTCTCACCTCCAGAAACATTTCTGGGCCCGTCACGTCCCACAAGAAATGTCTGTTGCATCTTGTGGAAAACAGCACAAACGGACCACTGCTCCTCACTCTGATGAACTCCAGCTCCTTCTGCTCGCAGCTCGGTGACACCTTCACCACGTCACACCCGGAACCTTTCCAAATCCAAGCAGAGCCATCGCCTGTGATCTCTGCCACAATCCCACACTCTGCCACAGCTGCTTCCACCACAGAGACACAGGTATCACACTTCACACACTGAATGGGGGGGACAGAAGAAGGAGTAGGACAAATCAGCACACCTAACCCACATCCTCTTTCTCTCCGCCCCCGTCTGATCTCCCTGACGTAGCCTTGGAGCTCAGGAATGAGCTGCAGATAAGGGAGGAGGCTTGTTTCCATCACCCCCGGCAGCTGCAGAGGTGCAGACTTTAGTAAACAAGCAGAAGACTTCAGTATTCCTGCGAGGAGCTGCCTTTCTCTGAGCACAATCTGTGACGTGCTGTCTTCCAACATGGCCACCAGTTCCCCCAGAAGATCCGCTTGAGCCATAGCCTGATGGAACTGGAACGACAATAATAAGCCACGCTGCAACTCCTCCCATCTGCCGCTTTGTTGCAAGTGATACGGCAACTCTAAGATTTTTCTCAAATTCACCATATTAGCATTTTTGGAGGTGAAGCCAAATGGCTGCCTGTTCATGTTAGGTTTCGTTGGTCCACATGGGCCACTGAAATAATCCGCCATCGCTGAGTGAACCTCCCCCCTCGCCTCCCGACTGCTCAGATACCTCTTAGCCACCACCATCCTAAAATGTCTGCTCACCCACAACAAAACATGCGACCTTGCAGACGTCCTCCTAACGAGGAACCTCCTCAGATCCAGCAGAAGCCTCTCCATGTCTATTTGAGGCACGCTCGCGCTCGAGGAGCAGCTCTGGCCCTGCGGGACATACGCAGAGACCACCACAGTGTCCCCGGACAGAAGGTCGGCGAGCTCGACCTCAGTGAGCCCGGTCCTGGAGAGGGAGAGGTAGGAGACCGCGCGAGCCATGACAGGGAAGCCATGTTGCTTCTCGAGGTGATGAAGGAACGCAGAGATGGATGGGTGGATGCCGTCCTGGAGAGACGATGATGTCACATCCGAATCTGGTGATGGGAATAGGAGAGACGTTAAAAGTATTTTAATAATATTTTGTATCTAATGATAGTCAAGCACAAAAAAAAAATCAACTTTTCTACCTTTTGAAACCAATAATAAATAAGCAGCTATATTTGTTTACTGTCATACCGGAGTACCAGAGCAACGTGTGTACGTGCAGGAGACGAGCATAGAGAGTCAGACGACAGGAGCTCAGCGCCTGGTTCACCAGAGCCTGTTGTCCTGACGTTATCTTCCTTCCTGATCTGTTCAGCAGCGACGCCAACAACTGCACGCACCCTTTCCTGTCCGCCGACCCCAAACGTACACAAACGTGTCCCGAGCCCTCGTCAGCGCCCTCCTGGTAGCGTAGTTTAATGGCCTGTAAGAGATGTGTTCGGTTGGAGGAGGCTGTGAGCAGCACTTTGACTCCAGGTGGGAGGGGAGACGGGACGCTCTCAATGATCTGAAGACAAACGAGTTGGTTTTCAATTTGATCAAGGCCACCGAGGTTTAGAAGCAGAGGCTGCTGAGGAGAGGGCAGACGGGACAGGAGGGAGGAGAGACGTTCTTTTAGCTTGGCTAAAACCCTGATGTCAGGTTTTCTGATGCCGGGACACGTTCCTGCGGGAGCTGGGCTTTGTTTGGTCCTAAGGTTGAGGTTAAAGTCAGAAACATGCTCGCTGGTGGGGAGTTCCCACTGGGAATCCAGGTTGGCTGCTGGACCACAGTTGGAGTTGGGCTCTTTGGGTTCAGTGATGCAGCCGCGACTGTCCGTGAAGGTACCCAGGTGGATGCTGGGACCCTTTTCAAAGGAGGAGCTCCTGTGGTATCTGTTTTCTATTTGATGACACAGACTGGACAACAGGTGTGTGGGGGAAAGCAGCTGCTGCAGGTTGTAGAAATAAGTGATGACCACAGGATCGCTGTGTGGGAGCCATGACCTCATCTGTCGAGAGAGGCAGAGTCAGACTCTGGAGCCCCATGGGTACAATTGCAATTTTAAGATTGCATTTAATTGGCTGCCAACGTCAGTTTAACAGAGTAAAACATTTCTGTTAATTTCACTCACTTGTTGAGCACAGTGTGCAAGCAGCACTGTCTTCCCTGTGCACGGCCCTCCTAACACCACTAGAGGGCACTGTTGGTCCCTCTGCTTCACATAAGCTCTGATCTACAACCATGAGGGGAAGCATCAGTGATGCTGTGGTGCAGAGAAAATCACAGAGAATAAGACAAAGCCACTAAATATTACACCTCCTCCTCCTCTGGTCGAACGACGTCATATAGTCGTGACAGGGAGCCACACAGCTGCTCTTGCTCGGCCCACTGTCGGCTCACCGCGTCACCGAGTTGCGTCTGGTTCCAGGACTCTGACGTGTTCAACCTGTCAATCAACCCCATGAGGTCAGAGCGCGCCTGCTGGCACAGAGACTCGGCGTAGACCCGCCTCCTGGCAGACGTGTAACCATGGCGACGGCTACACTCTGTGGTGGTGGTGTAAACTAGAGTGCAACGAGAGGCGATGAGACCCGGCAGGAAGTGGTCACTGAGCTCTGAGAGCAAATGCTGGTGAGATGGTGGGAATGTGGGGTCTGAGGCAGCAGCCTGAGGAGACAGGAGACAGACATGACTGGTTTATTACCATCTGTATCTGGGCGGCACTGTGGTAGAGTGGCTTTCAGGTTAATTGCAGACTGTTAATTGATAGTTGGCTCCCCTGCAGCTCTAAAAGGAAACAGCTCAAAGAGCGACCTCTACTGGACTGACTGACCTCTGACTGTGAATGCATCCGTCCGCTCTCTGTCTCTCGCTCAGCATTCACCACCTTGTTGACATACACCAGGCAGCGCCCGATGGTGTCATGATGAGGACGCTCGTCCAGAGCAAATCGCAGATCTGCGTCGAGGGCTGGAGAGAGGAGGAAAAGCATGCATTCAATTTGGAGTCTCTCACACACACACACACACACACACTGTGTATATCTGACCTGATGTGTAGTACGTGTTGCCTCTCTCTGGCGTCATCAGGTTGTTGCTGACACACAGACTCACAGCCGTCTGAGTTATCTTCATCAAGTCGTCTTCTTTGGCCTTCATCATGCTCTGCTCCTCCTCACTAATCGCTGCCTGATTCACAAACACGGTTTGAAACAGTTCCACACAGCCAGCTGTGGTGACTCATTTCATAAAAGTAAAACCTGATAACACCGTCTCTAGAAGAAAGTTTTTGGTTTATTTTGAGGAAGCATCATTGTTTCCAAGAAGGATGGAATGTTTTTGCCTCTATCCATTTGTCTGTTGGTTAATTTGTGCGTTTGTAACCTTTGCAGAGAAATGAAGGGACATTTTTTTTACATTTTGGTGTGAATGCAAGAATCTCTAGTTCTTTTATTTCTTCTTTTATGGATCTTGGCGACTGTATGAATTGGGCTTGCCTGAGGCCAGCAGGGGGCTCTGTGAGGGGGTCTCAGGCAGTAGGAGGGAGGGATGGTGTTCTCGTCCCTCTGGTAGAGTCTCTCCAGCTCCCGGGTGCTGATGCCCCCCCGCTGGCTCTGCTGCAGCAGCAGCTGGAACTCTGACACCTCCACCTGGGCAGGAAGACCAGCGGCACCATACTGATGACCCACCAGAGCCTGCGGCACCGCCGTGTGGACACAGGGGGAACGTCAGCGTGTAAGTGACTCTTTAAAGGCAGATTAGGACGAATCTGTGTTCTACAGTATCACGTCAGTTGTTGCAGATATGGACTGGAGATTAAAAACCTTGTGTTCCTCCCACCTGGTTTGTTTACAATTAAGATTTTGTAGTCAATGTTTTCCCATAGAAAATACAACTAAACATACCTTGTTCATGTTCATGTTTGAGGCCTATATACAGTATAAAATGTTATACTACACGCTCATTGCTGATTCAGTTACCAGTAAAAAAGGTCCCAACGAGTTCTCTCTGCATTCTTTTATCAGCTGCTGCCTGGTGTTTCCATCCGGCCAACGACTGCGATCACTGGACTCAAAGGGGTCTATCACCTGCACGCATACACAGTCGGTTGATGATTCAGTTTATGAAAAGCAAATAGTCAGGTGCACTAACAATGGCACTGTGGAGGCTCAGGAGGGTTTCAGGTTCCTCCATGCACGTTACACATGCTGCTGAATGCAGAGAAGGTAAGTGAGCTGGCTGAACTACCCGAGGTGCACCAACGCAGACAGAGAGCTGCAGCTGCTCAACTGACATGTGTTGTGCTAAATCAATTATGTTTATAACAAATAACAGGTAAATAACAAACAAAACGATGCTAAAAATCAAAAATCATCTATGATCTCTTCAGCTGCAAATATATTAGTGAAAACTGGAGCGTGTGTGTGTGTGTCTGAGTGTGTACTCACACTAAAGTCCAGTCCCCATGTGTGTCTGCAGTGCTCTCGAAGTTTGGGGAACACACTGTCTCTCAGAGCTCTACGCTCCACGACACTGTCTGCACAGAGCATTAACACAAACAGGATATGTCTCCAGTCACAGAGGAACAAGCACCATAAACATGTACGTCCACTCACCCTCGGGGTTGGAGCACAGGTAGAGTTTCACACAGGACGGGCGGCAGGTGGCATCCATTTGTTTCCCTCTGGAGCACATTACATGTCATGAGCTAAAACAACAAACATACAGGAAAAAGAAAATCAGCATCAGGGGGGTTGCATGGACAAATTCCTGGTCGCTGCTTCTGCTCTCTTTTCCCTCCTGCTCCACTCAGGACATCCTCCTTTATTTCGTGTCACCATGATCACACCCACTTCTAGAGACTCAGAAACAAAACGAATGAGTTGTGTATGTAACACTCACACTCTCTAGGAAAGGTGCATACACAAACACACACACAATTAGCTCAAAAGACACACGTTTCCATATTTTTTTTATTAATTGACATTTGTACACAATAAATACAAACTTTGTTTTTGTACAGCCAATAATAATATGCAGAAAGACATTTGCATCTTTTCTCATTATTGTCACCATGGCAACAGTCTGTGAAGAGGGAGAAGGCCAGTTGTTCCACCACACCGTTAGAGCTGCTGCAAATCCCAGGATGAAAAAGAGAATTATACAATACCTTCAAAAAACAACAGACTCATACCAAATAAGTAAACACTGTAGTGAAGCAAAGGGTCTGTTAAAAAGGGAAAATAATCATGTTCAAACGTCAACTAACAAAAGAAGTTTATACTTGACAGATTAGAGTGTGAGTTCTGTTGGACCCTGCAGTAAACCATAAACTTCAAAACAAGTTTGAAAACCAGTATAAATAAGATCTCAGAAAGATCAAGGAGAGACTGTTGCTCAGGTCGCCGTGACCACACACGTACGAGTCAAAGCTGTAGTTCCCAGCAGCAGAGGAGCAGGGGCGGGGATTTTAACTTGAACTAACTCCGGATTCAAATTGCTATAATGTTTAACTTTGTCGTGTGGAAAAACTTATGCAAACAAACCAAAGAGTGTTTTGAATATTTTGTCCTTTTCTTACATTTCTTTTATTTATTTTTTATTATGACCGTTCTCTTTTCAACCCAAGCTGTGTCCCAGTGTCTGTTATAATACTATATAGTAGGAACATTTGCAGTTACTTTACCATGAATGATTATACTTTACAATTGTGCGATAACAGGATATATACTTTGACACTGCAGGTTGGAGCAGGGCTGATAAATATCAACAAACAGAACTGTAATAATTTATGTTTTCCAAATATGAAGCACGTTTTGATTTTGTTAGTGGGTGCCACAATTTCTTGTGCATGGGACTGTAGAAAAAAGAAAACATAGCATCCAACCAGACATGTCTGTTTATTTCAAATGCCTCCAGTGTGAAATCAAACCCTGCTCAAAATAAATATGTAGAAAAGGAACTGGGTCGGAACACAGATCTGATCAAAATTTCTCACAATTACACACGCAAACAGCCCGGCCAATCTCAGGACCCAAAACGAAACACACATTGTCTCCAGATTTTCATTCAAAAACATCCCTTGCTGTAATGTTTTTGGGTCCTTGTATAAATAAAAAAAACACCAATTTACATTGTCCACCATTATCTCTCAATCCCTTTAGAAGAGCAGAGAATGAAAAACCAAAGTATCAGTCACACTGAAACAAAGAGGATCCACTGCAGCGTTGGACTGAAAAGAACGACTCCAACCAGCTGTATTTGTAATGACAGTGATTCTTCAGAGTCCTGCTGCTACGTGGAGGAACTGCTACTCTCCAGGGAGGGTACAAATAAATAAAAGTGCTACACTGGAGTTTCAAAGGCTCGAAAAGTATTTCAGGGGGAAGATTTACTTTAAGTAAAAAAACAGCGTAATTCAGCTTTGAATGTCGATTGCTACTTCAATATGATGTACTCTTTCTATACATCTTCTTCTTTTCTGTTTCTACCACATTTAATAAACGTTGAAATGTAAGACACCAGGAAAAAGATTAGGGTGATAAACTGGAAATTTTCAAGGCTTTTTTTTCTTGGGTATTTTCTCTGCTGCCATTGTGATGTGAATTAGATGCTTAGCAACGGAGAAAAATAATACCTGTGAATGTAATCGTATGTCGGCTAAAAAAAGGATATATGTTACATGATCTGTCGGGATAAAAGTCAAACAGTTCGATATGTGATTATTAAAATCTCCTGACCCCCCCCCAAATATTCTTATGTGAGTATCATCTCAAATAAAACATTGCTCTGTCACCACATAGTGAATACCAACAATTTCAGTGCCTTCGAAAGCACCACTCTCCTCCTCCTTCTGAACCATCGACTATATAAAGATGGATGACTGGTTCCCAAAGCCAAAGTGCCTTGATCACCACCTGGTGGCTGACTAAACTACAATCCCACCTTCTCCGTGTTAGTGGCTGTGACATGAGCCAAATTAAAAAGTCAAAGTGTACATCGGGTAAGATTTTCTCAAAGATCATTTCTGCTATCTCACGTAGCTAGTGGCAGATTGATATATGCTTTAAAAAAAGGGGGGGCTTAACTATTTGCTTGATGCTTTTAATAACTGCATCAGCTGAGACTGACTCACGATTGGTCGACCATGGAACTTTGCTACCATGGCTCCATTGTATGGCCGCATTAATATTTGAGATGCGTGGCTTCATTTTCTGGACAGTTGGGGGAAGAGGAGAAGTGTCGTCCATCTTTATACAGTGGATGTCCTTAACCAATCAGTGATACAGCCACAGAGCAGGTCACAGAATGATAGAAAGATATACCAACATGTGTGTAATATCATGTATTCATGTGTGTATATGATAGCTACTGATCCACACTGACTGCCGATGGACAGAACAGACATCAGAGAGAAGAGGGAGGGAAAAGAAGGGAGACTGGAAGAAAGGTGGAGTTAAGAGCAGAAGGGAGGATCCAGCCTCCTTTTACTCCCTTTTTTCCTTCCTGTCGTCCCCTCTCTCCTTTCATCCCTCCTTCATACTGTATTTACAATGCCCTCTCAGTATAAGACAAGAATAAAACTTCCACTACATATCAGACATGGCCGTCCACTCAGCAGAGTTAGTCTATATGAAACGCTGTGCATAACATTCCTATGACAACAGTAATGTACTGTACTAATACACATTGAATACGTATGATGATAAGGACTATATATGGTGAGTGAGGGGCTGGGGAGGGGGACCCTGTGTCCACACACCCAGTTTCTCTGTCCATTTGCTTCAACCCTCAGGACACTCCAGAACATGACCAAAAAGTTTTGAGCCACTCAGGCTGAAAGTCTACGGAGCCCTGACACCCAGACACAAAAGGTTGTAGAGAGTTATCAGAAAAACTATGTTTTGTTTTGGTATTGGAACACATTTAGTTTGATCATGAATTCTCGTTTTAAATCAGTAATTCTTATGTATTTGAGAGCAGTGTAGTTTTGGGCTAAACTGAACAAATTTATTTGCTCTTATTTGCTCAAAAACAAACTTATTTGCTCATTTCAGCCACTATCCTGAAGCCAACATCATAAGGAAGAAATGTTTTGAGTTCCATTTGTTTCATATCATGAAATAAGAGACATAAAAGTTCTCACATCAAGGAAAATGTCCACCGCAGTCGACTTCCCTTACGACACAGGAGAGTGCAGTAAAGAGACATTTGGTTAGGCACATTGAGTTAAACAAGCTCAGCTTCAATGTTCAGTTTGCTATCCTCCTGAATCTGTCTTTGAATATTTATATTCTATATATCTTACAGGGTAATGCTGTAGTTAAAGTTGGTGAGGCCAGATGTCTCTTTATTTCTCTAATGCCCACTACAGGATATGAACTATAAACATTTTATGCTCTGGATATTGTAGTTTTATGAAGACTACCAGCTTCATATATTTTGGCAGGACAGACACACTCTGTGTTTTGACACCAGTGTTCTCCACAAAGTCAACTCAAGTACTGCCAGTAAGTTTTCTTAATTCTTATGTGTTATGTCTATCAGTACAATTAGAAATATTGTAATGCAAGGGATATTTTATGTGGCGTTAACTGATACATGATAAATATGTGCAAAGACCAAAAAAAAAATATGTATAAATAAAGTTTTAATTTATTGTTACCCACTGCTTTGAATAAAAGGTTTGACTTGCTCATTGATCATTAAATGAAAGTACAAAATTTCACATTTATTGATATTGAACATTGCTTTTGAACAACCACTCTCCTTCATGTAACTACTTTTATTTTTGATTAGTCTGATAACCCTTTACAATACTTTGTGAGTACAGGGCTCCAAAATGATCTGCCTGCTCAGAGAAAAGTAACTGCCTTTTCATATCTTGAAGAAGTTGCACAAGATAAAAGAAAACTTCCTCTTCCTCCTGTCGCTGTGCTCTGGTTTGAGGTGAAGTTTTAAGGCAAGAATGGAGGGATAGGGGAGGGTGGGGAGCGATGCGGAGGCAGCTACTGCTGCTCTTGATTAGAAATCTAATACAATTGTTTAATTGAATACTCTGTCTTTATCCCTTCTCTCCTCCTTCAATGGAGGAGGAGGGAAAGGAAGATGTGGAGTGGCTGGAGGGGTTCGACTCGGTTCACTCCAGTTTACTTCGCATCCCATTATTGGAGCTCACTTCAGAGCTGTTCAGTTCCTCGGCCTGAAGGGTAAGTCTGTCTGTCATCTTTGTTTTTTGAATCTGATGCACATACAACTGCTTGCCGAGTCGTCCGTCTGTCACACCAGTGTTATCTCCACCTCCTCCGTCTTGTCGCTCTTCTGTTGCTGTCTCCGGGCCTGTTGTTTAGGTGGAGGAGGAGCAGCCCGCACCTGCAGCAGTAAGAGGACACTCATTTAACGTAGAATTCAAGAAGAAAAATAGATGCACCACTTTCTCAATTGCTATTTTGGATAATAAGCATAAGAATGAATCAGCAAATACTTGAAAAAAAATGTTACAATGAATCATCTAAATATATCACACACGCTTCCTTGCAGACAGCAAGTGTGTCAGCTTCCACACAAATCAAACTTTGTACTAACAGGTCGTAGTTTCCCAGGGCCGCCTTCAGGGGTGAATCTCAGTGGCTGAGTCTGAGGAAATCCTGGAGACACTGGACTCCTGCCAGAGCTTTGATCTACACAGACACAGAGAGAGAGGTTTCTAATGAGAAGGCCCAGTGACCTTTTTCAACTGGTTAAGTTACTGAAAATAGTTGTTGTGTTTGTGCGTGTGTGTGACTTACTGTGAGTGGACAGCGGTCCCTTGTGTGACGGCGCTGGCAGTGGTGGCTTGTGTTCCCCGTTAAGTGCAGCTGAGGGTGAGCGTGGGAGAGGAGGTGGAGTGGAAGTCTCGGGGCTGGTGAAAGGGCTGATGGGAGGTTGGTCGTACAGGGGAAGAGGGGGCAGAGAGGAGGGCAACTTCAGAGATGGAGAGATCTTTGGGGAGAGACAGAAATAGAGACAGACATCAGTGAAAATGCACTGCTCAATATATGACATCACTGAAAAAATTTGTCTCTTTAAATTCAAATTGCTCCACTTTGCTCTTCGGGGCATCTTAAGTTTTTTTTTTTTTTTAAGGCCTGACAGAGGAGAGATGCTGAGACACAGAGCTAAGAGAAACTGTGTCCATGAGAGCCTTTAGAGGCCTCAAAACTTTCTGATACAATAGTCAGATTTTTAAATTACAATAACTGAAGTAACCCTTAGTATGATACTATAAACTATAAATAAAATATCAACTCAAATACCATGAATGTTGTTGATACTGTTACTGTTCATTTTGTGAAATAAAACGTATTATATTAGCTTATATGGTACAGTGTCTGCGAAAGGATCCTGTCAGCCATTTTTTCACACTGTAGTGTTGAACACTCAAAATAACACACTATCTATACAATATTATATAGAGCAGCTCCCTCAATGGTTGTTAAACATTGTTAATCGAATCCATTCAATCTATGAGGCATAATTCCTTTGAGGAATATTGCTGGTTATACTCATCTGAAGTGTGACATACTACTGCACACACCCTGAATGTTTTCTAGCTCACAACCAAGAGGATTCAGATTTTTTTAATCATCTTAATGGCGTAACACTTAAAAGAAATTAGGATTGTTATGACTCCAGGCCAAAAGGAAAGGGAGAGGCTGTGTCCTTCCTGTTGCAGAGCCTCTAATAGGGCAGCGCTCTGGCACAGATAAGACCTCAGTCTTTGATTGCGCTACAGGGTTTTTATCAGAGCGCTGCAGGAACATGGCAGCACTGATCCACTGTTTGTGAACTCTGGCCTGCTGATAGATCGACTGAACAACAGGCAGGAAGGGAGTGGGAAGGGAGGGGAGAATGTGGCACAGGAGACTACACTCTGCTCTTGGTATTTCTGCCCTGAGGAAAGACTGATAAGAGCAGATTTCCAGCTCAGCTCAGGAATGAGGTGCTGAATATCGTGTGTGTTACTGTGGGATTATGTCTCCAATTTAAAATCTGCTTTCTTGAGGTTTTCCTCTTAGTTAAATGTTATGTGTGCTTTCAAACTAAAACAATCTCTTACCACACAAGTGCTTTGGCTCTGGATGAGTTTTCATCTCCATTCAAACTAATTGTGCCTGGAAATTAATATGCGATGGTTTAAACAGGAAGGCACGTTTGTCCTTCTGGACACAGGGGTTGGGCCAGATTGCTTGAATAAAAGCTGCCGTTCTACATATGAAAACAGTTGTAACTAAGTTGTAATTTTACTACACAACGGCTGTTATCAAAGACAACAGGTGAGCAACACTTCTAATTGATCATCCATGTTGGCAACAGGTGTATGGATGTAGCTTGTGCTGCTGTACCTGTATGTCACCGGCCCCTCCTCCTCCTCCTCCTCCGCTGCTCTCCCCATTCTCAGTGAAATCTTCCACCAGTACTGAGGGGAAGACGCCCACCCGTCCGTTGAGCTCCCCCTCCCAGAAACCATCATCTGTCTGCGTGTCACGGCTCAGCAGGCGGATCACAGCCCCCTCGCAGAAAGAGAGCTCCTCTTCCGCCTGGCCCTCGTAATCGTAAAGTGCACGAACATACACCGCTGCAGAGAAGGACAGACGCAAGAAATACACAGAAAAAGTAATTATTGCAGTATCTTGTCTGCCTGGCTGTTATTGTCATAAAGAGAATAGTACACACTGCTGCAGAGAAAGAGATAGAGACACAACAGTAATTAGTTGTCAGGATGAACCTCATCCAAATATTCAGGTAGCGAAAACAGAAAAAAGAAAAATAGTGGGTGAAAGAAGAGTGGAAGAAAAAAGGAAATAGTAAATTATAGAAGAATAAAGAAAGAAACTGGCAGTTTTTTTAATTGCAGAAGAGATGACAATCCTTGATTTTGGTTACAGAGAAAAAAACCCACCAATACTAATCAGGAAATGCAAATGTTAAATATTTTTTAAAGGAGCGTTTCATCTCATTAACTTTGATAGAGAATGTTCTGCATTTCAGCTCTGTTGTTTTTTTAATTTTCTTTTTAATCATTTTAAAGAATAATATATCTTCACCCATTTTCATTGCACTCACTGTTTATGTCTCCGTTGATGAAGCCAGAGTGCAGCTCTGGCTCAGTTGAGTTAGATGAGGTGTGTGATCGAGCGTCGAGCGTAGCCAGAGACTGGAGCATGCTAAGGAGACTGTTGGAGGTGGGAAACTGCAGGTACTTCTCTGGGACGTAGCCAACATTGCCTGTCTTATTGCGAGCCTGGGAAACAAACCCCATCAAACATGCGCATACTAAATTACAAACACTGGACAAGTAGGTGAGAGGAAAAACATGCACACAACCAACATTCACATCTAAGACAAAAGCAGACACAGTATACAACACAGAGCTTAATGAGATCATGCCTGTTGTGTTTGCTCACCTTGACCCAGTCCTCCATGTCTCCATCCTCGATGACCTCCAGCATCTCCTGTTCATCAATGGTTAACTCATCTGGCTGAGAGGCCTGTGTGAAAGAGAGGGAACAAAAATATCGAATGGAGAGAATAAGGGATGACGATATACATATCTGTGACATTGTTTTTATTGTATGATATAGTAAATACTATATACTGTATATAAATATGTCTACACTTCCTGTATTTATTAGTTCACTTTGTATTCCCTAAAACACATTATTCTTAGTGAGAGGAAGTAAAATGCAAAAGGTCTAACTAGTGAAATGTCCCTCTATATGTACTTTTACATTATCAGGTTTGACAAACCAGCAATTAGTCATGACCATTTAAGACTCCCAGTATCCAGAAATGAAACAAAATAATGCCATATATGGATGCTGCCATCTTGGCTAACTCTGCATGCTTTCCTACCTTGTATGAGTACAGGACTTTGCAGGTAAGCGGGTAGTTTCGAAGGGTCCCTGAAGGACTGGAGCTGCTGTCGTCAAAAACCTCCATATTCTCCTCACACTCCTCGCCCTCCTCACGCTCCAAGTCCACCGTGCCCTTTAACAGATAAACACAAACACAGCCAGATAAAGTGAAAAACTCTCCATTAACCTCTGATTTTCCAAATAACAAAAAGCTGTCCAAATGCAACAGTTCTACTGGATACTCCATAAACACAGCAAGATAATAAAATAATAAAATAAAAAACAATTTAATTGTTAATTGTTGTTTAATTAATTGTTATTGTTTTTTTTATAGTTTAGATTTTAAAACCATCAAAGCATTTGTAAATTCTCCTGTGCTATAGTTTCACAAACCAAACTCTACCAGTCTCGTTTTAACTCTTGTCCTGTCAGAGTGTGTCCTTCTCCCTTAGTGGTTAGGGACAGGTGTGGAGAGACTAGAGTATCATGTGATCCGACCCCTCCCTCTTTTGTTGCACCACAATTTCACTGGCTTACATGAAGGTCATGTGATCTTGCTGGTAGAAAGATCCATCACACACGGCAAGCTGCCCTGACCACAACAAAGGAGTGTGTGTGTGTGTGTTTATCCATTCCTAGGTCATCGTGTTGAGTCATCAGATTACTGTTGACACAGTAAACTGACACAGTGTGGCACAAAACAGATGTGTCTGTGTTTTGTATATGAGTTGATCCTTTCAACAAAGGAATCTATTCTCCAGGGAAATTTTAAAAAAAGCTATTAAACATTAATGTTCTCCATGGTAACCAAGGTTCATATCTGAAACACACTTCAATCTTTTGTGTTTGTTTCTCTTCTTATGCAAATATTTCAAAATGGTTTGTGGCATCAAAGGCCATGCTAACAAGACGCTCCACAATTCTCTGTGTAACTGAGGCGATAGAATGACCTTCAGACCCTCCCCTCCTTACACAGCAACTATCTTAAAATTACAATAATTATTCTCATAATATTATGACTTTCCTGTCGTTACTACATTTTACTTGAATCTCAGATTCCTTCAAGCGTCTCTAACACATTCAAGGCAAGATTAGTTATGACAGTTAATACAGTTCATCCTGAGAGGGACGTGTACAGTGCAGTCGAGTTTACATAGGCAATAGATTACATGTTACACAAACAGATTTGGTTCACTCAGATAAGGACGGTATGTGCTGCGGGAGGTACACAGGTTAGCAGGAGGTACACAGCAGCTACAGCACTCAAGAGTTGATAACTTCCTCTGGCTGCAACAAATAAAAAACAATGATTCTTTGTATATCATGAATAGTGTGTGACTTGGGACACAGCCAAGAAATATGTAATTGGCTGGGGAGACACAAACGGTTTGTCTTCGGCATGTTTATTGGGCTTTTTTCCAACTTAAATATTCCTCGCCTATTCCATTCTGTCCGTGAGGTAAAATGACCAGCATGTACGTAATGTATGTAAGTAGTAGCCCGATAGAAATCACCCCCCGAAAGAAGCACCTCAGCGTCTGTGTACCAATAAAGCTGAGCTACAGACCAATCACATATTTAATCGGTCCTGGAGGTACTAACTGCTAAAGTGATATTGTAATGAAGGAAGTGGCTGCCTGAGGGACTGTAGGGTTCATGGCATACAATGTTTCATGGTTGTATTAATAAAGCTGAGAAGAATGAAGTCAGGGCCGAGGGATGTGCCTGCTCCCAGCTCTCATTGCTTTTCTCTGGCCCCCTGGCTTTAGATTATTATTCATCATCCATCCATCCTTATTTATCTTTCTCTCAGTGGTTGTTTGGTCAGTTCTTGACCTCTCCCTCATCAGCAGACTGCTTTTCCTTCGTCTACATCGCTCAGTTTCATCATTTGCTTTGTCATGCCTCGTTATTTCGCTGCCTCTCCCTTCCAAATTGTCGGCCTGTTGAGGCTCGAGTGCAATCCAAATAGAATCAGTGGCTGTTGAACTGCTGTCAAACGGCTGCATACTCAGTGTGCCCACTGGTCTGTTCTTTGAGCACCCACACCTGATGGAGGTTTTCTCAGTTTGCAAACTGATTCATCTGTTAAGAGGAGGGGAAAGTTAAAGACATAAGTAAAACCCAGTAAGGGAAAGTAAACCCATGATGTTACTGTTAATGCAGGTAATACGTTATTTGGGAATGTAAATACACCCCATGAATATAAAAAGAGAACTATTGCTGTGCCAGCTCTGAACATGCCTATTTGAAAAGGGCACTTTTCTTGGTCTTTGTTAATGTGCCACAGCTACTTTGAGTCCCCATCAACAGTTCCACTGTGTGCGAGACGTCATGTGCAGGGCTTCTTATTTACATTCTATGGTGCAGAGTGGAGTTTAGAAAATGTAGTTTATGGTCCCCATCTGGTTTATCTACAATGAAGATTTGACAGTTAATGTTTTTCATAGAAGGAGATTGAATTGACTTTTATACAAGCTTGGATGAGTTTCTTTACTGGTTTTATAGTCTCCCTATTACAGGGCCCTTGCCTTGCTAAGATGCCAGATTTAATACTTGTTTGCAGCATACTGTGGCTTTACAGTATTATCTTCTATGTTCCCAGTGTTTCACAGCCCCTCCATCGCTCTCACCTTTGTATCCAAATATTACTTGAGAATTATCACCCTCCACATCTCACTGCCTCTCCTTTTTCTCAGCAAACTCTCCCCCTTTCTCTTCGCTCCTTCACTCTTCAGTGATTGTCTCTCTACCATTCCCTCTCTCACTGCACAACTACGTCTATCACCCCTCCATCTCGCTCTTTCACTCCCTAGATTGCTCTCTCCCTCACTCTCCACACTTTCTACCACTTTCTCTCTGGCATCAGCTGCAAGCTGCAATATCATGTGAGCAGAATGTCAAGTGCTTCCAATGAAGCAGGCCGGCTATGTTTAGCGCTGTGACAGACACACACACACACACACGCACTCAGTGGTGGGCAGACAGAGACATGCATAGGCAGAAATTCATATTCAACATTTTAAATGCATAAACAGTGAATTCAGAAAATAGTCCAATGCCTTCCATATTGTGTTATGTTGCAGCCTTATGCTTAAATAAAAAACTAAAAACTTATTTGCATTTCCAATGTAACATAAGTGCAAACACATTGAAAGGAAAAATGAATGGAGTCAAACTGTGATGAATACAAATTCGGGCTCATGCCTATAAAATTATATAGTGGTGCACAGCCAACAATTGAGCCGGCAGAGCACAGAGACAAGGCTGTGTCGAGACTGAAAAAAAAGAAATCTGCTGAATTGAAGTTTTCCAAGAGCACACTGTTCTCCATAATTCATGAATGAAGTCTGGAACAATCAAGACTCTTCCCTAGAGCTGTCTGCCCACACTGAGCAGTCAGGAGAAGGGACCTGGTAACAGAAGTGGCCGAGGACCTGACGGTTACTCTGGCCGAGTTGCAGAGATCCTAGGTGGAGCCTTTCATTAGTGAGGAACATGTCGAAGCCTTCTTGGATTTTACAAATGGACTGAACACAAATTAACACCGTTCTATATTGCAGGTATTTTTCAAAAAATTATTGTATTTCCAAATATCTAATTTGTTTATGATGGAATGCTGCGCAGTGTAAGAAAAATCTAAAAACTGCTTCCTGTAATGAGGAGAAACTCCCTCCACCTCACCTCCTCCTTCCTCTGCAGAGAGCACATTCACGTATACCCCAAGTCCCTTCAGGCTTCAGATCCTCACAAGTCCATATTTTCCAGTAAAACTAAAGTTCATAGAATAAAAAACTGCCAGTTGTGATAGGTCTTCATCTGTATTCCGTCAAGGTAGTGGAGTATTTTCAGAGGCCCCAACTGGTGTGACAGATGATTACAAAACAGGGCTGAGGTCAATTATTTAACAATCTATATGATTCTGGAAGTGATTTGTCAGGAGAACTATTCTGGCTGAGCGGTTTTCAAATATAAGGAAGAAAAAAAGTTAATGACAGTGAGCCACTGCCTCAAAGTTTAAAATTGCACTTTTGGACGAGTGAACTTTTCTTAACAATACAATTGGGAATATAGAAGTTACGTGTCTAACATGCAGTGACCCAGTCTAGTCCTCTGATGGTAAGAGTTAAAGACCATGCGGGCAACACAAACAGCTGGGACTTATGTTGTGTGCTGAAACTTTCTAGCCAAGGCAAGAACAGTTGTATCTTTGAAAATCATGTCATGTCGCATCAACTGGATTTATGCCTATGTCTAGAGTTTTGTTGCCATACAAATAAAAACTGTTAGACGTGGCAAGAAAGCAGCAACGTAGACACAGTGAGGGGACGTGTCTCACCGACAGTGAGGGATCATGGGTGGTGTAGCTGGCCCAACGTTCATTCTCCAACTCCTCCATCACCTACAGCATGCAAAGAGAGTGAGGTGGTTTTATACACATAGTTGCAAACAGACATGCACACGCACACACACGAACACCAAACGATACATAGAGTGCATGCACACTATTACTACAACACTCAAAACACAAAACACACCTGGTTCATGGCACTTTTCAGCCAGGTATCCACAGCAACCCCCACCTGCCGTAGAAGGTCCAACCGAGCCTCCGCCTTCAACTTTATTGTCTGTGGAGAGAGAAGAAATGTTAAGAAACTTGAATATTTCATTAGCATGCTTTTATTTTAAACAGGCAATATAATATAATATAAATAGGACAATAAACACTTTGAATCTTGAAGTAAACCTCTGTCTCATAGAGCCGCTGTGTCCATGTAGTTACCTCCACCCTGCTAAGTAGAACATTATCTTCAGGAAGGATGAATGAAACCGGGAAAAAGAGGTTGTAAAAAGTAACAGCGTGCATTAACCAGAGTGATTACAGCACTGGTTACAGCTTCTACATGTTGTAAAAGCGACTCCCTGTTCTACAATAATTTAGTGCATGGAAACCCATTGCAAAGATGAAAAGAGAAATGTTTTTTAGCACTGATGCTGAAAAAAATCAAACAAAAGGCAGTAACAGTATCATTAACCTTTAGTAATCATCAGTGCAGCATCAAGCACTCTTCAGGTAGCCATTTGTCACACACAATGAGTATCTTGAACTTATTCAGGGAGCGGTTGACCTTAAGGGAACATGTATGTGAGAGAGTGTAATATTTAACTGATAAATCTCTGTAAATGCGAATACTATTACTATGAATTATTTGGACATTTTCCTGCTGTTTTCTCATGAGGTCTCACTCAGACATTGTTGGGAAATTTTACCAGAGGGGGGCTGGAAGGAAGGGTTCAGCCTCAGACATTTACATTCTCACATACAACTCCATAATTTTCAAATAGAATGGAATGTAGAATGAAAGGTTTAATATTTGTTTTTTCACACATGTTTAAATGTGTATGTATGTTTTCAACTGTAGAACCAAGGAACACTAGCTTTAGGGGACACTAAATGGGATTAACAAACAAACCCCTCAAATGTCTACATCAATGTAATATCTCCTAATGCACTTTGACCACTAGACATGTTCTTTGTACTTTCTTAAAGAGACAGAATGATGAGACTCCCAGACTCCCATGAGATTTACAGTCAATTTGTTCCACCTCTTCAATCGTGTCTTTTATCTCTGATCTTTTCTTTTTTTTCTTGCCGTCTTCCACAGTTTTCATCAATTTGCTCCTTCATTACCCACTCCTCCTCCTCTTCCTCACTGCTGCTGACAGAGCACATTGAAAACTGATGCCTCGCTCCCACAGAGACAGGCCGACACACTGTCAAGATAGACTCCCCAGCTTTAATCAATATAGTTCCCAAGCCCGTTTAGACACATCAGATTTTCTTATCCATTAGCAGCACCTCAAAAATGCAACAGAAAGGCAGCCGGCTACCATTACTGCTGCTGCTACTGTTGGACCATTAACATGGTAGAAGAAGAAAAATGTTACAATACCTTCCAGTCAGATGTCAATGATTAAAAGAATGTACATCATTAGATAGAGTTGATAAAATAAGCAGCCAGTATGAGTGCAGCTCAGGTGTGGTAACACTGTACAGCCTTGTACACAGAGACAGGCTGGCTGAGCAGCTTTAATCAATAGAAAAAAAATGGATAGACAGGTAGATTAAGTGCAAGAGGCAAGCCCAGCTAAGGTCTGGCCTGAAGTTAAGTGAGTTATTGAACATTGTCTGATTTAGTGGTTCAAGTGGTGCGACCACAAGTTGAGAAGAGTTGTATAGTGTATATATGATCATCATAAAAGTTACAATTTGAATATATAGTGTGAACCTGCAAGCTAGTTCAGGCAGCCAGCCGCTGCTGCACTGCTCTATCATGTGACACAGCAGCAGCCTATTTAAGCAGAGAGAAGTTTCCCCTCAATTCCTTTGCTCGTACTGCTGCTGGAATATTGCTCCCGGTTACTTCAACCCGTCCACCACCAGCAACCACCTGTTGCCTCCCGGGAGGTTAAAAGCATTTGTTTCTTATCATATCAGGGAGTGATTGAGTTGGCGCCTAGACGCCAAACACAAACTATGTTCTAATGCTGTAACATTTGAATGTGACTTATCTGAGTGAAGGCTTATGAGATCCGTAATTCCTTAATGAATTGATAGGACTTTCTCCAACACCAATAGACATATCGAATGAGGTATTTACTCTAGGAACCAGAGCTGGTATAAAACAACACCAACAACAACACAGGAGATATTTTGTGCAGTGTTTCAACAACCAAAGGGCATGTGGATACATCTTCATGTCTGTGTCCGTGCTCTATTTACCAAGGATGTTAATATGTCAGTGCAGATAAAAAGAGATGTTATTTCCAGTTTTTCACTCCTTATTAGTTTGGTTTCATGGTGTCTGGAAGTACAGCCTCCCGTGCTTCTGACAGATGCTGATGCTATGTGTTAATAAGGCCAGCTTGTGACATGGAGCCAGTTTGAGAACAGCTTTTTCCATCATTCTCACTCTCTCATCCTGTGAGAACCTCTTAGAAAAAGGGGCACACGCAGGCCAATGATTAGATAATTGTGGGCCTGAAACCCAAACATCACTTTCAATTACATTCATCTGAACAAGAGGACGATGGAACAGAACTGTTTCACAAATAAACGTATTTGTTGTTGACTTGCACAGACAGTCAACCCACACCAAACACTCCGATCTCTCTTATTGGCTGGTTACAACATCCACTCCTTTAACTCAAAGGAGTGGAGGTCAAAATATCAGCTTTAAGATGATTGTGAAACATGCATTAGTTGAGTAAATGTACATTATAGATAGGATAAACATCATTTAATGTTTTGTTTGAATTTCATTATTATTTTACACCCCACATATAGGTTTCTTTTATTTTCTTACTTACAAGGTGTTTAAACTGCTACTGCAAAATACTTGATGAGATGAAGATGGGGCTTACTTTTCAAGAAAAGACCTGCACTACACTATCACTATCCAGATCATGTTGGAGCTGCTTTCACTCCCTTTATAATTCTGAGATAAGAGCTCTGAATGAAGCCATTTGTGCCAAATGAGCTCATACAATATTCATCATCTTACTCAACGTAATGCTGCAGGAAAGAATAGTAGACAGACAGGCAGCGGGAGAGAGAGAGGCTGATGCAGAGAGGAAGGGGGGTCGGCGGGTAGGAAATAGGTGGTGTGGTCTTATTGCTTTACTTTGCAATGAATTTACTCGGTTATTCTGTAGTGAGTGAGATCACAGGCCGCAGTGTGTCACAAAATTATTGTTGAACAGTAAGGTCAACTGAAATGACTACCAAAAGATTCTTAGTCTATCATGCAGAAGCAGTAACATGACCAGTAACTGGCAATAATATTTTCGATGATAAAAAGAAGGGAGAGAGAAATAATGACCAGTCAGAGATAACGTAGGGAAAAAGATATAAAACCTGACAGCAGAGGGTGCTAGTTACGTCTGTGAAAGAAAGGTGGTGTAGAGGCAAAGAGAAAGAGTTGTGCAAAGTAGGAAAAAGAAACAGAGATGAGATGTAGGAACGTTTGAGAGAACAGAAACAGAATGTGGGTGAGGAAGATGAGAGGCACAGCAGTGTTCAAATTCACAGCATGACACATTGCAACTGTGAGAATCAATACATAAATGATGGATATCACTGAGGGAGAAGGAAAAGAGAAGGAAACAGAGACAAAGGTGTGGACTGAAAACCAAAAGAGGAATCCAAATTGCAAAAAATAAAAATAATACAGTATTACATTTTGATCTCAATAGTTGAGACATTAGTCTCCAGAAGTTACTGAACAGAATGTTGCAAAACCACTTAGAACAGGATGTGGATAAATAACGTGATGGGTTCATACCTCCTACACTCTGAAGGTGAACAATCCTGTGCCAGGTCTGCTTGCTGCTCTGTCAGCTGTGCTGAAGAGTGACTGCCACTGATTGCATTCAGAACTCTCACTAAGTAATTACTCAGCCCAAAGATTGTTGTGGGAGGGTTTCTTTGTGAAACTAATGTTTTTCTTCCCCTATTTTTTTCAGTTTGTGTTTTCATATTTCAAGTTAAGAATTTGTAATGCTTTCACTTGAAACCCTGCACTTGCTCTAAGACAACCATATTCAGATGTCCAATTTCACTTGTCTTTGCACATCGTTGGACAACACAAATCCATACTAGACACTACAAATGTCCAACAACATCATAATCCTTTGTTATGATTACATGATAATACTAGATGAATGGACAATGTGAGTCACACACCTCAGCTTTGCGGATGTTTTCTTTGGTGTCTTCTATCTTCAGTTCCAGATCTAGTCTGCCTTGTTCTGTGGTGGGCAAACCATGGCTCTCACACTCCTCCAGAGTCTAAACAACACATAGAAAAACACATAACTTGGTGAGAAACTGTGTGTGTGTGTTTCTTTTGTTAACTGAATTTCTACATGGGGTATAAGTGGAAAATATTAGTGTACGTGTGTATCCATCTTACTCTCTTGTAATGAATGATATTCTTGTGTTCCCTGGCCATTCTGGTTGCCCATTTCCTGGCCTCTTTGTTCAGACTGTGCTCCTCCGTTGTCCCTGTATCCGACTCCAGCTGACGACTCTAATATAGGCAAACATGGGCACACACCATCATGGTAAGCAAACACACATACATAAATGCTCATATAAATACAGTATCAGCAAGAACAGCACAAGGTGTTCGGTATTCAGAAGTTGTTAATGACAACGGAAGTGTGAAAGAAAGATTGTTCCTGTCACACATAATTAATACAGTATGTGCTATTGTTCCACTCTTGAAATAGAATATGTGTTTGAATTTAGCCTGGTGTCTCTTCTTCAGAGATTGCAATGCATTTTATAGCCATACTGATTATGTGGACCATTTCCAACATTATGGAGTGAAACGTTTGATAATGATTTATATGATTTATACTATATATATATATATATGTATAGAGGCATAAAGAAATTGGCAGTTGTCATTATCAAACCCTTTCTAAAAAAGGAATGAACACAAAATTGCATTATAAAAATAGAAATATTTAAATTAAAAAGAACACAAACACAAGTAAATATACACAACTTGAATTAAGAAAATAATTTCTGTGTATTATGTATATATATTATATATCTATTCAGGCCGCTGGTGTGTGTTCACAGACCTGAGGGCCTGAGGTTCACCTTAATCTGATAATAAAAGTGCTTTAACCTCAGACTCAACTACAAGATATTTTAATTGCAAGTTTCCATGCACATCATATCTATTAATTATGTGCTGCTTCAGCAACAAGAGGGCATAAATCTGGCTAAGTATAGGTGTGAAACCTAGAGCTTCACACCAGAGATTTACAGCTTAATTACATTCATGTGAGGGAGCATGTCAGGGAGTTAAAGCAGAGACATAACACCTGATTTAAACAGTGGCTGTAGACAGACCTTGTGGAGGGAGCTCATTTTTTGCTGACATTTAGTTGAAATGATTAGTAGAATATTGTTAAAGGTCAAAGGTAGCTTCTTTCAAACGTCCTACCTGTATTTATGTGCTGTAGGAAAATGTGAGAGCTAGACGCTATGCAACATGCAGCTACTCTGTTGCTTCTGCATATTTTAAAGCATGACATTTCAATTATACTTTTTTTTTTATACTTTTGTGTGGATTTCATAGAAGCCATAAATGCTTTCTACCACAGCCTAAAATTAATGTTATGTTGCATTTATGTATTTTGCATTTATGTTGTGTGAAATAAGATAAACTAGCTTGTCATTTTAATTCCAGCACATTGTGATTATATCTATTTATTGTGAAACTTTTCAGTTTTCATAATGTTGATTATATCATGTTAGGTATGTTAATGTAACTAGTCAGCCCTTCAAGGTAAATGCATAGTAAAGCACTGTGATTATAACAATGAGATCATACTGTACTCAACCTTCACTGTCACTGCAGCAATTAAGAACTCTGGAGAGTACGACTGTGTTATTTCAAAACCTCTGGCAACAAAGTGTTCCTGTGTGTACGAATGGGAAGCACCATATCCAGTACGCTGGTTGAAAAGTGGGAGTATCTAAAACCTGGGGCCTTGTGAACACTGGTACACATCCTTTACTATCACATTACTTCTCTCTGTTCTTGGCTCGGTGAGTAGATATGAATGTACTGCTCTGAAACAGGTGGGCATCACTTCCCACAAGTCACAGTCTAAAAAAAGCCCTCTCTCCACAAGTCAGAGACACAAACCGCTGCCCTGACTAATGCAATACATCACATTGCACAGCACCTCTGGCAGTATTTCTGTGTAAGCTGTTTTAATGAATTTTTAAAAGCAGCGGGAGCCTGAGACTCCGGGGTGTCTGCACAACCTGCAGCAGATGAGAAAGTAGTAAGCGCTGACTGTGGCTAAGAAATTGCTATGATTAGACTTCCCATGTGGATTAATTGCCAAGAAATAATGTAAGCTGTTCTTGTCATACAATCATTTGTAAAAAGCTGATATTGAACCAGAATGCTATAAGAATCAAAAGGTGAATTTAGCCTTATTTTCAGTATTATTTCACATGAGGTCAAAGAAAAGCTAATATTTATAATAAATAACTCTTATACAATATCTTTGTTATTTGGTCACCTACTCTGTGTCTGGATTTCAGTGTGATAGTTTGGAAGAAAAATCAAACATGAACATAGCGACAATATCTTGAACCCGTAGCACACTGCAAATGTCCATTTGACTTGTGGATATACAGGAGGGCGATGATTACATAGTGACATTTCATTAGATGATGCAACAAGGTTACAGCATGTGATGAATCATCTGGTGCCGGGACACCACTGGTCACCAACACATCTCGGGGTGACGGCATCACAGCGCTGTGATCCCACTGACATAACAGGAGTCTTCAATCATCCAGCGAATGCTGTTCTCCTGTTTTAATCGAAGGAACCACGATATTATCTTATGGAGCCGTGGTGTTGTGGTCCCTCTGATACACACCAGACTGATGTTGACCCAATACACTTTTGCCAGATAAAATTGTTCTTGCAATGTAAGCGAATGTCTTTCATCATGCTCGGAGCCCTTGTGCTGTCATGGCTGCCCCATTGAGTTTTTGGAAGCAGACAGCAGGGATGTGTTGACGTTCTGTCTGACTGCTGCAGTCAATCGGGGATAGAGCAGGAAAGAAAACAACTTAGCACTTCACAGTTAAGCAGTCTGGTTTAGTAAGAGAGCAACACGTGTGCAAACACTCTGCTCATGTGGACACAGTGGGTAAAATAAAACCAGTGCCTCAGTTCAGGTCAATATCACTAAATAAAGGAATATATTAGAGCAAGAATGCGAGTGATGATTCATGGTTTGTGTCAGGGATGAAAATGGGAATTTAACAATTAAGACTACCTGTGCCAGGGTCATTCTCATGGCACTGACGGGCGAAGGCTCAATGTCCACCAACTGCTGCACCGAGCTCAGAGTCTGGCACACACGCACATACACGCAGACAGGCATCCCCAGCACACACACATCCACCCAACAACAGCAGCGCATTCACATCGACACGTTGACACAACGGGGGGAGGTTAAAAGGGAAGAAAGCGTAGGAGGAAAGTGTTAGCAAAGGTTGAACAGGATTAGGAAGAGACACGGAAGGAAAAGTACATTGTTAAAAAGAACCGAGTGGAAAGAGAAATTGGCAAGTCAGTGAGTGAAAAGGTGAAAGATTGAAAGAAGCTGAGAAACAAGAGAACCAGCATGACTCAGACACAGGAGAGGATAGAGGAATTAGGTCCAGTGTCCACTGGGAGACATCTCTTTTTTTAGCCAGCAGTACTTAACGAGGCTCAGGAGGGGTGAGACAGCATGGCTCCCACGGCTCTATTATGATCACAAATCATTCAGCAAACCCTTGATTTGATATAAGTTTTATGTTAACTTAAAATGATTAAAAAATATGACTACAAAGAGAAGTTCCCAATGGACAGAGATTTATTATTTAAGTGATTAAAGTTAGAATACAGAGAGGATTCATACTTCTATCATGCCAGACACTGATTAACTAGATGGCTCAATCCTGATTAATTAACATGAATAAATCTCTAAAGGCTGAAGAGAAAGTATTCTCAATATATTTCCTATATATATATATATATATATATATATATTTTTTTTTTTTTTTTTTTTTTTTTNNNNTTCAGATCTGAGCCTTTCCTCACA